>JACYFF010010365.1:112508001-112638007 GCA_017589665.1 Selenicereus undatus | reverse complement strand
CTGTTGACAAAACATTTGAGTGAACATTATCATGTACGGTAACACCTCAATATCCTAAGTTAGCTAAAGATATTGACTGCAAAGAATGACCTCTACTAATGTGGCTTGGGTAGGATGTCAGATCAAATGAACATTTAGGAGACCATTTGACCACTCTGCCTAATTTCACCAAAAATTTTCAGACAGCACATACAGAGAGAGTATATGTGCACTGACCTAGCACACCAGGACCTCCGTGATCAGAGTAGTATATGAAGATTCTATCATTTGGTGTACTAGCAACCACCTTTCCGCTGCCACCTTTCACCGCCCTTTTGTCACCCAGTAACACTGCATAGAAGTTCTGCGCTGTAACATGTTCACCTGTGTAATCCTGTCACAGTTTTCACTTAAACATCAGTACCAAGGTGGAATAATAAGTCTTGTGTGAAATATGCACTACTCTAAATTTTCGATCTTAATGCTTCACAAAAAATGGGCACACTTAGAGAATCCCCAAAAATGTAGGCAAGACACAACCCTTGCTTAGCAAAACTGCATATCAGAGAAGCAACATTTTTATCCGACAAACCTAACATAGGATTTACAGGTGACATTTATCATTGCCTATGGAACAGCAGGCTAAATTGCATTCATGACATTGGACTGTAGAGACATGTCTATGGCCCAAGTGCTGCACCACAAGCAGAAAGAGGTGGCCCACTGTTTATGGAGATAAGCCAGATTTTATCAGAAGCCAATCAGTAAATCCCAGGCTTAACTTGAAGACTTGAATAACTTCAAGCATGGCTTGTTTTGGAGAGATACAGAGAGCGAAAAGCATTGACTGTGATGACTTGAGCTCAGGCCAAAAAGAAAACTCTTCACAGACAACTTACATAATAACTTAAGCAAAGTAGCTGTTATAACAAACTAGCCAATTCTGGACCCCCCACACACACCAGCTGTCCTAAAAGAACTGCTGACTTATTCTTTACACTCCCCTCATTATCTACGTAAAGAACAATGGTAACAGATGGACCCCACCAAAGCATGGTATAAGGAATAAGGATTCTTAGAGTGAACAATCTTAGAGTAGCAAGCAAAAAGCCAAACTCCCTATATCTAATCAGAACATGGACGTCAAACCACTTGTTTTACAATTAACCATTGCAAGCCCAGTATGTATCTTGCAAGTACATTCAATAGGCAGATTCAGCCAGCATGATTGGCTCATAGAATGTTGTTCAATAATCAGGTTCTACACAAGAGGATCATAACTTTTGTATTGGCATTTGCTAGGAATACGATAATTACAAGTCAAAAAATCACAGAAAACATTACTGGCAGAATTTAACCTGATGTGCAAAATGAACAAAACGGCAGAATTGTCTAGCTACACCATATAATTAAGAAATACAACTACTGTCCATGCAGCAAATTAAAGATTAGCTGCAGTTGATCGAGTGACCTAATCACAAAAACAAAGCAAAGCATTCTTAAAAAGAGGAAAAGATACCTTAGGAACACCAGCATAAACATCTTGGCCCTTGGGGTGATTGATGATGGTGCCACGCCTTGGATTTAGCTCATTATTAGCTACATCATCATACATAAACACCACTATGTTCTCATCTTTCAACCCTCCTCTTTTCAATATTTGATACGCATGGCACACATCTGCCTACATCCCAACAGCAACAACAATAACAAATAAAAAAAAAATCTCAATTCCACACACACACACACACACACACAAAACCCACCTTTGCTCCTCCCCCAACTCAAAAAAAGGGGCCAAATTAGAAACCCATCCAAACATACTTCAAAAGATTGGAACTTTGGCTAGGAATCTGATACCTGATGCCTGTAATTGCCAAAACCCTGCGAACCAGCAACTAGAACAGCCCACGTCGTTCCACCTTCTACAGTCGTACCAGCTTCCTTGGATTCAGATTGCTTGTCAGTGGGCATCCTGATGTTCATATTCATCTCCCAACGCTTGGCTTGACAAACCCATGAAGCTTGCATCAGAGCTAGAACAACTGCTACTAACAATGCCAAAAGTGAAGGTCTCATTTTTACATGCATCGCCATTGGAGAGAGAAAGAGGGCTATAAGAGATGAGTTCAAGTAACAAAAAGATAAGAGTTTTGACGAGATTAAAAGAGGGGCGGGGGGGGGGGGTGTTGCAGTTTTGAAGGGGAAATGAGGAAGAGGAGGCTGAAACGCCATGCAAAAGCAGGGACTGACACGTGAAATAAGTGGGTCTAGGTATCATTCTGCGTGGTGCAAGTGTTGTTCTTTTGTTGCAATAATTGGGTTTACGTTATTCAATCTGATATCTGATTTCTTCTCCGTTTCTCTCTCTTCGGCATAATTTTGGCGGTTTTCTGCTGCTTTATCCCTGTTTCTGCGAGTTCACCTCTTGGTCTGCATTTGTGCTGTTAAAATTACTAAGCAATGAAAAGAAAAATAACACAAATCATGCTCAACAAGCTGGAATAGCTCAGTTGGTTAGAGCGTGTGGCTGTTAACCACAAGGTCGGAGGTTCAAGCCCTCCTTCTAGCGTCAATCTCCATCGTATTTTTGGTCCTTTTTTTTCCTTCAAACAAATTTCTAAGCTCTGTCAACATCACAGAAATGCGAAAACTGGTAGATTTCCTTATACAAGAAAACCAGCACATTCATAAACTCTCAGACTATAAAGTGTAAACTTTCAAAGACATTTTGTAGGTGCAAAATCTGAATGCACAACCCGGTGTGCAACCAACTGTTATGAATATCCCCCCTTCACATAAATTCAAAGGGAGAATGACAATGAACTATTCAAACGGGGAGGAACATAAAACCACTCCCCTGTATGTATACTAACCTACATTTGCTCAAAAACATTAAGAGGACAGAAGCTACACTGTTTACTGCGAATTATTTCAACAACAAACAAAAATCAGTATCTTCCTCTCCATGAATGCCACTTCAATTTCAGCTGAAACCAAAGAGGAGGTATACCCAGAACACCACGCTGCAACCTGGGATCAAACACATCAAAATTCATACGTCTCAGAGAATCCAAGAGAACCTGAGCTGGAACAGCAGGAAGGAGCACCGGGACAGCTTCAGCAGGCACTGTCTTCGCCAGCGCACGCGCCTTCCGTAGATGGGAGTTGGCCACTGAGGCCATGTCAAAAACTGCATTAGAGAGCCCCTCACGAGAGTCGATACTGATTCCAGTCTGACCCCCATCCTTTATCAGCAGCCCGTGTTTAGATGCCACCTCAAAAGGAATATAAGCAAACTGACGGTGTCGACTAGCATGATAAGGCAGTGATCTCAGCAGCAAGGCAAGCCCACCAGCTTTACCTATGTGTGATGCTGCATGATCTGCGGCAGTAGAGTTGATGCCCCCAGATTGAAGCGTCATGTACAAGATAGTCGATTGTGTGTCCTCAGCATATTTCTCCAGCTCTTCGGTGGTCTTTGGTATTTCATCTGGTTCCCTTTGAGCATCTTGGATCCGGGCTTCAACAGACCTTTTCAGCCAGGCCTTGCTTATTTTATGTTCTGATACCACAGAAGAAAGCGCCTGAGCTATTGGGTGCTCAATCAACTTCCTTGCATAGATCTTGTCTATAGCTTCTTGCCACCAAACAAGGCGCATCAGACCAATTTTGGGATCAGAAGCAACATCCATTGCTTTGGCTGTTTCGACATTGAAGGCACGAAGAGCAAATGCAGCCCTCCTCATCTCAGGGGGAAGCTCAAGAAGGCATAGGTAATGATGGTAGTCATAGTTTCGTACTTGCTGTACACAGTATGAGAACGCAGACCTCACGCTACTAGATTTGGAACCGGCATTCATTAAAATGTTAATCGTGATCCCACCTACAAAAACAAATATAACTGGCAGAAATAAGTAGTAAATAAAGATCAACAACTGGCACAGAGTCATAGAGACAAGGCATAAACTGACATGCATTTTTTATTGAACTTTTACATAATCTTAGTTTTCTACTATCAAACATATACATCAGTTCATTCAGTTGTTTAGGAATTAGGATTCAGGATCCCCAAACCATGAAGGAAAAACATGGCATTCACTCAGGGTGATCTGCCAAACTCATCCCAGTGTTAGGCGCCAAGTTTAGGCGAACAATGTCCATTTCAAATCTTTTCCCCCATATTTCACATTCCGTATCATCGGTTCACCCAATATTTTCCACAATAATAATCACCTTTTACAATAAAGGAACGTTTGTTATTTAAGCCCAAGATTTGTCAATATAAACAAGTAGGAGAGGAAATGGAGTGATCCGTGCTTTGGGGGGGGGGGGGGTTCAAATTAGCAAATCCATTTGGGTAATCAATATCCAGTCCGAATTCCTTGCCTGTATGGGGCAAAACCTATTAGCATGAGGGCATGACAAAGTTCAATCAGCTACAGAAGACTTCAATGACAATGCATAAACACAATTGCAAATCAATTTTTCCAAAATGTTAAAAGGTATACGGTAAGCTATCTAGCATACAGGAGCGAAACCAGTTAACAACACAAAACCATCTGCTTTCTCAGTGTCTTGAAACCCCTTATCACAAATCAAGTCATAATAAAGTCTAGTATCAAATTTTCCCTCTCTGTAAGTAATGACCCCACTTCTAAATGAAGATACTCTAAGAAAGAAATGTACGTATGAAAGACTGTATCACACTGCCCAACCCCACCCCCACCCACCCCACTTTTTTGCCCGCCCAGCAATCCAAAGAAAGGGGAAAACTTAAGTCAGCAACAAAATTTAAAGACAGTGAATCCACACTTAGAGACTTCATTGTGAATACAAAAGAATGAGCTTTGTCCATTTTCCGGTACAACTTCTTCATGCTAGATTGTCAATGTAAAAACAAAAGAAAGCAGAAAGCAGAAAGCAGATGAGAATTAAGGATAGAGCCAAGAGGCATAATAGCTTGACTAAGGAAGGGCGAAAGTGTGAAACATAAAAGGAAACATAGCATACGATATAGACAGAAACAGGAAAGGAGGTTGAGGGGAGACCCTACTCTCCAACAAATAAATAACTATTGCACTGAAACAAAATGGTCATGAACTTTGGGATTTGGGTTCCATATCAGGCTTCGCTTTTAGAGGCTATATAATGGCTGTCTATGTTGGAGGATTAGTAAATACTAATTAGGATGATAAAATCACAATAAAATTTTATAAAACGGTTGATGAGGCATATCACTTATGATCCTTTGATAGTGGTGAGTTAAAGTGACATTATCTTTTAAAATAAATTTTATAGGATAGTTTCTTGATAAATGGATCCTTAACTTAATTTGCCACTCTAAATTTGTCTTTCTGCCTATATTATAACAAAGTCTGATCTTTAGTTTTTTCAAAAGAAATTTTTTCACTCCAAAAAGAAATTCGAAAGCATAAATGAATTCACAAATAAATAATCTCACTTCTATGCTTGTCTTGGGGTAAATAATTGATTATTGTATAGGTTATCATTATAACTAAATCATTATTTTCTATTACTTTAAAACAGAAGAACACGGTTTCAATTCAATAGCCAACCAAAAACAAATCACCTACTCCTTTTTTTTGGGGGGGGGGGGGGAACGAGGGATTAAGCCCCTTACGTAATTTTATTAAGAATGGAGCACAACTCGTGACCACCAAAAATTATAAATGTCATCCAAAAGTAAACCTCTGTTAGAAACGGGAAGAACATGTATAAAAAGTATGACAGATTCCAGGATTTTAAGGAAGGTGGGTTGGAAATATTAATACACAAAACGATGCATGATATCATCATTCTCATTCCATGGTGAGTTTTCAATCTAGAACTTAAAGGCAATGATGATTCTGTGCCATCTTTTTGAAATATCTATATATTTCGATCTATAATAAGGATTACAATTGGTGTCTAGTGAAAGTCTCAATTTCATTTTCATTTTCACATTCATATACACAAGTGGAAATTGGTGTCTACAGCAATATGTAAGACATTAACTAAAAATGACAAGCATTTCATATATATCCTAAATTTCAAGGGCACTTCCAAATTAAAGGCAACAATACATGCGAAATCTCAATTTCATATCATACAAGCATTTCATATATATGCTAAGTTTCAAGGGCAGCACTTCCAAATTAAGCTCAATCACCATGGCACCATCCAATCAACAATCAAATTGAACTCACAACTCAAACCACACTAGAACTGAAATCGACAAATGAAGCTCACAAATTAAACGACATAAGCAAATTAGGCTACAAATTAAACAACAAACTAAACATAATCAAACCAGTAAACTTACAAATCTGGAGTGGAGGACAGGGCTCGGCGGCTCGGCGCCGCGGCGGATGGAGGCGGACGGCGGCGGTGCACCGGCGGGAAGAGAGAAAGAGAGGAGGTGGAGGTGGGAGCCTGTGAGGGTTTGTGTCCGGAGCACGCGAAAGAAAGCATAAAGGCGGACAGTGAAACCGGGGAAAAAATAAAAAAATAAAAATCGAAGCACTGCAATTGCAAAATGCGAATACCCAGACTCGAACCCCGGCTTCTTAGGCTATTTATTATTAATCTGAAAGAAATCTATGTTTGAAAAAGCCAAATTGATTAGATTTTGTGGGTTAATATATACAACCAAATATTGCATAACATTTGGTGTTGCCTGTGTCACATTTGTACTAATTAAGCTTAGTGCATTGTTTCCTCGCACATTTGCACTAAGCTTCTTATGCACCGTCCTCACCTCCATGTTCATCTAATCCCCGTGCTTCCAATGCACCATCCTCGTCCAAGTAAGAACATTTCCCATCTATCTTCAAAGGGTGTATAACTCACAATGACATTCTTTGTCTTTAACTTATTTTAAACTAAGATCTTATTATATATAGGAAACGGAAACAAAGTATAAAATTGGCTCACACATGCACAAAGACGCAAAACACATCAAGAAAAGGAACAATAATCAATTTAATGTGGAAAACTCGTTAGCGACAATAAAGGGAAAAACCATGAGTTGCAACAAATAGAAACAAGGTATAAAATTTGCCCTCACATGCATATACACCAACACATATATATCAACATCTGGCTCAAAAATAATTTATATGAAACGAGAAAAGTTAGAACCTGACTTCTACTTATATTATCTTCTTGGTAGTGAAAGCTATATGTCACGTGAAAAACTGGAACCTAAGTCTATCTTTTATTTCACTATAGTCGAGTTATTGCTAGCCTAATAAAAAAAGAGTCGTGTTTTCTCTAAATTTTGGCACATCTACACCATGAGCTTGAAAGTGGGAGCCTAGGGATTGGAGGCTTCAATGTTACATGCAATGCACTTCTCATGTGTATCCATGTTACAAGGAATCCTACAATTTAGCAGAAGTCATCAAATTTTAGAAAATTAAGAGCCTACGAAAAATCAGTCACATTATATTTGTCATTTCAAATGATGCATAATATGTACCCAAAAAAAATTGATATTATCACATTTTAGAAAACACAAAATTATGCATGAAGTAATGCATGTTATTCCTCTTCATCCTTAAAAACATCCATCAAGTATCGCTCATACCATTCAGGAGATAATCTAGTGCGCTAAAATCAATATCTTCAAGTCGGAAACTATCACACCAAAAATTATCATCTACTGTTGTTGCAGCATCCCTTCCACTACTCTGATGTTCTTGGACCATCTCGTCTCCTCCTTGCTTTGGATGCTGAACAATGTCTCCTAGTTTTTCAGTAGAATTTTGCTGTGACTCTAACGCGCCTTCCACATTGTCCACAACAAATGTCGTAATGTTGTTGGTACAATCACCATTTGCATTTTCGCCATCATCATTTGTCAGACAATTCTCCTTCAAATCAAACCTTCGGAAGGATTAATGGGAAAGGTGTACTGGCACTGCATGATCAGACTGCATGATGCCTTGTTATTCTTGTGCTTCTTTTCATTCCTTTCATGTTTGCAGATCTTACACAAAACCCATTCACCCAACTGCCACATTATTCAAAACAGAACAATTAATTCTGTGTTTTTGTACACTATTGACAACATTTATCAGCTTACTTGACCAAGAAGTTAAGACATACCTTGATCTTCTTGTTAGGTCTTGAAGTGCTAGGTATGTCTTGCGTAGGACATGATGTGTTCGTTATGAGGTGGTCAGCAATGCAGAATTACTGCATCAACCAGTTAGTTTTACGACCAGGAGGCTTACCTTGGTAGAACACTAACGAGCTCTTATGGCCTATAACATCCTTGTTGCCTGAACTACGATGAATTTCACTTCATGCTGCTGTGGCTTTCCAGAATCCGGCACCTGATGCTCTACTTGGCCACCTTCTGTTGGGGTACTTCCGATCCCTTGGTGTGAAGAAATACCATTTTTCGTCTTGTCCTTCATACATTGCTGCACAACCAAATTATGTGTAGTTAAGACCAACGTTCTTAGGAAAATTAACAAGATATTCTAATGAAACATATAACAATTTTGTCAGGTATATAAATCACAGTAAGGCCAATGCAGGATGATACATATATATGGCAACAACTATCTAACTTAGAAGGATTGTCAGTTACTTAGTTTCACATCTTGATCTTCTCCACGAGATTCAAAAACAATTAACTGATTAAATTATTGAGAGTCAATCTTTGAACTCCACTTTAGGTCCCTAGCTCGATCACCTTATGCTATTTTGGTTATGATTCGGGATGAAAATCCCAACCAAAAAACGAAACTAATTTCAAAACAAAGATTTTTGAAATTCACCAAAATCAGTAAGTTGATAATTATTCAAACTATATATGGTTCAAGAACAATATTTACAGGTACACATTGGTATGATTAGAACCACTTTTGGCCAAAATAATATGTCACTGCTAATACTTATTCGTACCTTATGATATAGTATTTAACTACGAAGTACAGACACTCACCACAGCTTCACATATTGTCAAACACTCTTCGGACACTCTCAAATGCATGCAGAACATATAGACAACATGAAGAAATTAGGTTATGTTATTAATAGTTGTAGAATACACATACTATATATGAACAATTTGCTATTGTTCTCATCCAAACATGATCCTCTCAAGGATAAAGACATAAAACAAATTATAAACATATAGAAAATAGAATGAATATTTTCTAACCACTACGTGTCCACTATACGTGTCGTGTCCTATTTTATAGAAAAATCACGTGTCCTCGTGTCAGTGTCGTGTCGTATCCATTTCACCCTTTGCTGTCCGTGCTTCTTAGGTATTTAATTATTTACAATAACAAAGGTTTAAGATCTAAAAAAAATTCGCAAGAGAGTCAACAAGCAAATCAACTATATTAATTAACCAAATTAATTAGCTGGATTTACCATCAACGAACAAGGTAACCCTAGTGATCATATCGCTAATAAGCTTTAATTAGTAATTACGACGATATAAGAAACCATAAACCAAACTATTAACCACAGCACTTGATCATAATCCAAGAAACAAATCCAAAAGAAGCAAATAATTAAATCAAAGAGATGAAATTACCAGTAAGGGTATCAAGATCAGGGCATTCAGGCCGATACAATTCAATTTCATGCATGAAATTAGGGGGCAACTCCTTGTGTTCAAGCTTAGGTTTCAGATAATATGTAATAAGTTCTTCGTCCTCGGGCTCGAACTTGTAACCTCGTGGTATGTTTCTGACGTCTTCCCACTCCCACTATTCATCGGCATCATCACTAATGCTGCTCACCGTAATGCTTTCTTTCCCTTTCTCCATTCTTCAAGGAGCGATTGTTGATTTTTCTTTTTCTTTTTTTTTTTGAAAGATCGATGATCAAAGAGAAGGGAAGAAAGTAGGGATTATTTTGGCGTTGGAGACGATTATATTTAAGAAATTGAGTAGAATTTAATTCAGTTTATTTGATAGAATTGAAAGATTCCAGAGAGTTTCTAATTGTTAAAAGAGATAAGAGTTACCTTAATTAAATTTTGTCCGCGCGAGTTCAGTGTCAAATCCATGTACACAAATACATACATATATATATATATATATATATATATATATATATATATATATATATATATATATATATAGATTTTGCTAGTATTTATCAGAAATTCAGAATTTGTTTCGTTAAAAAAATATTATTGAATTTGTTTCTTAGCCTATAGGTAGGAAATATAATATCAAATTTAACTGTTAATATTTTTTCCATAGGAAGAAAAATAATATTCTTTTGCTTCTAAACATGTGAAGGGCGGGCGGGGGGGGGGGGGGGGGGGGGAAAAGGTTGGTAATTTGAAATGGGAAAATTAAACAAGCAATAATGTTTTAGTACTCCACAATAGATAATTGACAATTTAAAATAAATAAATAGATTAGTGGATGTATATTACGGTGTGATCTCCATTAAAACAATGGTTTCATTAAAGTAAGGTAACATTGGTTTATGATAGACAAGGTCTTGGTCTGATGAAGATTGAGGTTGTAGGTACATTAAATCTTAAATTTAATTTGACTTCTTCAATTATGTTGTAATTATATCATATTATCATTAGTGAATTTTTTAAACTTCGAAAAAAGAGGGAAAAAAGAACAGGCATATGTGAGAACCAATCTACAATAAAAGATGCCCTTGTATTATTATTACCAATGGTGTCTCAAATCCATATGTTAGTGTCAGATGGTCAAGTTCATATTCTATATACGTACGCATAGACTATTTACATTTTCTTATAAAAAGAATCCCATTATAAATTAGATCAGACAAGTTTGACCGTTTTGTTTTAAATAGTGAGTACTCCAAATAACCCACCTTGTGCGGTCGTGCCCATGACATCCTGTTCAAAGACAATAAAGAAGTGCCTTGATCATTAGGTCCTTTTTCTTCTGTGCCTCCGATCATTAGTTGGATAAAGTCTGAACGAAGAGCTAAAGAGGCAGTTAAGGATGTGGATCCTAAAGTTCCTTTGAAATATGGTAATCCACGTTGTATTCATGACAATATGACGTTGTGTTGGGACAACTGAGCTCCTGAAGCTTCTGAAAATATATGAAATATCACTACATGAATTAAATACATTCCAGTCAATTCAATTCAACTATCCTATGCAAAAGCTGGTATGAAGCACAAAAATGTTCCATGAATAGCAAAAGAATTAATCAGGATAACCCAAAATTTTCAGGAAAAATCTCGGCACCGCAATATCCTCGTGGGTGGGGAATCATTCCAGGCTAATTAAGCAGTGACGGCTTCCACTTTAGTTGTGAGCTGGTTCTGGATGTGCTGAGGAACCACCTCAAATCTGGCTAACTGCATTGTGTAGGAACCGCGCCCTTTTGTCATGCCCCGCAATGTGCTCACGTACTGGAACATCTCTGCCAACGGAACGAACGCATCCACCACCTGCAGAAACCCGAGGGCAGATTGTAAGCGAAGATGCATTCAATTCTGCCAAAGTTGATTCCGAAGAATGAATGCTTCTCCAACTGATGAAAGGGATTCATCATTGCGGGTGTAGTTTAGCTTAATGGAAGAATTAATAACAATCGTTGGAGAATGTAGTTTAGCATTAGTGGAACTTAGATTCACAGAAGAATTAATCAAGCCAGAGCTTAGGCCTTTCCAACCAAGCTTGGTCGGACTTGGGTAGAGAGTCCAACACCGGTACAAGTCCTGCGTTAACTTTTTCAACTTGGAGATTTAAGATGCGCTACGCCAAAAATGAAGCATTTTCAAGAAACTCGCCACTCACCATGTGTCTTGCCCAAAAATCGAAGCATTTAGTTTCTGATATGGGGACTTGAGGTGGAATAAAGAGTCCATGTTAGCATATAACCCGTATTTGCCAGTCAAATTTTTCTCACGGGGAAGACAGACGAGTAGGAAGAGATGGCCCACAGGACCAATATACCTTATAGATGATGAGTAACTCCGAAAACAAAAGCCCTATTATATGAACTACAGCGTCCACATCTCATTAGATTGACAAGGAGCACAAATTTACCTTGAGACCACCAGGTTTATCAGCATAGTTGTTGATTTGCCCTCTTCTGGAATTGAGGTCACCAATCACATCTCCCAAGTGTTCTTCTGGGGTAACAACCTCGACCTTCATTATTGGTTCCAACATCCTTGGACCAGCTTTTCGCATCCCCTCCCTGAAAGCACCTCTGGCTGCAAGCTGGAATGCCAGGACGCTTGAGTCAACATCGTGGTATGAACCATCCAATAAAACAGCACGAACATCCACCACAGGGTAACCTGCAAGCACACCGTTACACATACATTCTTCCAATCCCTTCATTACCCCAGGAATGTACTCCCTGGGCACTGCACCTCCCCTTATTTCACTGACAAACTCGTATCCACTGCCAGCTTCCAAGGGCTCAAAGCGTACAGTAATATCAGCAAACTGTCCCTGTCCACCAGACTGTTTCTTGTGAACATACTTAACTTCCGAAACCCTAGAAATACTTTCACGGTAGTTCACTTGTGGTGCACCAACATTGGCCTGAACCTTTATGCCAAGGTAGAAAAGAGAATCAAGTCAATAATTTTAAAAATGTTTGTATCTACAGGGACTTCCGAGTAAATAAGGGAAGTATCTCCTTGATAAAATTAAATGTATCGAAAACCGGTAGACATCGGTTGTTTTTCGCTAGGGTTTTTTTGGGGGGGGGGGGGGCGGAAGATGTAGTGGTTCAACACCAGAACAGAAAAACTGGGATGAAGTATGAGCCCTCTGGGTTTCTGTGCTGAGGCAAACTATCAGACTGGCCAAATCTAAATACTGAAACTTCTAAATTCTGAATAAATGTTATCATTGTCATTTCACCCCTTAATTATGCTAGGAAGTAGAAACAAGTACAGTTAGATTATATGCTGCATGGAGGGCTAAACCCTTTATCAGAAAGAGAAAAACCAGGTACTCCTAGAAATGAGCAGAGAGATCTAAACACACAGTGGCACAAACAAAACACATACAAATATGCATATGCGGCAAGATAGACCTACAGCAAAATAGGCATTTTACCAAAGTTTTATGTAAGAGAAAATAGCTCAATAGTCATTTGAAAAAATCAGATGCATATAGGAGTGGATATAATATAATGCAAACCTTAAATTCCCTTCTGAGCCGATCGACAATAATCTCAAGGTGCAGTTCTCCCATTCCTTCGATGATTGTTTGATTGGTCTCTCCATCATGTGAAAAGTGGAAAGAAGGATCCTCTTGAGCGAGCTTTATTAGACCAATTGCCATGCTGTCAATATCAGCTTTAGTCTTGGGTTCAATAGCAATCTTTATAACTGGGTCAGGGAAATCCATTCTTTCAAGGACAACAGGCTTATCAGGATCACAAAGTGTTTCACCGGTTATGGTATCTTTAAGCCCAGAAAGAGCAATAATATCACCTGTTACAGCCACTTTAACGTCCTCTCTGCTGTTGGCATGCATTTCCAGAAGCCTAGAAACTCTTTCTTTCTTTCCCTTGTTTGCATTGGCTACATACGATCCTGCCATTAGCTTACCTGAATAGACTCTCACAAATGTAAGTGAACCCACAAATGGGTCACTCATGATCTTGAAAGCCAACCCAGAAAATGGCTCATCGTCACTTGCCTTCCTCTCCACTGTCAACTCAGGGTTTTCAGGATCAGTACCTTTCATTGAAGGCAAGTCAAGTGGTGAGGGCAGATAATCCACCACTGCATCAAGCAAAGGCTGAACACCCTTGTTTTTAAAAGCTGAACCACATAAAACTGGCACAAAGCTAGCCGAGATGGTTCCTTTTCTTATTAGCTTCTTAATGGTTGCCTCATCATGCTCATTTCCTTCCAAATAGCTCTCCATGGCCTGATCGTCTAATTCTACCACAGTTTCTATAAGTTGGGCCCGATAATCAGCTGCCATTTCCTGAAAATCCTCTGGAATGTCCACATAACTAAACTTTGCACCCAATTCTTCACCTGACCAAATGATAGCTTTCATCTTTATAAGGTCAACAACTCCCTGAAAGGTGTCTTCAGCACCAATAGGCAGTTGAAGAACAAGGGGCCTGGCACCCAAATTAGTGACTATCATGTCTCTGGTTCTAAAGAAGTTAGCACCAAGACGATCCATCTTATTGACAAAACATATACGAGGAACTCCATATTTATCGGCCTGCCTCCACACCGTTTCAGATTGTGGTTCCACACCAGCTACACTATCAAACAAGCATATAGCTCCATCCAAGACTCTAAGAGCTCGTTCCACTTCTAATGTGAAGTCAACGTGACCAGGGGTATCAATAATGTTGACACGGTGATTGTTCCAGTAGGTTGTAGTTGCAGCAGAAGTGATGGTAATCCCTCTTTCCTGCTCTTGCTCCATCCAGTCCATAGTTGCTGTTCCCTCATGCACCTCACCAATTTTATAGTTTCTGCCTGTGTAGTACAGGATCCTCTCAGTTGTAGTAGTCTTTCCAGCATCAATGTGAGCCATAATTCCAATATTGCGGTAATCCTTCAGTGGCGTTTCACGCTTTGCCTCTGAAAAGAAGCAGTAAATAGTGTTCTGTGTCAGCAACAAGGAGCAATTTTCCAAGCACTCTTGACATTCAACAAGATATCTAACTTTTCGATCATGACACAGAGTAAACTCATCGTATTTATCACTCTCATATCTTTACATGACGTAGACGGCCGGCTAACAGTACATAAGGTCTCAACGAGAAGATTCTAATAAATCTCAACATCTCATGATAGTCATGAACAATCTCCAATGACAAAGATCCACGGTGAGCTAAGAATAGAACTTCTACGATAAACCATAATAACCCATAGACGAAGCATGATGTCATTTCACAATCATTTTCTTTCTTCAATATTTATACATAACAAAGTGAAATCCCCCCCTCCCCCACATGAGCATTAGAAAGCTTTAAAAAGGCAACAAAAGAACCTAAAAATGCTCTTAAAGCACCAATATCAGAAAAGTTCGAGCACCAATATCAGAAAAGTTCAAACACCACTACCAGAAAAGTTCGAACAACACTACTTGAACGCATCATTAGCATAACAATAGCTAGCAATAGAAAGTCGGCATTCTAAGCATCCGTTTATCAATATGCAACATGCAATGTGAAGTCACATCAAGGTTAACAGCACAGAAGCTTGGACATGTAAATCCAAAAGCAAGCCAAAGAAAAGAGTCACTAACAATTTAGTATATATTCTCTTTCAACAAGCACGTGTGTCAGCAAGGCCAATGGATATTAATCGGTTGCAATTGCTCAATGGAACAATACAACGAAGCCACATCAAAATTAACAGCGAACAGCGAATGATCGAATTTAATCCCACAAGCTGCAATTATATTCCTAAAATGAAAACCTAAACCTACAAGGTAAAATGAAACAACCAAACGAATCAAATTCGATCAAAATTCAGCAAATTTAACCACTGATCAGAGATATTACAGCTCTGGAATCCAATTAGCATCGTTGAAGCTCAACTATAGAAGCGTTTAACCTAATTCCCAAGTCGTACAATTCAGGAACGAAAAAAGTCATCCACGAAACGCAAAAGAAATCATACACACAAGCATATTTTAGAGAGAGAAAAGAACATCTATACCATCGGCGGCCATGGCGAAGACAGAGAAGTTCCTCCTCCGCTGTTGCAAAGTCTGGACACTGGAGGGAGTAAAGGTGCGAATACGAACCCTGCCGAAGAACTCCGGCAAGGAAGAGGATGCCGAAGAAGAAACACAGCGGCGACTGCGGCGGAAGGCAAGGCGGCGGGAAGAAGAGGAGGAGGAGAGAGAACGTGGACTCCGGCGAGAGCCATTGATGTTGCAAAGAGGCTCTACAGTCCCCGCTATCCTCAGTGACTCTGCCGCCATTTTCTCCTCTCTCTCTCTCTCTCTCTAAAACTCTTTATCGGTTTGGAGTTATATCGAAAAATTTAAAGGTGGCGATTGAATTTTAAGATAACAAGGTTAAGGCTGAGCTTGGACAAGAGCACTCCCACTTCTCAGCCGGACATTTTACACGCTGCTGACACAAGGAAAAAAGGGATAAGACTTAAGAGTGCCACCAATTTATAGGACGCTCAAGGTCGGTAAAAGTTCGCGGTCGGGTTAATTCGGATTTATATTTACCGAGACTCTATTTAGAATATTAATTCACTCTGATTATATTTGAACTCGGACTCAATGTTTCGTCCATATTTATGACTCTATTTTTACTCATTTTGGCAAAAAATGTGAACTAAATGTAAAACCCTTTTTATAGTGTCTAAACTTGTCTGTGCGAATTCTTTTACGAACATTGTTAGAGAATTTGCACCGAAATTATACCTAAACATAATTACTCGATGTGTCTAACCTGTTTGTCTGATTATCCAAATGCATCTGAACCTAGATTGGTTTGCAAAATCCATACAACTAGAGATGAATCCAACATGAATTTCAGTTCATGATACATTAGTTGTCCACCTTTTAAATTCAAACAAAACTCTTATGATCATACTTTTTTTGGATCTAATCAATTTTTTCCATATCAAGCCGCTCGTTATAATATAATTGCTAGTTTTTACATCTAGAAATCAAGAGTGGCAATCAAGTTTTTATAATTTTTTAGGGATCTCCCACTCATTTATCCCACCTTTTATTGCTTACACTAATCTCACCACTTCTTAGTTGTTCGTTTATACTCCTTGTCACTTACTATTACTTTAGTCTTTTTGCTGAAACGAACAAACTCTATATTAATAATGCTTCTCCATAAAATTATATTGGCATTTCATTTGTATAGATCATTATTCATGGTACGTAATAGTTTTCCATGGCTAGAATAATGGGAAGGATTTGAAGTCAAACATCAGTAAATCCATTGCTCATTGAGATAGAAGGATATTTTTTCTTTTTTTTTAAATTCGTATTCTTGTCAAAGAGTTTGTTGTTTTTTTGCTTGTTTTTGTGTTTAGATATTTTATCATTTTCTATCAGTAAAATCCCTCTTTCGGCACCATCAAGATGATATGACCATACATACGAACACACAAAACACAAACATACTAGTATACGTAGGTTCTCAATGTTTAGAAATATGAGCTATGATATAATGGTGATTAGATATTCATCGTTTCCACTCTCTAGTCAAAGCTCGGGGGTCTCAATTTCATGTGGAAATTAGAGTCTGTCCAGCGGGTGGCTCGCCCGTCTCAAGAGCCACTCCGAGCGACTCGCAAGGCTGGTCGTGAGCTGCGAGCTGGCTCAAGTCATATTTTCATGCCTTTTGTTTTTTTTAATTTCTATTGGTTTTTTCCTTTCTTATTTTAAAAAAGAAGTTGTGTGTTATAGAGTGAGTCTACCGATATTATTTTATTTAGTGCGTTATAAAGTTATGAGCCTTGCATTGGAGAGGGGGAGGATTGTGAACCGAAAAATTGACTCACAAGCTGATGTGATAGAAGCAGTGGGGCAAAAAATTGACTCATCACTGGGAATGGTCTTAGGTTGTCACAACAAAGTTATGGGCTTGAATTATAAAAGGCTACGTTTTAATCAGTCGCCCTTCCTCCTTAACTCTACTATTAACCCATTCAGATCAACCCTATCAAAAAGACTTAACAAGTTGGATAAGCAATATATGCAATCTATTATACACTCACATAAAAACATATACTTGATTTAGATGTGTTGACGATTGATATTTTTGTTTGCAAGGCACACTGATTGATATTTGATCATGGAGGATGTGACACATCTGCGAGCTTTTACCAAACAACTAGCTCCATACGATAGGGTGGCGTGAGATAGAAGTGGCCCATACATAAAGAAAGCATCGTGGTTTCTTCTTACCCCCTGCAATTTTAGGTCCAATATCAATTGGGTGTGCTTCATCAGTCTGTGGTCCACTTCAAAACATTCTGGTCATTTTATTTTCATCAAATTTCACTCATTAAAATAGCAAACCACAAACATTAATTGATCGAATACAAATCAGACTAATTTCAACCAGCAAAGCACTTTTGACTTATTCCTCCCTACACCAATCCACTCAGCACACTAGAACAGTCACAATTAGAGTTGGGCAATAGGTCGGTTCGAGTTAACTACACACTAACACCATGTATCACATATTGTTATTAGTTAATTACAATTAAACTAAAACCACTCATTAATTTAAACGAGTAATTTAAACCTAGAACTCAACAACGAGTAACAAGTAATTTGCATAAGAAAGTCACTTAATCTAGATTGATAAGTATCTCCCTTAGCCCCAAACAACATACATCAAATAAAAACAATCACAACAATTCTCAGCATGGGCCGTACGTTTACATAAGCATACATCTATATCAAACAATAGTAGCTAATAATTAATTAGTGGTGTGCTTTCTTTCTGGTGAGTTCCTTGGCAAGAACATGATGAACAAGAGCCAAAGCATTACTAGTCAACTGACAAAGCTTCCAAATCTCTCTCCTCACAATAATCTTCACATTCCCTTTCATCTCCTTAGGCGCAAACTCCTCCATGCAAGCATCCTCGTACGTCAACGCGGCGCTAGTCCACGTCTCAACATCACTGACCACCATCTCAGGCTCCTCAGACCCACGAGGAGCCCCCACCTCCTCAAGGGACCTTTGGAGCTGAATCTCCGAGTGGACCACAGCGATGGTGCACTCAGACAGGGCGGCAGCCTCCTTGGGCCTGAGCCTATGGCCGAGCCTGGATAGGCGAGCTATAGTCTTGGAGGCCGACTGAGCCGCTGTTAGAGCCACCGAGAGGGACTTGGTGGAGAGGAGCCTAGGGTTGGTTTGGATCTCGGGGGCGTAGGCAGCGAGGGTGGAGTAGCATAGGTCCGGGTAGGTGGTGGTGGAGCAACACTGTTTGATGTAGCTTGTGTTGGTAGTGGAGGAGGAGGCCGATGTGGGATTAGTGTGAGATGCTAGAGAAAAATGGTTGAGGGTGGTGGAGATTAAGGAGAGAGAGATGATTAGTAGGGTTTTTTGTGGAATTAGTGGATATAACTTCATGTTTATCGTTGGGTCTAGTACGTTGTGTTTTGTTTAATTAACTTTGTCTTTGTGGATTAGTGAATGGTAATTAGGAGTGTGTGTCTCTATTTATAGGCTAGGTAATTCCCTTTGGCTGTTTAACCCACAAAGAATTTTGCTACCTGCCAGCTGGTATGCAAAAGAAGAACCATATGTGGAGTTAAGAAATTGAGAACCTAACTTCCTATATCGAGATGTCATATGCATATGCCACTACCAATCAGTGTGTTCAATATGAATCTATATGACAAGGCTGATTAATAGTTTAATACTCTATTATTTGATTTTGAAAAATTCAGAAATAATTACGATTTGATACTTGAAATATAGTAATGCGATTATAATTTGTACGTAAAAAAATGACCTACATTTTCTATGAAAGAAAAAAAAATGACCTAAATCAATTCGACTTGACCAAAAGTTCCATTGACCTAAAAGTGGTGTGCATCCATGCATGATATGTCATAGCAATCGTACCAAACGATTTTTTTTTTTTTAAAGATCATCATACAATTGGTAACATTTCTATGTGCTTAAGAAAGTTGGATGCGTAAGTACGGAACTCTAGGGTGTACTGTGTAGATATTGTGACGTAAATCAGATCTGAACAAACCAAATCTCAAATGACTTGGATCAAACATAATCCCACCCAAACTTAATTTGAAACAACATATTTACGTGCTACATTTAAATAAGCATACTGCAATTGATAAATTCCTCGATCGAACTGATAGAAATTAATGACCTAGAATCAGCACGGCTAACATACTTCTTAAAATAAGACACTCAACCTTACCATAATTAAACCCAAATTTATATCAATCTTACCCAATTTGGAATCATGCCAATTCAAACATGATCATTATATAGTTTGATATGAACCCAAATCAAAAAGCCAAACTCAAATGATTCCGAGGGTTAGAAGTAATAACATGTAGAAGCCTTTCAGAATAAGTCTTTAAATTATTACATTAATTATCGTTTTACGTACATGCATGCATAGGGAAGATCGAATATGAGAGTAGCAAGGAGCAATTCAAGACCTACTATTGTCTGTTAGATTGTTACAACTAACTTGAGTCAAATTTAAAGAACAAGATCGAGTAGACCTTAGACCCACCGTTAATCTCAATTAGGTCCTCTTGTTTATTGTTTATTATGCCCAAAATATATATATTTTTTATGTTGCGCCTGACGAATCAATTAAATTCCCAGCTAATTGCGTGTCAGCCCTCGTCCTAGCTAGTTCATTGTTACACTGTTCTGGATTGTACGAAACCTTGCATCAACTAATTATATATTTGGGCAGTGCACGATAAACATAATTAGTCTGATATTTACACATCACGAATTCTTGTATGAAATCATCTCATATAAATATTCTTCTCGATCGACCTCACGTTATGCCTGCAGGATTCAAATGCCGGCTAATTGTGTGTCACTCCTAGTTCATTATTCTAAGGTTCTGGATTAACCCACGAGACCTTTCATCAAATAATTAAATATTTGATCAATAGAAGTTAGTTCAAGTGGTTAATTAACACGCGTTCTCTTTAATAAGATTTTTCATTCGGCAATATAATTATGAATGAATAAAATTTGTCATGAGATAAGTCTACTCCTTTATATACAAGTTCAACTAATAAAATTTCTATAAATTATTGCCTGAGATCCTAGATTTGAATATCACCCACATCGACCTACGTGCACTCTAGACCGAGGAAAAAATAAATAAAAAGGCCAATTAATCGAGTTTTTGTAGTTAAACTAGGGGAGTTGTTATGGTAATTAGGGAGAATTGTCTAGCTTTGGATCGTAAACCCAAACCTTGGGCAACTGTTTAGCATTTTGGCGACAGTTTTGAGTGACCCACCTACTAGGTAATTTCTTCCCTACAAACGGGTGAATTGCCTTGTCAGTTATAGATCAGAATTCCTGTCATTCTACTAAAGAATAGGTTGATTAGCTGATCCATCTTTACCCACCTTTTCCCCCTTCGTCGATGTCGATGAATGATCCACTAATCAGGAATGGTGAATTTTATTCTACTATGGGATGTAGATTAAAATTTTAAAGTAATTGACACAATAATATTTGGAGGGTTGAATGATTGATAAAATGATCCATAAAGTTTGAGAAATAATATTCTACTATGGGCCTTGTTTGTTTCGTTTAGTAAGTTTTGTATCGGATGATCTTACGGTGTTACCTATGGGATAAATATATATACTGTAAGAGGTACATACGTAGGCTGACTTCTAATAAAGTGACATTTGAATATATGATTAGTCATCCTTAAACTAAAAAGCCACCTTAAATGCGCTGTTAGTCATCAAAATGCCACTAAAAGTCATTCTTCAAGGAGTATGTCTCATTGTAATCTTTCTGTAAGACGATCTTACATAAAAATTAGCTGTTTTCGTTTGAAAAGAATGGGCAAAACATGATATGTTCTTTAAACGAGTGGAGAGGAATGGAAACGAATGAAAAATTCTTTTTTAATTCCCTTTCTCACATGCTTTTTGTATTTGAGCATAAAGTGTCAGAAAATTGATAAGCCTTTGAAAGTACTTTTTATCGGTTATTTTACTTTTTTTTTGGTTGAAAAATATCGGTTATTTTACTTGTCTATACATAAAAAGATGAATTACATTTTTCAGTTGGCTTTGGATAAGACAATCTCAGAAAAATTATTGTGAAATATAGTTGTCACATCAATTTATAACCAACTTTTCTAATTTTCACTACTTGCCACATTATTCTGTATTATAATAAGTTGTCATAGGACTGTCTCTTATAAGAATTGGTGTGTATTTATAGTTGTACCATTTTAGCATATGACTTTCCAAAATAGAAAGTAGATATCTTTTTCAAAACAACAAGTTGAAATTTGAAGCAACCACGTGTGGTAAACTTCACGCTCCAATCAAATTTAGTTTTGAATATGACTATTTAAGGGTCTGTTCTTTTCAACTTAGCATAAGCACTTATCATCAATATTTAATATTGATCAACACTCATCAGTATTTAGTCATATTTCGTATACATAATTTCTGTCCTAATTAGCACTCATTAATATTGATCAATATTCATTCGCACCCATTAACAATAGGTTATTTATGATAAGTGGAAAAGGGAACATATCCAAAGTTCAAGTTACAAACATGATGCCATTGTACTAGATGTTGATTTTCTTTTGGAAATCATGGAATGTGATGGATTGGTTGTTGCCAATGTGCAATCCAAATACTAAGTTTTTAGAGACAGGTTGCAATTTGGTAAGTTTGTTGTTCCATCTCTCCAAAAGTGGCCACAAAGAAGGATGGGCAGGCAGCCTGTGGGAAAGATCTCACAGGCCCAAGATTACTACCCAAATAAAATAGATGAGGCCCAAAACCTGTGTAGAACACAACTTGGCTATAACATAACAATCAAGAATAAGAGGCCTGGCCCAACTTTACAGTATAGTACCATGCAAGCTAGACTTGAAAGTACCATTTTACCCCCGTCCCTTCCTAGGAGTACATATGTACCATTTACATATATATACATATGTCATATGTGTATTTATTGTAGCGTTAGATATTAATGCACATATACTTACATGGCGTTATTGGGGGTGTACGAATTTCGAATCACAATATAGGCTTTGTTTTCCCGTACGTGTTTCAAAGATGACGATATTTCCTGCCATTAATTATATTTGAAACACGGAAAAGCAAAGCCTATGTTACAAAAACACGCATTTATTTTAGCAATTTTGGTCCACCTATATACCTGCGTTCACAGACAGTGGCCAGCGTGAACAGATTGCAAGGACGGTACGTTACTCTTTAGGTGAAGGAGGAGGTGGGGGTAGTAATCTACAATAATTGGGGAGGCCCATTTGGTTGAAAAAGACTCAAATCATCAGTACTGGAACACAGAGAGAAAGAGTATCCATTACCACTGCCATTGCCACCATTGCTTCAATTCTTATTGCGGTACATAAATAGCCGCTAGCTGGCTAGATTGTGGGTCCAATTCAACGTCACATTTCTTTCGGGTTAGGTTAGGTCATGGTATGCTGGCCCAGCTTCACGTTCTTCTCTCTCCATTTGTTCTTGCTTCCCTGGTACTGAGCCCACCTACTCGTAGTACCCAGCTACAATCATTCATCTTTCAGTTGGAGGTCGTCCATTTGAATTTGAGGGGAAACTACTATGTCCTCAAGGTGTTATTGTAAGCACGTAACTAACTATTCAAACACGCACACACATACATACACAAAAGACGTACAACATGTGTGATGTGTCCATTGGAATGTACCCTTAAGTTTTAGTTTGTTAGTATCAGTACATAATTAACTAGTATTAATCAAATCCATGGAAATGACGTCAAATCAGCAAGCTACGTTAACATTAATGACTAATCTCGACCACAGAAAAAGTATTCGATTTGTCTTCATTTGAATAATATAATTACCGATCAAATCGGGCTTAATTGAAAATCTAAGCGGAAAAAAGCCACAAAAAAATCAAAGGATTTGAAAATCGATAATGACAGTTATTCTCTGATTATTGACAATTGCTAACCGTAATTGGCGGATAATAATAGATAAGAAAGGAATCAAATCTATGTTCAAAAATTAGTTATTGGGTGGATTTGCAATCCACTGATCTCCAATTTCCAACTAAAATACAATCATACTATTTGACAACAATTTTCCATGGTGGAATTAGACTGATAAGATTATTCACAAACTTACACATTATCTCGATAATCTACGTTTATTATTTTTTTTTTCGAAAATTAGCTGATCAAAAGATTCAGTATAATGTCTTTTAAAGTTACAATCCGACCTATATTTATCGTAAGTTCGTCCTAGGAGACTGATAATGAACGAATATGTTTAACCAATTAACTAAGCGTATCGGATGATATATATGGTTATGTTCATTTCAATATAATATAATTCTTTTTTTTTTTTGGTTGAATACGCATGTAATTATTTTACAACGTGGTTGAGGGAATCTACGGCAACCATGTCAGTTGGATATTTTAGCAGTTTTGAATGTCCTTTTGTTGGGACATCCAGCCAGCTTAATTTGTAATCAAGGGATAGATTATATTAATATGTAGATTAAGACCCTGTAATCATGTAGTGCACTTAAGACCAGCTTTGCACTGTGAGGTTCACATATTTCTACTGTTGTACTTCTAGATGCGCAATTCTACCATAGTGAAACCGTCTCGGCCTGTAAGCCTAAAAATCAGACCACTAAACGTATTTCTAATGGTCGCATTGTTAACTTTCAAACCTCGAAAATTTAGATTATTAAAATTTAAAACATTTTATCTAAGTCGAACATATGATAAGACTACAAAAATTATACACAACTCATACTTAAAGATCAAATAACCTTATTTTAACCCAAACTTAGTCCCAATCACTGCCTAAAAAACCAATTTGTCAGCATGGTTTCAAGGATCAATATTTGACTAAGTTCACCTACCCCTCACATAGCAGGATCTCAATTGGACACCGTTAAACCAGAGCTCAATATTTTCCTCACAGCTGTCGGCAGAGCAGGTTCATTGATTCACAACCGAACAAACAACGAAGTGAGAAAGAAGAAAGCATAGATTTTCAAGCACCCAAACAACACTATTCAAACTCCACACGCTTTTATACAGAACAAAGACACACAAGTCACAGCAAATCAGCAATACAACACTAACATTACAAATATGGCTAATTAATCAGGCCCGAGAAAGGCAGGACTCACACTGGAAGTTGTTGTTGCTGTTCGAACAGACCTGTACTTATCCACCGACATGAGCCTGACTAGATCAGACCAGCTAGTAGTACACACCCTTCAATTCTCACTAAGCTTATAACTATATATCACATTACATAAACACCCTCAAAAAAAACAAAAAAAAAACAGACAAAATTTTAATCTAAGGCCTTTTGGGATGTTTGGAAATGGCAGCTTGATATTTATCAGCAAAGTGATTAACCAAAGCCAAAGCATTACTGGTAACCTGGGCAACACTATTCACTCTCATTTTAATAGCACCCTTAACTTTGCCACCCTTGCTAGGATGCTCATTAAGCCCATCAACACAAGTGTTCTCATTGGTCAAAGCAGCACTCACCCATGTCTGAACATTACTAACATGCCACATGAAATCCTCACCATTGCTGTGTTGTCCCATTTGGCCAAGCTCCCTGATCGAACGATTAAGCTGATCCACACTATCACCCATGGTGTCAAGGCAGTCTTTCACAGCTTCCAGCTCCCTGTGGCTAATCTGAACCCTTTTGCCCCCTTTGAGTTTGTGCACAAACTCGGCCGTTGATCGAGCCCTGGTTAGGCTCACGGCTAAGGCGGTCAGGGCGAGCTGTCGCTCACTCCGCTTGATCTCATTGGCAAAGCCCGAGAGGCAGTGGTAGCAGAGCTGGGGGTATTGGGTGGCTTTGCATGACTCCCATATGAAGGATGTGGTGGTGGAGTTGGCGGCAGCAGTGGCGGTGGCGTTGGCTTTGGAGGTAGAGTGGTTAGGGTGGTGGTGGTGGTGGTGGAGGTGGTGGTGGTGGAGGTGAGGGTTGGCTGCGGAGGTGGAGACTAGGGAGAGGACAGAGAAAAGGAGGAGGAGGAGGAGCAGCAATGGTTGTGGTTGTGTTGCCATGATTAATTTTTTAAAAAAAAATTTATTGCAAGGAGAGCAAAGTTGGCCTGGGCACTAAATTTGAGTCTGAGCGTCTTTTGATGTGTGAATGGTGTGGTATTGAGGGGCCATTATATAAAAAAGAGGGGGTGGGGGGCCCCAAAAGAGTGGGGTTGTCCTCATCTTCTTCCTTTAAATAAAGGAAAAGAAAATTTGGATTTTTATTGATAGGAGGCAGGGGAGGAAAATATCATTTTGAATTAAAATTTTGGCCATTTTTTTTCATTTTGAATTATAATGGATTAAATGAAAACGTCTTTTTAGCCCTCCATTTCCCTTTCATAGATTAGTATGTAATTATTGTTTTTAATCAAAAGTATTATGAAAATAATATCTTCACAATTCAAAGGTAAATTCTACTGCCCAAGAAAAACCAATTCAAGGGTAAATTTTTGACCATTTTGTATTTACATGCAAAAATAATTCACATTTAAAAAATTTATCTCAACCATGAAAGTTACGGCTCTTCTCGATGGATAACCTTGTTCTGTGCTTATCTTCTTTCAGACCCTCAGAGTGAAAGGTTTGCGTATGCACCTTTAACTTTTGTCACTATAATCTTTATTTTGTTCTCTCATAATTTTGCCTTTCTTTGTCACTCTTTTTCTTTCTTGTCTTATACATTTATTTTTTTTCCCTTTTTTAAGGAAGAAGATTAATTATGACTCAAAAGAGCTCCATCACTAAGCTCTCGATAAATTAAAGAAAAAAAATCATATACTAACCCTTTTGCTAGAGTAATTTTAGAACATCTGCAATGCAAGACTCGTGAGCTAAAAATTTGACTCACAGTCTAAGCAACACCATACATCAGTGATCCGCTTCGCTCGTCCCACAATCCAGCTCACAGACGTGATCCGCCCTCCACATATTTTCTCTCATTTTTTTTTGCCAACTAAGCCTTTAAATGTCTAAAATTCAATAATATGGTAGTAATTGGATCTATAAAATATTATTTTATTTTGTGATCTAAGTTAGTGATCCATAGGATATAGAGAAGAGAAAAAAAGTTAACTTGAAAGATGATGTGAAGAATGTAGGCCCCCACTTATGATCCAAAATTATAGATCACCATTGCATATGCTCTTAGCATTTTACTGAAATTTTCAAAATCTCAAAAAGATTTAAATTATTTCCAAACATGCCAATAAAATAAGATTTAGAAAACGTGTCATATAAGGGGAGCACTGCCAACTATCCGGCGACGCGTAATTGAAGCAGTTAAACTTAACAAAAAACATCCCTCCAATTATGTCAAAGTGTTGACAACATAAAGTTTCACCACTGTAAACAGCATTCACCCAAAAACCCGGAAAAAACCCTAAAATTCAACATATAATAAATGAGTAATGTTCGTCAAAGTTCTCCGAAAACTCTCAAGTATTTATTTCAAAAGCACGAATTGAGTCCTACCCCTATTATGGTCTAAAGAAACGGTAGACATAGACACTGTAAAAAAAAAGGTTCAAAAAGGCATGATTGACAGTGAAATGTAAACCTAAACAGCAGACTTTTGTGTTCCCCCCTTTGATGGACCATGGCATGGACCATTGTTCTAGATTATTCAACCATAATTCATGCAACCAAATCCTCTGCCTCGTTTCTTGCAAAATCATTCAATCATTTGCACCTCTTATACAACAGTAGTCTCGCGTTTATAGAGATACAGATAGGAGTCTTGAGGGTGGGTTTAACTAGAGTTGGAAAAAGTTGACCCGACACGATTACCGATTCGAACCCGATACGAAGTTAAATGGATTTGGATATAAATTTTCGATCCGTTTAATTAAATGGGTTGACACGTTCAACCCGTTTAATTAAATGGGTTAGGTTCAGGTCGAGATTCTCGACACGAAAAAATACCTATTTAACCCATTTAATTAAATGAGTTAAATAAATCAACTCATTTTTTCATTTTTTATTTATCCATTTACTTTTTATTAGATAATTAAGAATATAAAATTTTTTAGAAATTATGAATTATGATAAATCTGGGAAATTTCAAAGAGTAATTATTTAATGTGATACGTAAACCTAATTTTTAACACTGTAATTACGTATTAGTTGAAAATATTAAATGCGTAAATAGTCAATTAAGCGACTGAACTTGACCTGTTTATCTTAAACGGGTTAAGTGGGTCAACCCGTTTAAAAATTAAATGGGTACAGGTCAAGATTTTTCAACCCGTTTAATAAACGGGTTAGGTTCAGGTTGAGGAATTCTCAACCCCTTTAAGTTCGACACAAACACGAACCCGACCCGACACGACCTATTACCCAACTCTAGGTTTAACAAACGACAAAGGGGGAGTGGAGGGGTACCAAACAACTCCAAGAATTATGGAATAACTTATCCCACATAGTGCTATGGATAATATTGCGTCATTAGACAGGGCAGCTATTTCCAAGAACTTTGAATTTACAGATCAAAAGGCTTCTCAACAATCTCTGTTAAGATTTCTGAAAATAGAGGAAGGGAAGGAAGAAAGAAGAGTAACTTTGAACTTTCAGTGGAAGGTTAAACTGTGATGTATTTGACAACAGCACCACGGACCTTCTCCATGTACTCAACAGCTTGTGTCTGTGCAAGGAACACACTATCAGCTCACGTCAGATAGATGTAATGTTATTCAAAGAGGGGCTCTATTCAAAATTTGACAAGGGGATAATAGCAATATACTTATCATTTTATGACAATCACATAAGAATCGATGAACCGATTTCACGGTCGCTTATATTTTTGCTGGCGATCTTCCATCTCACTTATATCATGATGAAATGGGTACAACATCACTAATATGGATTGTACGACACTTTCTAAGCATACAAATGAGTAGTGTTATCAGAATCAGAGTTTTCATTTTCTTCATCTTTTTGCTTTTTTAATGTGTGGGGGAAGGATTTGGGGGGGGGGGGGGGTAGTGGAATTAGTATTTTGGAACTATGTACCAATGTCATACTCCACTACCTCTTATGAAGTTCTGGCTTTGATGTGGGGATATACTTATGTGTACAGAACCTCGTTCTGACAATTGCAGATAGACAGGTTGATTCTGTACAGGGTTCATCTTATAGCCCAGGAAACTTTGCCCAGGGATAGGTGGATGGCTGGAACGGGGGGCTTTGGAGGCAGAAAAAAGCGGGGCCAAAAAAGAAAGGGGGGGGGGGGTCCTAATCCTCTAAAAGGCAGAAAATGGCAACCAATAAAACCATCTCAGCTCTGTCTATTCTTCCTTCTACAGTCTACCTCGTCTTAAGAATTATGGTTTGTTCTTGTGTTCTTGACTTTGTAACAGTAAAAATGAAACACAAGACTCTGGTAAACCGTCGCAATGTAGAAAGTCCTTTCAAAAGAAACTACAAGGTGTGTTCCATCTTAGAAACTCAAGAGACAATATTGTTCAAAAACCAACTCAACCAAAAGTTTAAGCTGATGGTTGAAGGCTAAAGAATAGGTTTATCCTCTAACACGCCCCCTCACGCGAATGCTCTTTGGGCTTAAAGCGTGAATGCTGCAAAGGCTCCCCCTACCTTGCGCAATAAATCAATATGGGGATTGCTAAGATTCGAACTTGAAACATCTCGCTCAGAAGGACTCTGATACCATGTTCAAAAACCAACTCAATCAAAAACTTAAGCTGATGATTGAAGACCCAAAAATAGGTTCATCCTCTAATAAATATTCATCAGATTCTGAAACAGATGAGACAAAACATGTCTTCTATTGGTGCCTACTTGGAGTAAGTCATCCAACCCCTTCAAAGGGGAAAGACTATAAGGCCCCTTGCTCACCCGTCAAATCTAGTTGAATGCAACGAAAAAAAAGTCAACTATAGAGTTGGAGCTGCATTTATTTCTTGAAATTTCAAAGAGTCCATAAACTGATTGTACACGCAATCACAAATATCTCACATGGTGTGCCAAGGCTTTTTTTGGTTTGGGGGGGGGGGGGAATTGGGAATTCTATTTTCTTATCATCCTATATGTGCCCACACCCTTATGTATAGCATCTTAATGGCCCAACAAACAATAATCAAGATAGGACCCAGTGACTCAATCTTCCACAATTACTTGGTTTTTGGGCTGAGCCCAGCACCATCAGTTTTGGGCATATTTCCAATGCCTTTTCCAGCTCAGTAAATAACAGTACCCTCTCTGATCCAGCTTTGAGTAACACTATGAATTTAGAAGAAACCATGTACTGTTGCGAATTCATGTAATCGATATGTTCATGATCAAACGAGGCAACACGTTCTGCTTTCTACATGATGCTGAGAATGCACAAAAATATCAAATAACTTATAACTGAAGTTGGAGAATTAAGACCCCAAGCAATGCTTACTTGGTTACTCCGATGCGCACTTGCTATATTCTCGTCCAGTAGAGTCAACAAAGCCCTATTCACCTCGTTTTTCTCAACCATCTCAAGTAGCTGTCCATTGAGCACAATGACATATAAATTCAGAAGCCCAAACTAAAAAATCTATTGTCAATGGGTTCAAATAGAGTATCACGAGCACATACAGTTGCATTTACATCCTTTGACGTGAAGATTTTGACTAGATTTTGCTTTGCACTGACTAGGGCATTCTGCATTTTATCAAGTGCTTCTGCAAAGAAGCAAGGGGCATAAGGTCCTCGGTTTCATAGGAATTGATCTTTAAATAAATCATCATAGATTTAATTGTTAAGATGGACCTGTTCCCTCTGTTAGTGCCTTTTGCAGTGCCTCCAGCTCGATCAATCTGTCATCCATTGCCTGGGGGAATAAATGAACATCTGTTTATCTTTCTTATGTCGCACTGGAGTCAGTATACATAGAAAATTTATGGTCAGATGGACACCTCAGTTTTGTTCACAGCGAACCGAAGCTGCCCCAGCTCAATTTGCAAGTGTTTGAAAAATTCATCATTCAATCTGCAGTTTCCTTTACAGTTAGTGCCCCTTCTTCAAATAAAATTCTTTTCTTCAGAACATCAAGTAACAATCAGCAGCAAAATCGACAACACTCCAACAGCATGACTAGAGAAAGCTTTCTCAAGATGTCGAAAGCAAGGCCACTGACCAAAATCAATGCTCTCCCTCTTTCTTTACCTGGTCCTTTCTTAGCTAGTTGTCCAGCTATGTTGATTTGTTCTTTAAAAATTTCTTAATCTGTTCATCCTTCGGAGCTGATTCCTGATTTCACCCATTCTACTGACACTTTCTATAAACCTGTATCAATGGGAATGGACATTTGTCTTTCTAGACAAAGTTGCTAATCCAACTTAGCTACTATAAGTGTAGAGTTCAATATTGATAGTATGATCACTTGAGCAAATGACAGACTATTTGCCTCAACTTCCACCATGATACAAACTTGCAAGTGAGCTCTCGATCTTTAAAGCAAGATCATTTGAACAAATGACAGTTTATTTTTTCCCCCAATTTCATGAATCATAGCAACTGAAGACAAGTTAACTAAGAATCATAGCAATCCCTCCAAGGAAAGGGTGGGTTGCCAAGTTCACAATTTCTTCAGAGGCAAATACTCGAAAACATGGTATGCAATATCAAATGAAACAAAGTACAACGAGTTACCTTGGTCTCAAGCGAGCAATCTCGTATTCAATCTCCTGAGCCTCAGTATCAAGGAAGTACTCAATCAACTCCGCCACTGTATCGGGAATAACGCGAGACTGAATTTCAAAAAACCCATCTCACAAATCAAGAATCAAAGAAATCCCAGCACATATTTCTAGCCAAATTTGAGATTTTGAGTAAACCCCATGAATCAAACACCAGAAATTCACCTGACGAAGAGCCTCACGACGCTCTTTCTCCTCCTTCAAGTGACGTTCATAAGCTTCCCTTGCCTCAGCATCTTTCTCAATGCGCCTCCTGAACTCTAACCTTGCTAGGTGCCCTGTTGTCTGCGGTGTTCTGCTGAACAGACCTTCTGGGTCCTTCATTCCATTCAGAGAGAAGCATCAAAAAATTAAACATGAATCAATTGATAGCTTCACAACATCAGAATTGGACGAGAGAGAGAGAGAGAGAGAGACATAGAGAGTACCCAAACGCAAGAGATTGATATGGGTCTAGAAGTAGAAGTGCTGGTGAAAGAGTGGGTGAAGGAGCGTACGCCAGCAACTCCGATGCTCAGAGCCGCCATTGATGGCTCTGTGACGCCGACTGCGCTTATCCGTTGGACGTACTGGATAAGCCTTTTGTTAGACGCGCTGAGTTGCCGCCTATTTTATTTACGAGTTTATTTTTTCCCCTTATTTTTAATTTTTATCGAAGCGAAGAGTAGGAGTGTTCATTATTCGGTCTAAATCTGAATCGGATCGAAGACTAGTCTAGATCAGATCAAATCGAATGAATTTGGTCCAGTCCACGGTCCACAACTTTTTTTATTTGGTCTTCGGTCCGGTCCGGACTGATGACCGGATAAAAAAATTTAAAAATCGACTTTTTACTTACTCAATTTTAATTTTCTTTTGCAACTTATAATTTTTCAAACATTCAAGAATATTGATTTGTTTTTCATGGTGAAAATATGTAGAAATTGTTCATATTGAAATAAATATAAGATGTTCATATCGTAAAAATATGTCAGTTTTACAATTCGATCCGGTCTGACTTTTTTCAGTCCAGTCTCAGTCCGATTTTTGACTTATTCGGTCCGGTCCACAATCTGTAACTTTCCTTTTATTCGATCCTCGAGCCAACCTGGTTCGATCCGATCCGATCCGGTCCGAATTTGGACCGATGAACACCCTTAGCGAAGAGGGGGAGGTTGCCTCACTTGAGAAGGTGTTGTGGTGGTAAGAGTGAGGATTAATTAAATTTCATTCGATGTTACTTTAGCTTCATCAAATTCTAGTTTTATCAAAGGCAATTAATCTCCAATTTTATCGAACTAAAAATAGGAGTGTGGCTATGTGGGTGTTAATTAACTAAAATAATAAAAATTATGCGAGTTATTATCAAATATATAAGTTCAAATTATCACATAAACCATTCAATTCAAATCCAAATGGGGATGGAAACTGTTGGGGGGGGGGGGTTATACATTAGGTGGATATATACATACACCCACATTCATTTTCCAAAATCATACCATACCCATATTCATACGCAATGGGTTTTAAAAATTATTATCCATACATATGCCTATCAAAATTTTCAGAATTACTAATTTTACACAATTACATGTATGAAAATGCAAAATAATACTCATCTTCAACCCATATTCTAATACAAATACAATTGGGTATTTAGGAATCAACCTCTCTATAAGCAGAGATGTCTGTAAAGGTAAGTTCACCTACATTTGGATCTCCTTATACCTTATGAAAGCAGAACCCACATTAAAAAGTGTTGTCGTTGCTGTTGTATTCTAACACAAGTACAACCTACACTTGATAAACAATTTCAAGACTTCAATGAGGAGAAAGATCCAATAAGATTTAGAAAGTAGAAATTGTGGGTGAAAAATTGGCTTAACAAACAAAAGAAATCTAATGAAGTTAATTTTACGTAACTCAAATCCTATTTTTCGCTAATACTCTAGTAAATCAAATACTTGCATGGGTGTAAGTTTTAAAAAACAATACTCACGTATATTTTTTTAATGTAGAAGTCATATCTGTACCTATACCCATTTAAATTTCATTTTAATGACTAATTCAGATTTTAAATGGGGCAAATTTTACAAATCTTATAGGTTTGTTGTATTTCCATTCTTGAATCCAAGTGATAAGAATTATCTCATAGAACTGGTGGGGTACCAAGGAGGGAAGCCCAGTTCTAGGCTCCATTTCAAGGCTTAGAGACTGACACTTCTATACCATAGGGCCTGGCCCAAAAAGAGGAAATGAGGCCCACCATTATTAAAATTAAGGGCCCATTTTGCAAGTAACCTGGCCCACATAAATAAAAACTTCTCCTAACCAACCGTCCCACTCCACTAGGCTATGCCAAACCCAAACGGCTCACGTGAACAAAATTCAACCGCGTCCGTCAACTAGTCAACTCTAAGCGGGCCCCACCCCACCCACCTGCCCCCACTCCACTCCACTCGACATCACTCCACTCCATCCACTCCATCAAAACCTCCTTCCATTAAACCCAACCGCACAACACAACCCAACACAGCAAGAGAGAGAAAGTCACGTTAAAGAGTGTGTGAGTGAGAAAGCAAGGCACCCAGAGTCAAAACAGAAAAGGATGGGAGGACCGTGGTGGTTGATGGCGGTGCTTACGGCGGCGGCGGCGGTGGCGACCGCGGCGGCGCAGGGAAGTGGGGCACTTCCGCCGTGCGCATCGAAGCTAATACCATGCGCCGAATACCTGAACGCCACCAAAGCTCCGCCGCCTTCGTGCTGCGATCCGCTAAAAGAGACGGTGACGAAGGAAAAAGCGTGTCTTTGCAGCATCTACAAGAACCCTGCCATGCTTCAGACCCTTGGTATTAATGTCACTCAGGTTATGGGCCTTCCCAAGCTTTGCGGCATCGATGTTGGCAAAGATCCCTCCGCTCTCTGCAAAGGTCTGATCTTTTCTCTCTCTTGGCTGGTCCAATTACTTCTGATCTAATTAGGGTTTCCATTTTTGGGATTTGGTACTTTTTTAGCTACTTAATGCTTAATTGCTTCCTGGTCCCTGGATCAAATTTGGGCTTTGTTGAAATAGATGGAAGCATTAATTCGAAGGGAGTTTTTTTATTGTTGGTGGTTTAATTGGTATGATTTTTGGAAACTAAATCAAGATAATGCTCAATTCAGTATGAATTCAAGGGAGATACTTAATGATTTAGTTCGTTAGCTAGCTAACTCCTTGTTTTTAGGGATGTTTTCAATGGTTCTTAATGATTGATTTTTTTTCCCTTTTTTTTTTTGGGTTGTGATCTGCTGTAGCTCAACCTCTATCTTCATCCTCCTCTGGATCAGCTCAATCCCCTCCAGGTAAAAGATCTCTTCCTTTGATGTTTCTTGTTCTGACTTATAATTTAGTTGATGTGCATTTAAAATTGTCCTTTGAGTTTTGACATTGTGGGTTCGATTTACGAGGGATTTGAATAGGTCTCTGATATCAACCATCAGAGTTGTTGATACCCATATTTGCTTATATGTATCTATATAATATGTTTACTAGATTAACCCTTAAAATGTAGCATATTAGAGTTTTGTGTGTGTACCAACTTGTGAGTTAACTCGATTGGTTTGGGGGGGAACTTTTTCGAGTTGGGTACTGAGTTAGATCATTAGTGAACACTAGTAAGCTCATGCGCATCCTACCTTTAGCGGTCTCTAGAGATGAATGAGCTTTAAGTACACTGCTACTCATACCGGTGAACATTACATAGCGGTTCGCTTTTCCCTTAAAGAGAAGATGAAGATGGTTGGATATTGGCGAGCTACTACGTCCATTTTTACGCAAAACACCTCATATGTATTGGTTCTATTAATCTCATACTTCTGGCCAAAGGCCTAGATTCAGCAAACATAGCTTGGGACAGATAGAATAGTCATATTATTGGTGAGCTGCCTCTCCTTAACTTTCTCCAGAAGATTGTTCAAGTACGGTTGGAGTTGTTAGAGCCTTATTAAATACGCTTTAGAAGAATGTGGTCCTCTCAATTGTAGAGGACCCGAAGATATTTTGGAACTATTATTGTCAGTAGCGGAGCCAGGATTCTAAGCAAGGGGGGGCGAGATTGGAAAAATTAAATGGCACTTTCAAAAAAAAAAAAAAACAGAGAAGGCAGAACAAAGAGTTGAGCCAGGGACCTCCCACCCAAAGCAAGGGGCAACCACCACCCTGCTATGCACTCCTACAATGTGTACTTATGATCTAACTAATATATATCTATTTTTCTTATCCGTAAAAATATCCCACGTTTAATTTTTTTTTCCCCAAAAAGTTGGGGGGTCAATTGACCCCCCTTGCCTCCACATGGCTCCGCCAGTGATTATTGTGTTGGTTGGGACGTTGAGTGAGTTTTTTTCTCCAGAAAATTGTCCAAAGACGGTTAAAGTTGGAAGATCCTTTAAATGTGCCCTGGAGATTGCGTCCTCTGATTCTTAGACGAGTTGAGGGCATTATGGAATGGTTTATATATGCTGGAGAGCTTAGAAGTTTAGACGTGAACCTACGGGTGAGCAATGAATGGGATTAAATCGCCAATTAAGAGATCTTGAAAGTAAGGCCACAAGTCCTGCATTGGCAGGATGCTTGGGGAAGGGGGGGGGGGGGGGGAAATGTGCTGTCCTTAGTCCTTACTCCTGAGTTGCAAAAAGGTTGGTTCGGTTACACTGTTACACTAGTTTTTAGTTGTGGATTGGTTTTGTTTAACACATTGCTGGGTATTACCCTATGTGGTTCTTCACTTCTTCCTGGTTGTTAACTGCTGTCAAATTCCAGTCTAAAGCCGATCAAAAGAGCACTTGCATCTTGAAAAATCTTTTCCTCCAAGTGTACTAGTGTACTAGTACATTGAAATGCTAAAACTGTTCTTTTGAAATTTGCCACCTACAAGAGAGTATTGAGAACACCTGGGGTGGGAGGTAAAAAATGGTGGTGTTCAACACAAGGATGTGAAGGTGTTTTGTGCTAAATTGCTAATTGCTAGTCAGACGAACTTCGGAAAAAGGATTATTTCCTTAAGTTGGCGAGAATGTGTTTCCTGTATCTAGCTTGTGAAGCTCGATAGCCTCCATTTTCTCGAAACTAATTGTGTGAATAATCCTTGCAGCAGGAACAGGGACTGGATCTGCATCTGGATCTGACTCTACAGGAAGCAAAAATGCCGCCACCACGAACAAGTTTTCACGGGCGGGATTACTTGCTAGCTTGGCTGTATTTTGTGCATATCTTATGGTTTATTAGATCATCTGTCGTTTAATTTACTTCCAATAATATTGCTACATAGTTTCCCATGTTGTGAGGCGAGGAGTAGATTTCTTGGGTGTTTCCTCGTAGGGTAAAGTTTCGATTTGTGTGATTGTATGCTTTATGTTGATCAATCCTTTTAGATATTGCTTGCCCCTCTCTTGTTTTGGGCTATTCTAGCTGTTGATGATGTTATTGTGAGTTCCATTTTGTGGGATTGTGTTTTCATTCAGCCCTCCTCCCACCTTTGGTTTGAAACACGTCTAGAATACTTGCTTTTTGTGTAGAATACAAGAGGTTCAACCCAACTGCTAAACCCGGCTTTTAAAACTATGTGTTACTTGTCATCACTCATGAATATTTAATACTAATCAACATTGATGAGCACCAATTAGCCCTATCAGTATTCACCAGCATTTAGTTATATGTTTTAATTATAATTTAAGAGTCGAGCGGTATTTGTCAGTATTGATCAACACTCATTAGTATTCGTCGATAAATATCAATTATAAGTTACTTATATAATAAGTTAAAAAGACTGAATCTTAACATTGATGGGCTCATCATAGCAATCAATCTAATTGTGAAAGAAATATTTTAATATCCAAGTTAAAAAAAAAAACACTCATATGAGAATAGACTAAATAGTATATATAAAGGTTAATTTTTTAATTTGTGGAGGAATTATGCGCACTCAAATAGGTTAGTGAGCATGATTTTTGCACCTATCACATACCAGTTAATGTTTTTTATTTTCTTTTTTTTTTGGAACAAAAAGACTAATTAATGGCTACTAGAAGCTACTAGAAGGCCGTGGGGTTACAAATGCAACCGTCCCTGCACGCATTTATCTCTTTTCTCTCTTCCCCCCACCATTGTCGATCGCAAGCTTCAACCTTCGAAGTTGAAAATGGAGGAATCCAATCTTAAACAGCTGAAACAATTCGTCGAACTCTGCAAATCGGACCCTTCAGTTCTCTCCGACCCTTCTCTCTCTTTCTTCCGCGAATATCTTGAAAGGTATAACTTCACTCACTCGTAAACCCCTCAATTCTCTTTCCTTCAATTTCTGATTTTGTTTACTTATTTTGGTTTCAGCCTCGGAGCAAGGCTTCCGCCTTCAGCCTATGCCAAATCGGTAAATTAATGGCTAAGAGTAAAATTGGGCAGATTTGAATTTTTTAGGGTTCTTAGGATTTTGCGTAGTTATGTGCGATTTTGATTTTTGATTTTGGTGGGTTTGTCTGGTTAGAGAGCAAGTGCTATGGATGAGAGTGATGAGGATGTGGCAGATGCAAAACCTCATGTCGAAGAAGTGGAAGAAGAAGAGGAGGATGAAATAATCGAATCTGACGTTGAATTGGAAGGAGATAATGTTGAACCTGATAATGATCCTCCGCAAAAGGTCATTTTTTCTCCTTTCTCTTCTTTTGTTTACTCGTTCTGGCTCTATGTATCTAAGACTAAGTGGGTTTTCATTGGTATTGGATTCTCTTCAGATGGGTGACCCTTCAGTTGAGGTGACAGATGAGAAACGTGAGGCTTCTCAAGAAGCAAAGATTCAAGCAATGGAAGCTCTCTCTGATGGTACTGTTCCATTTTTGTTATTGTTTCTTCTTAATATTCAGTGGAAAGTGTGTTGAGTGTGCTCTTGAGGATGCCATGGTCATACTTACTTGTGTTCTTTTGGGTATTTAGGAAAGATGGATGAAGCAATCGAGCGTTTAACAGAAGCTATAACACTCAATCCTGTGTCCGCTATAATGTATGCCACTAGAGGTAATTGTTTATGTTCTCATTGGGGTTAAACATTTGTCTTCTTCTTCGTATTTATCTCTTGATGTGCTGACTATCGCTTTTATTGTATTTGATTGGTTGCTGCCTGTTGTTGTTCCAGCTACTGTGTATATTAAAATGAAGAAGCCCAATGCTGCTATCAGGGACGCCAATGCGGCCTTGGAGGTAGATTCCACCTAGAATTACATTATCATCTTCCATGAGTGAATTGAGTAGCATTAGATGCTTACTTGTACTGCTGAGGAAGATTATAACTTCCTTAGTTTAACTAGAAATGTGGGCTGGTAGTGTCAAAATGGATAGTTACCCCGTGCTTAATGAGAAAATAGAGCTCATTTCTATTAGCTCACTTCTTTGTTAGGACTACTTACTATAGTCTGATGTGCATTGTTACTGAGGGGACTAAATTAGCATATTGGTCTTGGCAGATAAATCCAGATTCTGCTAAAGGGTACAAATCTCGTGGCATGGCAAGAGCTATGCTTGGTCAATGGGAAGAGGCTGCTAAGGATCTTCATGTGGCATCAAAGCTTGATTATGATGAGGAAATAGGTGCAATACTTAAAAAGGTGCAATTTCTCTCTGATACTGCTTTATGCCTTTGCATATGTCCATCATAATTGTTGAGTTTTGATGCTTTTCTGTTGGAGATCCAAATAGTCATGAATTGATAAGTGCACCATTGTTGGTCTATGCATAAGAAGTTGAAAGTAGAATTTTATAGCAATAGCAGGAGGTTTCAGTTTGTCACTCACGATGGAATATTGCCAACCAGGTGGAGCCAAATGCTCATAGAATTGAGGAGCATAGGAGGAAATATGATAGGCTACGCAAAGAAAGGGAAGAAAGAAAAATTCAGCGGGAGAGACAACGGAGGCGTGCTGAAGCTCAGGTTTCTACTCTATGCGTGTAATGCTGTTGTGGTCTTTATTGTCCGTCTCATGCTACTGACACAGAGGTGCTTCGCTATAGGCCACGTATGAGAAGGCTAAGAAAGAAGAGAAATCATCTTCTAGCAGAGTACCTGGAGGTATGCCTGGTGGAATGCCTGGCGGATTCCCAGGTGGAATGCCTGGAGGATTTCCAGGTGGTATGCCTGGAGGTATGCCCAATGTTGATTTCAGCACAATATTGAATGTAAGTTTAATTTCTGTTGGGTTCAATGACACTCCCTATTCGATCGTCTATACAAAATTTTGAGTTGTACGTAGAAACTATGGGGTTCTAATTTTTTACTTGCTGCGCAAAATCTGCATCAGGATCCTGAGTTGATGGCTGCGTTTAAGGACCCAGAGGTTATGGCCGCCCTTCAAGATGGTGAGTAGAAGTGTTATCTAATCCTTTTCTCAGTTTTGTCTAACTGATTTGTATTCGTTCTGCGTTAATGGTAATGAGGCCCCAAAAAGTTTCCTGGCATCTGAATTTTGTATGTCTAGCTGCATGAGGGTCATGGATGGGTTGACCTCCTGCTTCAGCAGAAAGAGCCAAATTAAATCGAAAGTGAAGGTATACGTCTGTGTGATCGCCAAGGTTTTCCTATTAGTTGATGACCAAAATGGAGTCTAAGATGTCTTAAACCGGGGGCAGTGATGTTCGTAGGGATGCTAGCATCTCTGTTGATATTTTGGGTCAACTGCATTATGGAACTTGTTTGCATAACATATCTGTGTGAGGGGTAGATGTGGCATCCTTTCTCCATTGCCTTGAGAAAGTGGTCTTAGGTAGTTGCTGAAAAGTGGGCAATGCATTATACTTGGAATGGACCTGTTAATGCAAGACTGCTAGAGGAATGCACAATTTGAAATGACCACATTTAGGGTGTTTGGATCTTGGAAAATTTGAAGGAAAGAAAAATAGAAGTCTGGAAAATAAGATTTCTTCCTATGTTTGGACCTAAGAGAAATAGACGGGAAAAAAAAGTCTAATGGGAAACTAGATGGAAAATGAATTATTTTTAGGTCGTGTGATTTTCCTCCCAAAACAGTGAAGAAATATTGTGGAAATTCACAAATGCCATCCTCGACGATGGCTCTGTAATTTTAATGACACTCTAATGGAGTTGGCCAACAGCTTCAACATTCTCTCTCTCTCTCTCTCTCTCCCTCCCTCTGTCTGTGTGTGTGTGTGCGCGCGCATGTGTGCATGCGCTTGGAGGAGCTAGCTTTTGATAGAAGAACGTTACAATTTGGGGCCCGCTTTGGGGCCATTGGTTGAAATTGATTTAGGAGTTTTGAAGATTTTGTAGACTAGAATGGAAAAAAACCTATGAATTACCAAAAATGGTTGTTGGATTGAAGAAGATTACAAATGATGTGATGACGATCACAAAGAAGAATGGGTGTAGTAAAGTGTGCATGCTCTGTTTGATGGTAGAGATAGAGAAAGAGAGAGAGAGTATGTGGGGGGCTGAAATTGGGGGTTTGGTTGGAAACACTGATTTATTTTTCACTTTTCTGTAACTCAAACATGAGGAAAAAAGGTTAATTTTCTGCCTCTTTTTTCCGTTGCTACTTTCTTTCTAATGAACTTTCTTCAATGCAAGCAGGTCCTTCGTCATTTCCTATTTCATTTTGGTCTCATTCTCATATGTTCTGATGTTTGTAGCTCAGCATTGATCATCATTATTCGCAGTGGCCTCATTGCAATTTCTTTAATTTGATTGATTGGTGCTTGTTGCTGCTTGAGTGCTGATCCAAATATCCGTCATACTTTCTTGATATACAGAACGAAGATTTGGCTGAGAATAATGGGGTAGTATTTACAATACAAGTTAGGGGGGTTGTCATGCACACTATAACACAACACATGCATTTTGGTCATGTGTAATACGTGTACCCGGTCTATTGCTCACAGAAACTGAACTGTCTATGCCGTCCTATTGCAGTAATGAAAAACCCCGCGAATCTGGCCAAACACCAAGCAAATCCCAAGGTGGCACCCATTATAGCCAAAATGATGGGCAAGTTTGGTGGACCAAAGTGAAGATACAGCCTCTTGGAATTGAATATCTGTGCGAAAGTTAGTTCTGGTTGAGCCAGGGAGTTAAACTTAGCAGAGAATGCTCACTTCTGGGTTGTCGTGCATGCTCAAACACAGCTTTTCTTTATCGTGTTTCTCTGTTTTCTGCAGACTGTAAAGCATTTCTTAGGTAGTTTTTGCATGAATGTTGAGTTACTTTGTTGTTTACCGGCAGCTTGTAGTAGATAATGTGTTGGATTTAAGCATAAACGCCTTGGTTTTATACTTTTTATAGTTGCCGAATTTATATGTTATTTTTTATCCTAATTTTTTTTTGTTGGAAGATTTTGAATCTTTGATGGGCAACTGTTTTCCTACCGTTGTGACGTGCTTAGTTGAGTTGTAACTTTTATCTTTTTTTCTCTTGGTTTTTCGGTATCATGTATAGTAATTCTTTAATTTTTAGGTCCACTCTTATGAACTCCATTATTAAAAAAAAAAAAATTAAAGCCTCTGTGTCTCCAGATTGTGACACGTTGACAGTCTAGATAGTCTATAATGTAAGTGTTTGGAGAAAAGTTTTGTTTCAATTTTTTTTTTTTTTAAAAAAATCAGGAGGTTGGCTTGATTTTCTTATTACCAAAAATAGGTGGTGCATTTTTTAAAATGATAATTTAATCTTAACTTTGAAAACATGTTGAGACAGACAGGTCAACTAGATGTAAGAGGTCCAACGAGGGGGCGGGGCCGCGGGGGCATGAGATCTTGCAACTCAAACAATTAAGGGTCTGTTTGGTCCTTAAAAAATTTGGTAGAAAGAAAAGTTAAAGGAAAAAAAATATGAAGGAAAAAAAAGTATGGAGAAAATGAGTTTTTTTCTCTTGTTTGGATTGAGGAAAAAATACAAGAATTTGGATGAAAAATTTGAATATTGATGAACTACTTAAATAATATTGATATCATTTAAACAATGCAAGGTTGGAGGAGGTAGGAAACTTTCCCCAAATTTTCCTTACAATTTTATGAGGAAAATTTTATCATTTGTTTCTAATAATTTTTCTACCTAACTTTCCTCCATATTTTTTTCTTTGTGATTTTCTTTAAACCAAACACAAGAAAAAAAGTAACTTTCCTAAATTTTTTTCTTTCCACCAAACTTTCCTAGGTCCAAACGGAGCCTAAAAGCTAGGCATCAGTAAATCTTAGGTCATATTTTTGGGATTTATTCGTGACTGAATTTGTTTTGGGGATTTATTGAACTAAATTCTTTTGAGTTGGATTAAATATATCTTTTTTGAATTCAAAATTTATTTTTGGTAAATTGAACCGAAAACCAATTCATTTAAGGAACATCCTGTTTATATCATGAAGAAAGTTCAACGATTGACTAATATTTTCTAAAACATTAGTTAAGCTTTTTCCGAGGTTAAACTAAAATGATTTGTGAACTTCTTTTGAATTGAGTTTATTTGGATTTATTCTGAATAAAAACATACGTCGAAAAGAATTAGGGCTTGTTTTCACTTAATTAGACTTATTTTGTTAACAACTCATCGTGATCCGATCCAGATGTAAATTAGGGCCTTAATCTCGATCATAAATATATAAGATTAGTGTGGGGTTGTTGCATTTATGTATTATAAAACAAGGGTCTATTAAGCTATGCATAGGGATTTGACGACTCTTGATGGTTATGTATGTTTTTGGTCAGTTCAGGTGAACCATTAATTAGCAGAGCAGGATTTGCTAATTTCCCTCAACGTGCACATCTAATCCCCCTTGATGGTGAGTTTTTCTTCTATTGGAATTTGAAATTTCACCATTAGAAATGTCACCAAGATTAGTTTAGGGGTTTGTAGTGTATAGGAGAGTGTTATATCAATTGGTGTATGTACATAAAAAAATCATGTTAAGATTTTTCTTTAATTGGTGTCTATTTGTCTTCCTAAGTTTTTCTTTTTAGTCGGATTGCATCTGGAAAAGCAGAATAAAATGCAACAGTTTTCAGAAATGAAAATTTCAACCTATTAATATGTCTGATCCGGGCAGAAAAGGTGTATGCTGAATGGAGAATCCGAACTCGTGTGTTGGTTGATGAGGATTTTAGGTGGCATCCTCCTCCACTAGGATTTATTAAACTCAATTTTGATGGGTCACTCAACGACACATCAGTAATAGGTGTCAATGCAGAATGAAAGATCCATTCTTGTTGCAGAAGCTTGTGCACTCAAGGATGGTGTCAATGTAGCCATCCAAGCAGGATTCCATAATATTCTTATGGAAGGTGATAATCTTGTCGTTATTCAAGATGTACGAGACAATTTTCACATACGATGACAAATCTCCGTGAATATTGAAGATGTTCAAGCGTGTTTGGGCCAAACAAAATGTACTATCATCAACACATATATCGAGAGGCGAATATGGTTGTAGATTGGTCAGCAAATTTCGGCCATTCGATTACTTCCACATATACAATTGACTTTTGCTTCTCTCCTATTCTTAAGTTTATTTTAACTGATGATTTAGTTGGACGCACTCTTGTGAGGAGATACACTTAACTATTATTTTACCTTTTTTTTTACCATTGTAAAAAAAAAAGTTTTTCCTTTTAGTCCACTAATTTAGACCAACCTTAAAGGGATTATCCTCCGCTGATTCTTGATCCCAAATCTGCTTAGTTCTCTTTGCTCACCAATCTTGAATGGATTCGCTATATTTTTCTTTCTCAATTTTAATTTTTTGTTATAGTAATTATTATGAAAGCCTTGTCTTAATTAATTTATTAAGCATCGTTTGTCGGCACTAATTATTCAACTGGTATAATGACTGGTAGTTTGCGCATCGCCTTTCAGAGATTAGAGAATCTGTCTTAATTAATTAAATCGGGCAAAAACTATAATTATGCCTTATTGTGCTCTTACTTGATCATCATAACCCAAAGGACACTAAGGCACCCATGATAGACAGATGTCATGTATGGGCAATGTCATGTCCCTTTTTTGGGTTGGTGGTTGTAACATTTGATGTTTTAATTTCTTTGTTGTTCAAATTCGAATATGATTAAATTTGGATTCGAAAATTCGATCTGAATCTGATCCGGTGGATCGAAGCAGAATCTTTGAATTCGATCAGAGTTAGATTAGACTGGAGACAGATTTAATCCAATCCGGAATAATTCATTTTACTTCGGAATAATTTTGTACTGTTTTTTCATTCAATCTTATTTTATCTACCGATTGATGTAATGTTTGTCATATTAACCAAATTCTTGAATATTTAAGTTAAACCATGAATAAAAGAAGGTACGTATTTCATATTCAACGACTGCTGTTAGTGGTTGACGAGAAGTCGGTGACCGGAAAAGAGAAGGGGGTGGGTAATAGGGTCAGCGGCGACAATATGTGGCTTTTGACAAAGCAAACAGAGAGGGAAAAAGGGTCAAATGAGAGGAGAGCCAGTAAGGAGTGAGAAGTGAGGGGAAAACTCAGGATAGTGAGGTGAGTGAAGAGAAGTGGCTCATTGAGGGCGAGGTGGGGGTCTCTTAGATTTCTATTTTTACCCATCAAAAATTTAAAATAACAAGTTGACAAGAAAATTAAAAATAAAAGTCAAATTTTGGGAGCGGGGTTTTTTAAGTTCTTAAATTTTAAATATTAAAAAATTAGTTGGATCGAATCGAAAAATCAGATCAAATTTTAGCCTTCCGCCGAATCCGACTCGGATTCAAATTATTTTTGTCGGACTCGGATTTGAATTTTTTTTCTTGAATTCGAACCGAATAATTTTATTTCGAATCGGATCCAATCTGCCTCTAATTCAAATATAACTATCACCCCTAATCATAGCATAGACCAAAACCCAAGGAGAGAATGTATAAATATCATCAATAATTACAACTCCTCTCCGTGTGGTTCCCGTTTTTACGGGAGTTTGAGGACATTTATATATAGATGTTTTTACCCACCTAAGAAGCCCTTCTACAAGTTAAAATGTATAGATATCAGCTGGTTTAATTGTTAAAATCCAACGTGAATTAATAGTGTAAATATGTATAAATTGTCGATCAATTAGTTTTTCTTTTTTATTGGAATAAATATGAAAATGTGGTATATATTATTTCATTTTGATAAAAACTAATTGGCTCATATCACTCTATATCCCAAAAAAGCGGAATCTACATAGAAAATTGTTTTTGTATTATAAAATGAATGGACTCATTATATAGATATAAGTAGGTTATCCTTGTCATTTTCTTACATTTGGCATTATCTTTATTGTAATATAGATGTTAAAGTTGATCCGAATTTGGTGAAGTGTGATACATGCTAAGACATGTTTTCTCATGGCACTTCTAATTAATATTAATTAATATGTTTTCCACTATGTTTGAGGGAGAGTACAAGTGGTACTATCAAAGAGGGGTCAGATTCTTACAACTTAGCCATTTAGGTTAAGTCTTTGAGAGCATGCAAAGCATACCATAAGTTAAACAAGTAACAATAATATATCCATTCACATATGTAAACATCAAGAACTAAAAAATATACGCATACATATATAAATATATCAACATAGTCTGGTTCAAGTGACGTGCCACTTCTTCCCCTCAAAGGAAGGTCTTCGATTTTTTTAATGGGCATCCCACGACAAGAAATTGGTCCATTAGAGACTGAAATTTCCATTCTTAAAAACTATTAGTTTTATTTAAATTTTGAGACCGACCAGAATGAATTTTTCTTTGTTGATATCTATTAAAGTTTTAGATACACTCGTTGTCTCACACATCAATAATTATAATCATGTGGTAACAAAACTCAAAAACTATAAGTTTTTTGTTCGTTATCTAGATTTATATATATACATACAATGTTTGGTCTCTTTTTTCCCTTTCTTATGTTTGTTACCAACATCTAAATACAAAGTTTAATGTTTTAACTAAGAGCTATTTTTCTTTTTGGCGAAACTGAATACTATTTTTATAAAGTTTTCATAGTTCATTTAGAAATACAATATTAAATAGTTAACCATAATTTGCACGCATTGTGTCCAAATCAAAACTGGTGTGTACATATGTAAACATTAAGAGATGTTCAATTCTCTTGTGTAAGCAATTGCGATATTTGAACTTATAAATGTACCTCCGCAAGGTATGGCCAGTACGTTGTACAGAGGATTTTGAACTTGTAACTGAAACTACATATACACTAAAACAATGGCTCATGTTTTACCAGACAGGATATCGTTTACTGTTCTTGCAAGCAATGCATGCCACCTTAGCTTCATCTTTCAAGTTAATTAAAAAAGAGTTAATGTGGGGTATAGTAATCAAGGAAAACTTACATCGTCATCAAAGTAATGAAATTAAATAAGGTATCTGATTATTGGTTTAGTAGCAACAACAAAAACACCTCCCAGTGTGGATCCCGCTTTCGCAGAGTCTGGAGAGATCTAAATGTAGGCAGTTTTACTTCTACCGGCATCTTTGCCCCGTAGAGAGGCTGATTCTACGAGACCCACGAAATAAGATTTTGTGAAAACATTTTGTAAAAAAGTGTTTTTGTGAAAAAATAAATGATTATTCGTTTAGTAGATATTTGAAAATTACATTGAGAATTCGTTTGATCTCTTACTAGCTTGAGAGGCGATTAAATAAAAACATCTTGTTAGACTACTAGTGGATGATTAAGCAAATTACACATTCATACGTAAATTCTCATTTAATATATATAGACGCACACAAAATACAATATTTTTCAAAAATTGTGATCTTTATAAGATTATGTTAAAATATAAACCTATTTCTGGACCTTTAACTATCATTTTGATCTTTCAGTTGGGATAGTTCTTGAGTATGGTAGTAGAGTCTTTCTGACCGAGAGGTCTCGAGTTCGAATCTCTACAGCCTCCATATTCAAGTTGATAGTTGAAGGTTCATGAATTGGTTTATACTCTAACACGTCCTCTCACACAAATGCCCTTTAGGTTTGAAAGCATGGATGCTGCAAAAGCCTCTCCATACCTGTACAATAAATATAGAGGTTGTAGAGATTCGAACTTGAAACCTCTTGCAATAAAGGCTCTGAGTCCAAAAAGCATTCATGAGCTTAAGCTTTTGGTTGAAAGCTCAAGAATAGATTTATACACTAACAATAAGATTACTTTAGCCACTATAAACATGTGAATTTTGAGAATAAAGATTAAGATATATGCTTTGTTACTCACACCAAGTTAATTATGTAGTGCGAACAATAGACCACACATAGTATATATGTTTGAACTAGAGTTGGGAAAAGCTGACCCGACAAGATTACTGATCCGAAACCGACATGAAGTTAAGTGGGTTTGGGTATAAAGTTTCAACCCGTTTAATTAAATAGGTTGACACGTTTAACCCATTTAATTAAATGGGTTAGGTTTAGGTTTAGGTCGAGAATCTCGACACGAAAAAGTACCTATTAACCCGTTTAATTAAATGAGTTAAATCACTCAACTCATTTTCCTATTTGACATTTATCTGTTTACCTTTTTATTATATAATTAAGAATACAAAAATTTTAAAATTGTGAATTGGAGGAGTTTTAGAGAGTAATTGTTTAATGTGATATGCAAATTTAATATTTAGCACTATATTATTACGTATTAGTTTAGAATGTTAAATGCATGAATAGGTAATTAAGCGACTGAACACGGCATGTTTATCTTAAATGGGTTAAGCGGGTCAACCCGTTTTAAAACTAAATGGGTATAGGTCAAGATTTTTCAACCCGTACAATAAACGGGTTAGGTTCAGGTGGAGGAATTCTCAATCCGTTTAAGTTCGATACGAACATGAACCCGACCCGATCTGACCTATTACCCAGTTCTAATTTGAACTCATCTTCCTTGAGAGATAGATTTTACCTTGCAAGTCCTTCCAAATGGACATGACCTATAATAATTATCTCAATTATGCATTCAGGTTAGGGGTGACAAAAATTCGGGTCAGGGTTAATTCGGGTCCGGACAAATCGGACATTCGGACAAAAACTTCATACCCGGACCCTGTTCGGATTACAAATCGGACACTTTGACCAGACCCGGACCCGGACCCGAATGTCCGATGTCCGGACCCGGTTGTCCGAATGTTTGAATTTGTGATATGATTTTAGGACATTCTGACCGAAATGTTGTGTGACCGAACCCGAACCCGATTTTTTAATGTCCGAACTTGGTTATCCGAATTTGTTTTTATAAAATTTTCTAAAGAATTTGGACTAAAATTACATATAAACATAGTTGTCCGATGTCCGAACCCGATTGTCCAATTGTCCGAACCCGAAATAATTCAAAAATTCGGACAACCCAAACCCGAATCTCCAAACCCGAACCCGACCCGGATTTAAATTCAGACATGTCAGATTGTCCGAATTTTAAATTCGGACATAAATTTGGTGACCGTACTCGGTTTTTTTCGGGTCGGACAAATTCGGATAATCGGGTCGGACAGATTTTTGTCAGCCCTAATTCAGGTCATGCCAAATGCATTTTGCGAATTGTCATAATTATTAATTATGAGTCTGTAAGTATGCTTGATTTAACATTTGACTTTAACATTTTACCTACTTAGAATCTTATTAATATATATATTCCAGTTCCAAATTGCTGGTATCAATTAATAACTACTTTGAAAAACTAATCGAGATTAGATATGGAATTGTTAACTGCGTTCAACATGTAAGGTGACCTAATTAATCCAGTTAAGTTATCCCAAGTCAAAAACTTAGAACTTTGGCTATTAACCACTCCCACATTTTGTCTATTTAGAATTTCTTCCCATAATAATAAACTGTTATTTTTCAAGTTGATCTGCACATATGGTTGTATTTAAAAGTAACGTATATCATACACCTAGGAGTGTGTACTTTTATTAGCCACGTATATATATTTTTTCAGCGTGTATTTGTCATATAGACAATTTTTAATACGTAGTACTGACATGACTTGTGGGAGTATGTACTCTTAAAAGTATAATATAGACTTTGGTATTTAAAATCTATTAACTGATCTTAAATTGGTAAGAGAAATAATCAAACATCAAACTCTTTTTTTTGGGGGGGGGGTATTTGATCCAATAAGAAGTTGAACTATTATTGATCAAACAAGGATTAAAATCCTCTTATTACAGATTTCTCAATTCAGAAAATTCGAATTCGAAACCTTATTTAATAGAATCAAGTGTCAAATTAATTGGACTATTATTGACCTAATATGAATCAGATATGTGAGAGGTTGGGTTGAGCATTGGAACAATCTAGAATTAATAATGGTAATGAAGTGGAATTAGTAGGTAGCAAGCGCACGTACATATATGGGCCCATTTCTTAAACATCTTAAACGAGATTACACGAATTGGTGATCACTGCGAAAAAAGTGTGGATCTTACCAAACTCAGCCGTCTGGTATAGTTTTCTCGTCCTGAGAGTGAGAGGTGTGCACACCCATGCATCTAGCATTGTGGTCGTTAAGGGTGTGCAAAGTCAGTTAATCGAAGTCTTAACTAACGAAAAATTGGATAATCGGTTTTTCAATTTAATAAAATTTTGAACTATAATTGAATTGAAAATTTCGGTTAACGGTTTCAGCTAACCGAAAATTTTACTTCGACCAAAATTCAAACCGTAACTGAATCGAAAAGTTGATTAATCAATCTTTCCGTTCAATTACCGGTTAGCCATTCACAAATTAAAAAATCCGTATTTTCTCACCTAACGAGTGTTTCGATTCGGTTACTAGTTTTAAAAGATTAAATATTGGTTCAATTAACTGACTTAACCAAATTTGCAAACCATAACCAAGCTGAATTTTTTATTTTTTTTTTCGAAAAATACTTGTTAAGTTAACCGACTTTTTGACTTTGCAGCTCGGATTTTTGATTCAGTTATTGATTTTCGAACAACATAAGGGCACTTTTGAATCTTCGATTCAGATAAGTTAGCATCTTATAAAACAAAGAGGTAATATAAAAGTTCAAACTTTTTGACTCACTGATGATTGTCAATTGAACTTCGCGTGAAAATTCAGGAAGCCAGTATTGTTTTTCCTCACTTGTTATTATTTTAAAATTTTATTTTCTATATATATATATATATATATATATATATATATATACAAAATAACAAGTTTCTCTTATAATTAAACAAGTGTTGTTAGTACGCTTAAAATTAAAAAAATCTGATAAGTTTTCACATATTACGATAATAATATGGGTTAAATTTTTTTTAAATGATATCTCCTTTTATTTTTTAACTATTCTTCTAAATATATTATAGAAAGCAAAAATATTTATAGATTTTTAGACAATTAACTCAACATAATAAAAGTAGGTATAATATTTGCATGTAAAATTAATGCGGCCTCAATGGGGAAGTTGGGTTTCTCTGGCTGCCTCTAGAATTCTAGATGGTGTTCAAATTTTAATTCAAATTAATGGTATTAGTCTCCCTTTAACTTGGTTTAATTTCTGCGAATATCTAGATGTTCATTGACAAGGTGTGTCTTAATTAGTCCAAGCTATTGTCAAACCTTGCTTATACCAAGCTTAGCTAACACTGCCTAATCAAATGGTCAAAGTAACATAAACTTAATTCAATTGGACAATACGTGCATGGGTTAGATTCTTATATAAGCAAACTAACCAACTATGGAGAAAATGATGATCAACTCATTATTAGTTAGTAAAATCTTTTTACTAGGATTATAAGAACTTAGATGCAAATATATTTGTGTAGTAAGATAAATGGATGCAAAAGAAAAGGGCCACAAAGGGGAGCATTTTAATATTTAGGACCGTAGGATTAGCTCCAAAGTGTAAAATGGTTATGATGTCGTCATTTTGATTGAAGATCAGAAAATTTTATTGTATTTATGTTCGTATGCAGCAACAACAACAACACCTCCCAGTGTGGGTCCTGCTTTTACGGGGTTTGGGGAGATCCAGCTGTAGGCAACCTTACCTCTACCGGCATTACTATCTGTAGAGAGGCTGATTCTAAGAGACTCACAAAAAAAAGATTTTGTGAAAATATTTTATAGAAGAAGGATTTTGTGAAAATATTTAATGGGAAGATTAAGAACACAACAAGGAATGGCTAAGATATAACAAATCTTGTTCTTATGATGGCTAAGATATATCAATAAAATATCAATAAGAACATAGATAGGTTGCTGTATCTATGTTCTTATGATGAATACAAATCTTGTAACAAATGGATGACATCGTAGTTAACTGTAAATTATTAGCTAATTTAACTGTGAGCCTACTTAAATAAAGTGATATTTGTGGGATAATAATACATCAAAGACTTGTTTCACTAGATGATTTTAAGTCAATACTTAAATCTACGCAAAATACTAAAGTTCATATTGTTCTTGAATTTTAATCTCTTAGACTAATAAAAAAATCAAATGAAAATTTAATTAATAGAAAGAATACCGTTATATTATACTTCACTTTCATTTTAATTACCTAAAATTTAAAGGTAAAAGTTCGGAGGCAGGGACCAATGATATTTATCTTACGTGATGATATGTGAAACATTTTTCATCATTGAGGTCACAAGCTCTAATCTAAGAAGTGAAAATTTTCTTATAAAAAAAGGTGTATGTCTACACCTCAATAGGCTTTTTAAACATGATTTGTCATCTGAATTGTGACCCGTTTACGTATCATCTCCTAGACTTGTATTGTCGTTCTTATTAAATCTTACCCTAAGATAGGATGTAGCGAGGGCCAACTTATTATCATGAATAATGAATAATAAAAAAATAAAAAGGCTTGGAGGTTTTTCTTTTTAGGACTTTATTTAAGTGGGTGAGCGGGGTAGGACGGTCACAGAGCAAATCAAGTACTCCAACGGATAAGGTGTTATCATGAAAATGTTGGCTGATTATCTCCCTGCCCAAACGTGATGCTGACCAGAATATGGGGTTTAAAACTAACCATGGTTACCCTTCCACTCTTCTTCCCAAAGAAATGTGCAGCCCCATGTAACCTAGACGTAGAGATGACGAAATGGGTGATGCCATCTTTGAGTAAGATTGCAAATACAGAGAAAGTGGGAAAGAATGCGACTCTCCAAGGGAAACTTGGATGAGAATTGAATATAAATTCAATTTTTTTTTCCCTAGTAATAATGGCCAATGTGGACTGCTCTGAGTTTAAATTTAGGTTTTGGTAACAATTTTCTAAAATTTTATCGATTGATTTACAGAGAGAGTGTATAACTGTTTAAAAAAAATTTCAGTGAGAAATATACAGTTTGAAACATAAATGCAAATATTGTTTTTTACATAACGCAAAAAGAATAAAAAAAAGTTGACACAAATGGAATTTGAATTGAATAGAGTTTTAATAACAACGGTTGGAAATTGAATTGAAAATTGAACCAAATTAACTAATGGACATGTACAAGCCCTTAAAGGGATGAAGATTTTTCGCATCTCACAGTTCACCTATCAAACAGTCGAAATTTTGAGTAGTTGAAGAATTTACCACTTCGGATCAAAGAAAATTGCTAAAATATTTCTCGACTGTTGGATGAATGATTCTGCAAGATTGCAACCCCATTTAAACTATAGAGGATCTCAATCTGATTGACATGGGAGCCTTTTCCTCGCTATTATCTCTCTTTTCTTTTCTTTTCTTTTTTTTGGGGTGGTGGGGGGGGGGGGGGGTTGGGGTGTTTTAGAGGACATGCTTAGATGTAGCTCTTTAGTCGTTGGGTGACTGTATCTTTCACCATTTTGTGTGGGGCTCAGTTGCTGAGAAAACACCAGAATAAGTTAGATTGTTGTTCCCAAGCACCTATCACAAAGCCTAGCTGGGTCACTCCCCCTTTCCTCTCTCCTTTCTCTTCCCTAAAAATTATATATATGTAGGTAGGCTACATTAAGGTGGGGGCTCTTAAGTCATACACCCTCTTCTATAAAAAGGTTGGTGTATTGTGCATAGGACCCTTTATCATATCACTTGCACAAAGTCTAAGCTTTTGTGCTTTAATTCTATTGAGTTAGGAGATCACTTTTGTCTAATTCGTGCTAGTGGTAGTGGTAGTGGTGCTAATTGGTGACTATGGGAAGACAACCTTGTTGTGACAAACTAGGGGTGAAGAAAGGGCCTTGGACTGCTGAGGAGGACAAGAAACTCATTAACTTCATCCTCACCAGTGGGCAATGCTGTTGGAGAGCTGTTCCTAAGCTTGCTGGCCTTAAACGGTGTGGTAAGAGCTGTAGGCTTCGATGGACTAATTATCTTCGACCTGATTTGAAGCGAGGACTTCTTACCAATGAGGAAGAACAATTGGTCATTGATCTTCATGCTCATCTAGGCAACAGGTTCGTTTCTACCTTTACTTCTTCTTCTTCTTCTTCTTCTTCTTCTTCTTTGACACCCTTCTCCATACATTTGATAAAGGAATGCATGTAATAAATATGCATATTCTTCATTATTGTTCAATATACACAAATATTAAAAAAAGGTAATTTATGTCATTAAAAGGTTCTTAAATATGCATATGTCTTTAATGTTTTTTGATATATACAATTTTATACTTTAGGATTTTTCTGTATATCGATAAATAACAAATCTTGTTTCCTTTAATAAAACATCTAAGTTCTCATGGTAGTTGAGAAATACCTTTCTCTTTACGTTATCGTCATAGTTACTTAAAAAATATATGATGAAAAAAAGAATGAGTGAGACTTTTCAATACACAATACAAGTAACTATGAAATTACTAATTACTTACCCAATTAGCTTTTCTATTTCTTTCTTTGTAGGATTACGTGACTTTTGTATAATCATCATAATATATCATAATTTTCTTGGATATCTTGTCAAGATCAATGGGCCCCTGACATAATCATATTATTAATCATAATCACATATATATATATTTAAATATACTCCATGCTTAGCTTGCTTATCAGCATGCAATAATTCTCTTGAGAGGTTTACTCTTCAAACCTCAATACGTACATTTTAGCTTCTTTTTACATAAAAGCCATGTATCTCGGGGACACCCCCTTCCTCTTTTTCACTGTGTCAAAGTAATATAACGATGACTTTCAGTGCAGATCCTATCTATACGGAATTTGCAGAAATTTTGATGAAATGGTATTAGATTGCATTCGTAATAAGTAACTAATGGGCAGTAGTGTTGAATGTAATCAGGTGGTCCAAAATTGCTGCGAGATTGCCAGGAAGGACAGACAACGAGATAAAGAATCATTGGAACACCCACATCAAAAAGAAACTTATTAAGATGGGTATTGATCCTGTTACTCATGAACCCTTAAACAAAGAATCCCCTGATAATCCAAACCCTCAAAATCAATTGTCATCTTCATCCTCAAATAACAACAACAATAATTCCGATATTAGCACTGCTGAATCCCTAAACAATCAAGCTCAATCATCATCATTAGACACTAATACCACGGTCAATAATCCAACGATATTTGAGGATAACTCTGGTAATAGCTCTTTAATGATGGAGATTAGTAGCTCAAGTGGTAGCGATGATCAGTCTAATGCAAGCTTAATCGAAACAATTAGCATTGATGATGAGCTTTTGAGTTGCTTATGGGATGGTAATGACGGTTTCCCATGGAAGAATTTGCCCTCCTCATATGCAAATGATCAAGGATTTGAGAGCAATGCTGGCATTAACAACTTGCCATCATCGGAGGATGATAGTTCATGGTTATTGGATTGCCAAGATTTTGGCATTCAAGATTTTGGGCTTGATTGCTTCAATGACATTGAGATTATGAACACATTGGATGTTTTAGACATGGGCAACAACCAATTATAATGATCACATAATTACAGTCAAGATCGAAGACAAGATAATTACTCAAGATTTGGATAAGTACGGATCATCGGTGATACGTACGTACATCTTTTACAAGACACGTCACACTTTTGAATCCAACGCAACATATTTATACTAATTAGTGTTATCTCTTCCGTCAAATGTTGTATACTTTTGTGAACATTATGTCATTGTGTTTTCAGGTCAATTTTGCTTAAAGCTTTAAGCAATTAAGACCGGCCTAGACAGTTAAAAATGCGATGACATGATCTTCACATAAGATATGTAATAATTTTACTGTTTACCTGTTGAAACATTCTCATATGGAAGTTTTTTAGCCACTCATATTTGAGAATCATATCATGTAGGGAACATACTAGGCATTGTGTTTGTAAATTATCATTGTACGAAATATAATGCCCATGAGCATCATGTCGTGCCATGGGCATGCAAGTAAAGATTGTTCCTGTGCAAAGGAAAGCCTTTGGAAACAAGCAAACAGTGGCATTCATGTACATGTAATTTGCATTATGATGTTTAATTTCAAGAATAATGAAAGCACCTTAATTGTATTTCCTTTTTACTTTACATATCTTTTTCCTTTTTTTTTTACTTTACATATCCACTGATAAAGGGTAAATTCGTTGATCATTTTTTAATTCGCTTTTTCCTTTTTTTTGGGTTTTTTTTGGGGGGGGGGTGATTAAATCGTGTATTATTTCTTCATTAAATTCTTTCATTAATGTTGTATGCCAAAGCATAAGATACTAGGAGTTTAATGGCACAACAATTAGGGAGTTTTCATATAAAAATATGTGTGCAAAAGATTATGTTTGACTAATTAGTGTTAGTACTTAATATATTTGTGACAAATTAGTAGAAGACAGAAATAAATAAGAAAGATTGCTAATAAATGTAACTCAATAAAAATACACGTGACCTTAAAAAGTAGCTAGTTTCAGAGCACTCCCAATCTGAGTTTCAAAAATTGGAACTCAGACATGCCACATCATCAAAAGTTTCACATTTTCGAAACTTACATTCCATCACTTTCTCAACCAATGGAACTCCAATTTAAATTATATAATAAAATATTTTGTATGAACCCACTTTATAACATATATTTTTTTAAACTACCTAAATAATATTTTTTTATTAAACAAACAACAAAAAAATAATAAAAAAATCAGATAAGGACAAAAAAAGTGGGAATGGGGGAGAAACGGGCAAACGTGCAGCCACACGTCCCCCTCCGGTTTCCCCAAGGCTGCCAGCAACTTTCTCCCACAAATGGGACACGTGGGACCCATTTACCCCACGTGTTCACAGCGTTAGGAATGCTCTCAAAGGCTCTTTCATTAAATAAAAATGCATGCTCTCTATCTACACAGATTGGTTAAAGTAATTTTATTTTTATTTTCCTAGACAAGATCTTCAGTTCAAATTTTTGAATTGAAAATTAAGAGTCTACACTTATAGTTCGATTAAAGCATGTTCAAAAGGACCAAAAAAAAAAAAAACCTGTATACTTCTTGTGATTTGACACGTCATATTCAATTAACTTGTAAAATAAAGAGCACTTTAAGCAACAAAACAGAATATGCCATCCTCATTTTAAATCCATAAATCTAATAGTCCATTAACTTTGGTTATGAGACCTTTAATTAGTGTTCATAATCATGGCGTGATAAAAGCTACTAGTCCTCAATTAATTAGACAACTAGTCAAATTTGGAAGACGTTAATATATAACTTTGATTTTAAAATAGTCACACTACACCCATTTTTTTTAAATGTCTTGTTCAACAAAATTAGTTGTTTAGATAACGACGGATAGTGGTTCAGGTAGCAGATAGCTGTTTAGGTACTTAATAGCGTTTCTAATTTAGCTATTACCGGATATTTGTTTAGATGAGTTGTTGAAATAGATGTATTCGGTAAATTTAGCTGTTGAGTTAGCTGATTAATATAAATTGACGTAAAAGGATATAAATAATGTCCAAACATAAAATTTCTGAAGGATATTTTTTGGCCAAAACATATGAAACGCTACTTATAAATGCCAAAAGCTAGTATTGTTGGCTTTTCAAAAACGCTGCTTAAAACACTAAATGCTACTTGAAATGTTGACGAAAACACTAGATCACCAAACACTAAAAATTGATTGACTAGTGCATTGATTTGGTCAAAACAGTAAACGCTAATCAAAACGTTATTGCTGAACACGGCCAAAAATGTTAAGCTCCCATTTCAGATACAGAATATGATCAACTTTTCCCCATTGATTACTATCATCTATAATGAGTCATTCACACGTATAATCAGCATATGGTCTTTGTTTTTGGAAAGGAATCGAGGCTTCTAATAATAGATGATTTCCCTTTTTTTAAGGGTAAAAATTAAAGTAATAGATGCTATTGCTATATAGTATATACGCATGGAATTAGAATACTATATCATCCGATACCGTAGCACTTGCATTATTTTTCCTTTCGGCAAAAACCCTTTATGAATTCATGCACGCGTGATGTATTAATTTATCTTAATCGTGCTAGACGGCTATTTATAAGTTAAGATAGATATTTCGACTAAAGGTCGAGGTAGTCGAATAAGGGGTAGAGCTCCACTATTATAAATTTTCTCCATTCACAAGACTTGAAATCGAGACCTTGTTTAAGGGGAGCAACTGTCAAACCACTTGAACCAATCAGTATTAGTTAGAGATATTTCATTTATTAATCATAATGTGTTTTATTACGTAAATGTCAAATCTTTATTCTGTAATATCATCCTAAAAAATTTTATTGCTAAGAAAAGGATTGTCCCTGCTAAGAAATGCACCGCTTATCAATTAATTAGGATTATTACATTTTTTAAAAAAAAAAAATAGTATTGTTACTTTTTTTCAAAAAATTAGTATTATATTTGCATGAGTCCAACGTAACTGATGACGATGAAGTATGCAATTTGTCTACCTACCCACTTTAATCGACGCACTTTCATTAGGTTATGTCATGATGATGAGATCAAAATGGACTTAAAACAAGCTTAGTTAGAGCACTGCCTCCATTAATCAAACAATGCTAAGACATTACCTAAGCATGATTAGGGGCTGATGACACATGTAAATATTTGAAGGAAAAAGAAAAATTTAAAGGACTTCTATAACTGTACGTATACATTATTATTTTACCCTTATATCTTAAATATACGTAATAACTAAATCACAAATTTTTATATGAGACAGTCTCATAGGAATTTATCGTGAGATCGTTTATACTGATCTTGTCCCAAATTTTTAAAAAGGAAATAGAGCTTAAAGGTTTGGACTTTTGGCCACTTTCCCACCATTGAAAAGTGAAAAAAAACAAGCAAAAGATTAGGATAGGCATAGGGCATGCTAGGCGATGGTCCCTTGGTGAGCTTGAAAGGAGGTGAGAAAAATGAAAAAAAAAAAAATGCAACAAGGCATGCCCATTGGCCAGTAGCAAAGAAAAAAAAGGACTACAATGGTCCTACAACCAAAAGAAGGCACACAAATCAAGGGCATGTCCCAAGAAGAAGCCCTTCTCCTAAGAAGACTTATGCAATCGTGACCTGTCCTCTATGAAAACTAATGATAACAATAGTCCTCATGTTATACTTATTGTTTTGTTAGTGGAATCTTGAATCATTCCATTACAAATTTTTTAATTCCCTTCATTTTCAATCTTCTATGTTCTCATAATAAAATAACACATTAACATGAATTGACACAACTAATAAAAAATATGTATGATTTTAAAGAGACGTGTGTATTTAATAGTTAATATATGTTTCTGTTTGAGAATAGGGCATTGAGTGACTGGTTAGAACTTAAAACCTTTGCAAATGCTTATTTAAATTATGGAGCATATCTTAAGTCTAGTATAGTGACTAACACCCAACACAATTAACTCTTTTTTTTCGGTTAAAACAAATTCTTACAACATTTGTGAAAAGAATCGGAACAATACGTCATCCAAAAAGAGCTCATTGCAGTAAAAACTCGACATATTTTTTTTTATAAGAAAAAAGAATAATTCATTAATGAAAAGCCGTATGGCATATATAATGAATATTTCCTAATAAAAGTAAATCTAAAACATCAAATTGAATAATTCTCTCCACAAGCTAATGGTAAATATACTGTTCACTAACTCTGAACTTGTAGCAACATTCTTGCCACCAACTGCATTCTTTAATGTCAATGCATCTTTCCTGAATATTGGCGAGTTATAGTATAATTTCATGGATCAAATGTCCAATTGATGTGGTATATTGCACTTGAAAAGAAGATCTTCATAGTAGAACCACATGAAATTCTATTGCTGATTCATTACTTAATAAAAAATATACATCTAATACAATAATTTTTAAATGTTACTCGACAAGAAGCTCAATCTAAATTTCCAAATGTGCGATAAATTGCACAAAGACGATAACTCAAATCCATACTAATGGTGAGAACCATCTAACTTACACTAAAGGTGAGAACAACCAAACTCACACTAATGGTAAGAAAAATAAACAACCAAACTCTCACAAATTGGAGAAGAATTTTATTGAAGAGAGACAAAAATATTAATAAATACCGTACAACTGAATAGAATTTCAACATGTACGACGATTGGGGCTTACTATCAATAATTATGGCTGATGGTAGCCCCTCATTAATGTAGATGAAAGTTAGAATTTTTCATGAGGAGGCCAGGATTTTCGAGAGAAGAGCCACATAAAACTTGATATATTTTAAACTATGCATATTTGTGTGGCCATGATAAAAAGGAAAGGTTCTCACTTCTCATTGTTTCCTTTTTTTAAAAAAAAACAGTTATTTTTGATATTTTTGGGCTCCACCAATAAGAGGTTGGTAGATTATACTGATCCTCCACTAAAAATGATAGATTGGGTGCCAAACTGACACTAGTGAACAATCATGTTAAGTATGAAGGCTCCCAAACAAAGAGAAAAAAAAACCTCAAAAAAATAAAATATTGGAGAAAGGAAGGTGACAAGTGCTTGAATGCCATTGTTGCCCATTTAAGTTCCCGTTAATCATATGAATAACTGACTATTAATGTAGCTCTTAACGTGAGCTTTTAAATTAGTCTTTTTCATCCACTTGAAATCACTCCAATGCAAAATGTTTATTTTTTTTTTCTAATTCTTTTACAAAGGTAAACAGGAAACAATAGTAAGATTAGATGCCTTTTTGCAAGAGTACATCCGATTATATCATCTGCCATAATTGCTCAAAACGTAGGTGAGAAATATAAATCAAGAGAAAAGCAGCTAGTAATCGAACGTCTGAATTTAGAAAGTCAATCTGCTGCCATGTTAGTCTCTTTAAATACTTGGTTTGCAATTATATGAATGCCATATTTTTCTATGTATCGATATCTTTGATGATGCCTTGAATCTGCCAAGGAGTCTTAACTTTTCCTTGTAATGCCTCGATGACGATTTTGTTGTCACCTTCCACAATTATATTGTGATACCCTGCTTGTATTGCTGCATAAAGTCCATTATGCATAGCCCTTGCCTCTGCAACTAAAATGAAGGAGGTACTGTAGTGCACTGAGCTTGCACGGAGTAACCTTCCAGTCCAATCGCGAAATATATAGCCTCCAGCCGCTAAGGATCGAGTTGATGAACGATCCATCAAAATTGAGTTTGACGACCCAAGGGGAGCAGAGTGCCATCTACCAAAATGGATGGAGGTGGAAGGGGGAGAAGAAGCCCCCCTAAAGAATGTATCAACCGACTTGTGCATTATCTGGTATATATTAGCAAAATGTTTATGACTTGTGCGTTATTGCCTGTTAATTGAGGTTACAGTTCGGCATAATTATCTGGTTGAGGTGTAGATATGGAAAAGAAAATTGATATTCCAATTATTGGTAATAGCATTATATTTATTAGAAAAACTATACGAAGTTTAAGAAAAGAGTTTGAAAAAAGAAATTAAGTATGATGTTATTTTGTTAGCATTTAACAATGTCTTCTATTTTTATCTTGTATATATTAGTGAATGTTTTAGGTTGATGTATAATATTCTCTTGTATTTTTACTTTTTTTTTATCATACCCACTAATAATCTGGTAAAAAATCATTGAGTTGTTGTCGAGTTTGTACATGTAAAAGTGATCTATTTTTGTTATATTGCATTAGAAATTGACTGAATGAAGACTTTAAATTGATGTAAATTTTGTGATTGGGTAATTTTCATAATAGTTTTTATTAATTTCTATTGGGATTTTTCAGTTACAAATGTCCTTTAAAGTTGAAAAATTGATGTTGCATAAGCCTCTCTTCGCCTTGTGTACCACTCCGATATATATAGGGTATTGTGACTCAATTTAGAACCTCTAAATAGAAATACAAAAAGATCGATCTTCCCAAAACACTAATCTTAGTAGTAGTTGAGGCTAACAATTTACTTAGAAGTTACAAATATTTTTTTAGATGGTTGGTAAGCCAAAAGGCTAATACCAAAACAAAGTCCAACAACAGATTTACAGATATATAAATCACCAAAAGGCTAATATATTTATTATATAATCTGAGAATGTTACTACATTTGAGTGTTATGACAACTTCTATCAAGTAAAATACTATATAAGGTACGTGTCTTCATTTCAAATATTTTTTGATTTTTATCAAAAAGTAAAAAAACACATCAGGTGATATTTCATCAAAATTCTGAGGAATCATTTTTCACCAGTGGTAAAGAATACTGGAAACTAACTTCTATTGAATGCACAACATAAAAGTTCAATGGCAGACATCAAGTATTGACAGATAGAATACGGGTACGGGCATAAAAAATGTGGGGTGAGAGAGGCTCGAACTGTCGACCTCAGGATAACTCAATAAGCTATGAGACCTACGCGCTAGCCAACTGCGCCACCACCCCGCCAGTCGTTTGGAATTCGCGCTTAGTTATAATTACAAAAATCCAACCATAAAATTTACGTTAGACAGGGCCCGTTGGGCCAACCATATTCGACAGGTTTCTCTCTCATCAGCCAAATCGAGTGAGGACCACGGCCCATTACTGAGGTCCCTCCCATCCGATCAAGCTCAGCCACGGCGTCACCACTCCCTCTAATCCATGACGTCACCTCCGCCGTCTCGTGGACCCTACACGGTCTGCGATGCTCGCTTCTCCACCAATTATCGCCGCCGTGCTGTGGCCGCAAACCAATCAGTTCCCTTCGGGCCGGGTCGGAACCGGAAATTCAACGGCTTTTCCTCCGATTTGGCCTCATTTTCTGATACAGAAGAAATGAGAAATCATGTGATAGGCACATGAGTGCAAGGAGGGCGCCAACAGAAATAAGGAAGAGGGAGGTAGTTGGAGTTTGTTAAAGAGGGACCTCAAATTACGGGATTAGTTAGAGGAGTGAGAAGCCAGCTGATTCCAATATTAAGACAACAACAGTCATGGTGTAATTCTTTAGATCTTGATCAATGAAAATCTTCTCTCTCTCTACTTGTTCTTCACTAGTTCTTCTTTAATTCTTTTCATTTCTCCACGAATTTACTACAAATTCCTGAAAAACGTATCATTTTCGACGTTACGTTCTTCGATCTGACACGAATTGGATCATCGAGAAAAGTTCGACAGAAAGCGTATTCAGCAAGATGATGTGCTATACTTGAAGGTTTGATTCTGTGTTTGAAATTGATCTTTCTTTGTGATTTGTGATTTGATTTCAATTGTTTCCGTACAAGCATCAAACCCTTCCACTGTCTCAACGAGTGCATTGATAATGCCGAATATTATTTGTTTCCAGATTCATTTCTTGCTTACTGTTCAGTGTTCAATCTAATCACTTCAGTGAAACAAGCAGTATTGTCAAATTTAACTACCTTGATTTGGCTAAACATATCCATTTTGCGTATGTATGTAATCTAGGTGTTGTTGAATTCAGCCATTTTATTTAGGTTTTGCTTGTTTTTGATCAAAATGAACATGTCAAGAGGCATTTCTAGTGGAATAATCAATTTAAGTAGCACAAGTTACCATCTCTTTAGAGACATCTGATAAGCAACATCAGTTGCTGTACGGTTGTGGTCTTGATGAGGCAAGCAACACTCTTAAATTCACATATTTGTTCCCAGTACGGTTCCAAATGCCTGGATCCTTCACATCCAGGTAACACATGTGGTCTAAACGCAGTCTTCAACGATGATGCTTAGACAAGTGCTATTTTGTAGCTATTTGCCCTTCTAACATAGGAATTGGCCTACCATGTTTGATTATTAAGTAACTACAATATGAATGAGATTGGTTTATTGTATTCTAAATGAAATAAATTACAATTACTTGGGTTTATTTTTTTTTATTGTATATAGTACTTGATTCTCTATACTAAGTAAAGTTGGGTTTTTTTTGGGGAGGGGGAGCTTAGTTTTCTCACAAGGTGATGCAAAAATGTTTAGAAGTCATTCACATTTTATAGAAACAAGTTAGATAAATGTATTGAAAAAGTAATTAAATGTCAATATAACTACTAATACCACAAATAACCTTGATATGTTATATCATCATCGTAGTTTCCCAAACAGATAGTTAGTGTACAAGCACAACTCACTTTTTAGTTCCAGTGACGGAAAAGAAGAAAAAGGTAAAGATAAGACCTGGAAAATAAAGAAAAAGGGTGAAGATATAGCCTTGCTCCTTGAGTCACACCTCATCTCCTCCGTGCCTCACGCCAAGGCTCGCTTTTTAAACTGAGAGGTATGATGGTTTTTCGCCTAGTGAGGAAGGAAAGAGAAATTTACGATGGGCATATATGGGATGGAATATGAGAAAGAGAAGCATGGAATATGAGAGAGAGAGAAGCATTGTTGTGTGTGTGAGAGAGTGAGAGAGTGAGAGAGAGAGAGAGACACGCATGCGCGAATGGACTGAATTTTACTGGCAAGTGGTTGGACTTTGATTATAAGGAGAGATTTAAACGTAAATGAAGGCTTAACTAATTACAATGTAGAGCACTTTCGCTCCTTTTTGCCTATGTCTAACCCATGACACTTGGACATAGGTATGGACAATTGACCCTTCAATTTGGACCATAAATGTACAATTTTTTTAAGGAAAATTATCAACCCTCACTTTAACATGGGCCGAGTAACACAGATTACAATTGCATATGTGAAGGTAAGTGTGATTAAAATGGAATTTGGATCACATTGGTTAACTTTAATCAAATATAGTAATGGACTAATCTTTATTACTTTGATTACATTCAGCCCAATTCCACTGGAACAGAGTATTGGACAAGCCATCGCTGTCATGATGGAGTATTGGATAAGCCATCGCTGTCATGATGGTGGGATGCTACCAGCCAAAGAAGTTATATTCTCAATGATGCTTTAGCACCTTTTTGCGTTCCTCTGCTGATTGTTTTGGCTTTCCATGGGCTCCATCGATCTAGTACGATATTGCATTTGGCTTGATGCTTGCTGATTCAAAATGGCTAACCCCCCCCCCCCCCCAAAAAAAAACCTTTAAATATGAGGATGATAAGCTGATAGCCAACTGAGATGTCCATCAGAAACATTTCTATGTCATCTTATCTCTTTAATAGTTTTCTGCTTCTGAACAATCCATACCTTCACAGCTCATAGAGCATTTGCACCAGTTTGTTGATTCTCTTCACATACTAACTACCATGCTGTATAAAACTGGTGCTATACAATGGTGGTTGGATTCTAGGGATAAAACGGATGAAGCTTCTCGAAATATCCTCATCACCTTGGTCTCCTTGGTTATTCTTTGGTTCATATCCCTCGTTCTTAAACAAAACAGGGTGCAACCTTCCTCTCCTCCTGGGCCCAGAGGCTTGCCTTTAGTCGGGTATCTCCCTTTCCTTAGTCCTAACCTGTACCGGACTTTCTCAGAACTGCAGAATGTATATGGTTCCATCTTCAAGATCCAGATTGGTACCAAATTATGGATTGTGATCAGCTCTCCCTCTCTAGTAGCAGAGTTGGTACGTGACCAAGATGTCACGTTTGCTAACCGGGACCCTTCAGTTGCTTCCAAAATTGCCTCCTTGGGGGCATCAAATATTACCTTTTCAAATTATGGCCATGAATGGCGCAAGATGAGAAAAATATTTGCGAGTGAAATGCTAAGTAACTCTCGCCTTGATGCCAGCTATTGTCTAAGGAAACAGCAGGTGAAGAAAATGATAGCTGATATATATGAAAAGGCCGGTGAAGTAGTTGATATAGGTGAATTGGCTTTTCTAGCCATTATGAACTCTGTGACGACAATGGTATGGGGGCAAATACTGAAAGGCGGCAAGGATGCTGCCATAAAGGCTGAGTTTCGAGCTGTGCTACAAGAGTTTATGCAGCTAGTAGCGATGCCAAATATTTCAGACTTTTTCCCTTTGCTTGCTAGGTTTGATTTACAAGGAATAGGGCGCAGAATGAAAGCAATATCTCTCCAGTGTGAACGAGTTATAGATTCTGCAATAAATCATTACAATGATCTAGAAAACAACGGGCAGATAGATTTTCTGGGGTACCTGTTGCAGCTAACCAAGAGCGATGATCCTGCAATGTCACTAACCATAGTTCAGGTGAAGAGCATGCTCGTGGTATGTATACTTCCAATGTAAATTTCTCCCCCCTTTTTTCACTAATTACTTTGCCCTTTGCACTTTTTTAGTCTATTTTCCCCTTCTAAAAAAATCCTTTTGGATTGTAAGTTTTTGGAAGAAAGAGATTTAAGAAAGTTGAAAGGAAGTTATCAAACAAGATTTGGCTCATCTGGAAGAAAGAGATTTAAGAAAGTTGAAAGGATGTTATCAAACAAGATTTGGTTCATCTGTAACTAATGAAGGATTAACATTAACCATTGATAGTCGTTTGAGAAACTCAGTTGAGAAACTCTTCTTATGGTAAATTTAGTCAATTCTTTTGACCTTTTAGCATACTTGTAAGTTTTGGGTTTATACTTTACATGCATATTTTCCCATTGCCTTCCTATGTTACTGCTATGTGCATGCCACATGCCTATTCATTTTACACCTTCTCCCCGGATGTGTCCTCTGGTGTATATGATCATCAAACAAGCCTTGTAGTCAGTTATGAGACTTCTTTCGGTATTATTTCATATGTGTTATTAATGCTTCTTTTAACTAGTACCTTTGTATGTCATAGCGCATCACATTTTAACCTTTTTGTTCTGAAGCTTATCTGTAATTATTTTCAAATTTTCAATTTGTTTTCATTACTCTCTTCGAAATTGTGTATCTACTTTCAAAGGTGAGACTTCTTGGATTTGGATCTCCCTAGAGACAGGTGGATTCATGTTGGGTTATTCTGTGTTGTATTTCTATTTTTTGGGTCATGCTATAGTTACATCTATGTTTGCTGCCAGGACATTGTGATTGGCGGAATGGATACATCAGTTACTATAGTTGAGTGGGCCATGGCAGAGATGCTGCGACATCCTAAGGTAATGGAGGAAGTCCAAGAAGAATTGGCCAAGATTGTGGGATTAAATAGTACTGTCGAAGAGGCTCATTTGTCCGAGTTGAAGTACCTGAAAGCCGTTGTGAAGGAGACACTTCGTTTGCACTCGCCTCTACCTCTCCTTGTTCCCCATTGTTCGAGCAAGCCTACCACTGTAGGAGGATATATGATACCAAAGGGCTCTCAGGTCTTCCTTAATGTTCGAGCAATTCAAACAGACCCGCAGCTTTGGGAAGCTCCATTAGAGTTTCAACCTGGGCGGTTTATGAGGGGCTCCTCTGCTGAGGCAGTTGACTACTGGGGTAACCACCTTCAGTTTCTTCCATTCGGCTCCGGGAGGAGAATGTGTCCTGGTATTCCTCTAGCAGAGAGAACAGTCATGCATGTCTTAGCTTCACTGTTGCATGCTTTTGAGTGGTCATTACCAAACGGTGTTGAAGATGTGAATCTCTCTGAGAAATTTGGAATCGTTGTGAAAAAAGAAAAACCATTACTTGCCGTCCCAAGTCCCAGACTCTCCAGCTTGAAGCTGTATTCATACTCAGACTAGTACGATTCAGATATGTATGGCCTGGCACTTGTTTAAAAAACTTCGTTATCATGCCTACTGCATTGAATTTGATCAAGTGTGTACTGAAATGATTAATACTTTACTTAAGCTATTTTTTCTTGTTTGTATGAGGTTGTCTACCTATTTTGGTCCCGGAATGGTGAAATTATCAACTGAACTGGGGCTCAGTTGCACGGGAAGAAGCCACTGATTTTCAGGTTTCCATTCTCAACTGAATTTCAACGAGTGGTTAATCTTGTTTTTGCAATTTGAGGCATGGCATATTTGCTTGACAGGTTTATTAAATTGATTATAGACCCAAGCATGATCCGAACCCGATCTAGCTTTGGCTATTCCGTCCACTTGATCATACCCCAACCTGAAATTATTTTGACTGAAATTTATTCAAATGGTTGTTTGCGAATTCTTCTATTCAGATACTGCTTTAGGGAATGTTCAATAATTGGCAACTTAAAAGTTCCTGTTCTTGAATGGAAATCTATAAAGCTTATCCACCAGGAGTTCAACTTAAAATTATTTTGCCTTTTTTTGTACGTCTTGGCACATCATTATTGTATTCTCTTTCTATTATACTGTGGTTAGATGCTGTCCTGTTGCATCTTGTACATGTATTAGTGTGGAACAAGGAAGCCTAATGATGCCTTCCGTTTGATACTTTGATATGTAGTCGCGTACTATACAGATGTTATTGTAACTATGAGTAGACTATGAGTAGACACGGGACCTTTATTACAATCCTCTCTGAATTGAAAATACTCTGCTAATACTTAATTGACAAGGTAAAGTTGACCTAGACGTGATTGTGTGACTAAACAACCAAATTCAAGCATGATTCTGGCCTAAATTGAGGCAATTTGGTTATCAGTCGAATTCAATCACTGCATTCTAAAATCTTAATAACCTTTATTGATTATACATCTTTCGACAAATTTGTTAGGCTGTTCATGAAATTGGCACGAAGCGTGTGCAATCTAACACAAATATTCTGTCACTTGAACATGGTTGGATCTAAAATTATACCAACCCAAAATTACCCCATATGGCCTGTTCACCAGGCATTATATATACAAATGGAACACTGATAAAAAACGAGAGCAAGAAAAGGTGAACCTGAAATGGACATATTTTACAGCATTTCTTACCCCTCAACTGCATGGTTTGGGAATTAAGCTGACTGAGCTTGGCTGTGTCCTCTTGGCACAATTGTTTATGTGAACCTTGTTGAGCTTACTGTGAAGTGATATCCTGTTGCTGATATTTTTCTGTTATGTATGTGGCCAATCAGTCACGCATCGTTTTCATTTGACTTGATTCTGGCCAATCTTATCCCCAACATAGTACGGAGCTACTAGGTAATTGGAGAGGTGCCATGATGCTTTTTGTTTCATCAAATCAGTAGTGGTATTGCAGATGACTTCTGCTGCAACTTTGTGCGGCCTCTACCATACAAAATTTTCTGCAATTTCATTTTCTATGTGGCCAATCAGCATGCATCGTTTTCATTTGGCTTGATTCTGGACAATCCTATCTCAACATAGTACGGAGCTACTAGGCAATTGGAGAGGTCCCATAGTGCTTTTTGTTTCATCAAATCAGTAGTGGTAATGCACATGACTTCTGCTGCAACGTTGGGGTGGCCTCTACCACACAGAATTTTCTGCAATTTCTTTTTTTTCCGGGCTTTTCAGATCTTAGACACATCCTTAATCCTTTCTCTTATAAGTGCTGCTAGATTTCACCGGCTTAGCTGCATTACTTTGTTGATCCCCCTCTCATGCACGTTAACTCACATATTGTATGAAATGGCGTCATGGTGGTGGGATACTAGTGATGAACCAAATGAAGCCTCTGTTAAAATCTTCATTGCGTTCTTCTTCTTGATCATTCTTTGGTTCATTTCCCTGCTCCATAAAAAAACAACGCGACACCTCCCCTTCCTCCTGGACCCTATGGCTTGCCTTTCGTTGGTTATCTTCCTTTCTTGGGTTCTGATCTTCACTGCTCTTTTACAGAACTGGCGAGGACCTATGGTCCCATCTTTAAGGTCCGGCTAGGAACCAAGACTTGCATTGTGATCAGCTCACCCTCCTTTCTCAAAGAGGTGGTGCGAGACCAAGATGTCACTTTTGCTAACCGTGATCCTACGGCTGTTGCTATTACATGCTTTTATGGGGGATCCGATATTACTTTCACCAATTACGGCGCTGAATGGCGAAAGATGACGAAAATATTGGCCAGTGAAATGCTAAGTAATTCTAGCCTCGATTCTACTTATCATCTCAGGAAACAACAGGTGAAGAAAATGATAGCAGATACATACGAAAAGGCCGGTGAAGTAGTTGATATAGGTGAATTGGCTTTTCTCACCATTATGAATGCTACGATGAGCATGGTATGGGGACAAACACTTAAAGGCAACCAGGGTTATGCTGTGAAGTCTGAGTTTCGAGATGTGATAAGAGAATTCATGGAGCTGTTAGGGGCACCAAATATTTCGGACCTTTTCCCTTTGCTTGCTAGGTTTGATTTGCAAGGAATAAAGTGCAAAGCGGAGATTATCTCCCGCCAATTTAATGAGATCCTGGATTCTGCCATAAATATTCACAACTGTGGAGAAAAAAGTGGGCAGAAAGATTTTCTGGGATACCTCTTACCACTCACCAAGTGCGAAGATCCTACAACATCGCTCACCTTGGTTCAAGCAAAGGCCTTGCTCATTGTATGCATAACATTCAACACAAATATCTCCAATTTCTTATTAATTGTTTTGCCTTCAATTTTTTCTTTTTTGGGGTCTGCTTTATATTCTGTCACACCCAATATGATAGTCTGTTCTGCTTTTAGGACATTATCATTGGGGGAATGGATACAACAGTTACTGCAGTCGAGTGGGCTATGGTGCTGATGCTGAAACATCCGAAGGTAATGAGGAAAGTCCAGCTCTACCACGTTTCGGTCGAGAAAGGAAAATGACAGGGGAAGGGAGTAGGGATGGCAGTGGAACTGTTCTGGTAGCAACAGGCGGTCGATTTGATGGTCGTGTCGCTGAAGAAGTGGTAGCAACAACGGAGGAGCACCAGTAAATACCAAATTAGTCTGACCCTATTTCATTCAGTTGAGATGAGAGAGAGGAGGGGTGACGTGAAGCGGTGACTGGTGGTGGCCCCCGTGGTTGCATTGGCGGCGGAACCTTCGCAGACAACTGGAGTGGTGGTGGTTGGGTGGAGTTGGTGGCACTGGGTCGGTAGGGCTTGCGCCCCTGTTCTTGTTTACATATAAGGGAGAAGAAGGTGGGGAAGATAAAAAAAAGAAAAACCTTTTTTACAGAAAATGTTACAATTAGCCATTTAATCTTTTTCTATATACTAGAGTCGTGGAAAAATAGTCAAACAGTCTTAAACCTTAAACCCTAAACCCTGAATTCTAATCTTGATATTTGAACATTAGGTTTGACCATAAATATGAAATTTTGAACCACTAAAATTGAACCTTAAACCCAAAAGATTTATCGTTAAGGTTTATAGTTTAAGGCCACAGTTTAGGGTTTATGTAATTTAGGTCTCAGATTTGACGCTTAGGAACTTGTGATACAAACGAACATCATACAAATAAACCCTAAGGCTTACGGTTTAACATTTAGGGTTGATGCTTTAGGTGTTTAAGACAGTATCAAGAGCTAGGGTCTAGGTGTAAATTTTAAGGCTCATACTATTAAATCATAAATTTTTTGTAGTACATTAATCATCTACTCATAAGAATACCATATTCATATGTCAACCTAATAAAGAAGGTAGCCTAACCTAGGAATACCATTTATAAAGACAAGGTTAACAAGTTTTAATTTTTTTGTTGAGATTGTATCCAATTAAGATTTTAAAGGTTGTGCAAAATTGTAATCCATAAAATATAAAGGGAGTGTTTGCATGTGTGTAACCATAAACAATAACATGAGACCCTAAACTCATTTATTGATTCTTGAGCCTTAGGATTCAATCCAAAACCATAGGCTACATGTAAAGATCGACACAAACCTTAGAGTTTTGCATTATGTTTGTTGATATCAAAGTAGACGTTCTGGCTTCTATTTAAAAACTCATGATAAATCCTAATCCTAAATGTAAACCCTGACCCTAACCTAAAATTTTGGGGTTTAGGATTCAATTTAAGTTGGTTGTTCAAGTATCAAAAATTAGAGGTTAGGGTTAGAGGTTAATAATATTTTCAATTGATGTGGCATTACTCACTATTTTGGTTCAACTATAATCACACAACTAATTAATATGAAATTAAGTTGATAAAGCAAGAAGGGTGTTACAAATTATGGGTGCCACAATGCATAGAATTTTATTGGTATTAGTTGTTTATTCTTGAAGTTTTTTAGTGCATAAGTTAGTGTTTTTATGCGCCTTTTCTAATTTATGCTCAATCTTGGTTTAGGGTTAGATTGTGTGGATTTTTCCCAAAGAAAACTCGAGTGTGCTAGAAAGAAAGATAAGAGGCAGACAAGTCCAAAGCTTACCCATGTATAACATGCAGTTAACCTACATTGTCATATGTGATCAACCTAGGTTGACCAGGTTGACATACATGATCAACCTAGGTTGTTATACACAAGCTGGAAACTTGACCTACTTAGTGACAATCCGTACACTTGCTAGCCTATCTAGTTAGCAAAACTTATTGCATTCTTACAAAATATGTGATTATTGTGTTGTTAAAAATTGATGGCTTTATTAATCGCATGTCCCATAGGAAAACAATATTAATTTGTTATCAACGTTCAACAAGGGTTGGGGTTTAGGGTTTAGGGTTTGGAGTTTAGCTTTTAAGGTTTAGAGTTTAAGAGTTGATAATGCATATATATATATATATATATATATATATAAGTTTGTCAAACGGCGTTTTCATTTGGCTGGATTCTGGCCAATCTTATCCCCAACATAGAACGGAGCAACCAGGCAGTGGGAGAGTTCCCATGCTGCCTTTTGTTTCATCAAATCAATAGTGGTAATGCAGATGATTTCGGCTGCAACGTTGCAACGGCCTCTACCACACAGAATTTTCTGCAATTTCATTTTTTTCTGGGCTTTTCAGATCTTAGACACATTCTTAATCCTTTCTCTTATAAGTACTGCTAGATTTCACTGGCTTAGCTGCATTACTTTGTTGATCCCCCTCTCATGCACGTTAACTCACATATTGTATGAAATGGCGTCATGGTGGTGGGATACTAGCGATGAACCAAACGAAGCCTCTCTTAAAATCTTCATTGCCTTGTTCTTCTTGATCATTCTTTGGTTCATTTCCCTGCTCTGTAAACAAAACAAGGCGACACCTCCCCTGCCTCCTGGACCCAATGGCTTGCCTTTCGTTGGATATCTTCCTTTCTTGGGTTCTGATCTTCTATGCTCTTTTACACAACTGGCGAGGACCTATGGTCCCATCTTTAAGGTCCGGCTAGGAACCAAGACTTGCATTGTGATCAGCTCGCCCTCCTTTCTCAAAGAGGTGGTGCGAGACCAAGATGTCACTTTTGCCAACCGTGATCCTACTGTTGTTGCTGTTACATGCATATATGGGGGATCCGATATTGCTTTCACCAATTACGGCCCTGAATGGCGAAAGCTGAGGAAAATCTTGGCCAGTGAAATGCTAAGTAATTCTAACCTCGACTCTGCTTATCATTTCAGAAAACAACAGGTGAAGAAAATGATAGCAGATACATATGACAAGGCCGGTGGAGCAGTTGATGTAGGTGAATTGGCTTTTCTCACCATTATGAATTCTATGATGAGCATGGTATTGGGACAAACACTTGAAGGCAACCAGGGTTATGCTGTAAAGTCTGAGTTTCGAGATGTGATAAGAGAATTCATGGAGCTGTTAGGGGCACCAAATATTTCGGACCTTTTCCCTTTGCTTGCTAGGTTTGATTTGCAAGGAATAAAGTGCAAAGCAGAGATGATCTCCCGCCAATTTGATGAGATCCTGGATTCTGCCATAAATATTCACAACTGTGGAGAAAAAAGTGGGCAGAAAGATTTTCTGGGATGCCTCTTAGCACTTACCAAGCGCGAAGATCCTACAACATCGCTCACCTTGGTTCAAGCAAAGGCCACGATCATTGTATGCATAACATTCAACACAAATATCTCCCATTTCTTATTGATTGTTTTGCCTTCATTTTTATTTTATTTTTTTGTCTGGTTTATATTACACCCAATATGACAATTTGTTCTGCTCTTAGGACATTATTATTGGGGGAGTGGAGACAACAGTTAGTACAGTCGAGTGGGCTACGGTGCTGATGCTGAAACATCCAAAGGTAATGAGGAAAGTCCAAGAAGAATTAACTGAGATTGTGGGACTAAATACTTCTGTTGAAGATGTTCATTTTCCAAAGTTGGAGTACCTGAAAGCTGTTGTGAAGGAGACCTTACGTTTGCACCCGCCTATACCTTTCCTCGTTCCCCATTGTCCAAGCAAATCTACCACTGTAGGAGGATATACCATACCAAAGGGTGCTCAGATCTACCTCAATTTGTTTGCTATGCAAAAGGACGCGCAACTTTGGGGAGATCCTCTAGAGTTTAAACCCGAGAGGTTCTTAAAGGGCTCATCAGCGGGGGGCTTGGACTACTCGGGCAACCATCTTCAGTATCTTCCATTTGGGTCAGGGCGAAGAGCATGCCCTGGCGTGCCTTTGGCAGATAGGATGTTGATGCTTGTCTTGGCTTCACTTTTGCATGCTTTTGAGTGGTCATTACCTAATGGAGTTGAGGATGTCGACCTCTCTGAGAGATTTGGAATCGTCGTGAAAAAATCAAAACCTTTACTCGCTATCCCTTGTCCCAGACTCTCCAGCTTGGAGCTCTATTCATACTCAGAATAGTTTTCTCGGAAACAAGATATCATCCCTATCCATGTGATCTAATAATCGTCATGAAAATGTTTGAATGAGGTTCATTCATATTATCAATGTATTTTGGCTACTATGTCTTGCTTGAATCAGGTTATTAGCATACAAGAACTTCAGGCAGTTTGGCTACTATGTGATGCTATCAATATAGTCTTGTAGGTTCCCATTCTCAACTGAGACAATCCATCTTTGAATCTCGTCTCTGCAAGTGAGACATGGCAATTAACAAAGCATCTTGAAGTCAAGGACTAGCTAGAGTAGTCAATTTATGCAAATGAATTGTATTTATGTTTTGGGTAGTGATATATGTCTTACCGTAAGACACTTTACCTCATCATAAAATAACATGTTTTATGATTTAAAATTACAAATTTTTCAACGATTACGCGTAATTATGAACTATTAACCTTAAATATTCGTCGATTACGCCGGTAAAGTATGAAATGATACCCTAATCATATTAACCCTATCCACGAGTACATCTGATATACGTATTTTAGAAATGTGATAAATTATGGATAAAAAGATTATTTTATATAATTCATCAGTTATAATATGTTTCTGCTATTCGATCCTACCATTTTTTTCAATTTAAAAATATAATAGCATAATTTTTAAGTTAAAAGAAGACACTTATGAAGTGTCTTATAGTAAGATACTTATCATTTTGCTTATACTTTTAGCAATGCCAATTTTCTGGTTTGTATTGCAATGTCGAAACATTCCATAATGTATACAATAACCTTACGCGAATGTGACAAAGTTACTGAGCCAAATTGAACTACAGTAATTAAATGGGTTCTGTCAAAAGTGTCAATGATCATGCTTATGAACTGTCATCTTTGTCTCTTTCTCAACAGTATCTGCTTGTCTTTGTGTAAACTGTAAACCATATCAGATGTCTATTATTTACCAAAGCTCCAGTTCTATTTCGCGTTTTTTATGATTTAACTAAGAGTTTACATCTGCTTACAACTTCTTATATCGTCTTACAGCTCCTTACATCTCCTCACATTTTCTTACATCTCCTCACATCTTCTTACATCTCCTCACATCTTCTTACATTCCATATAGATTTTCTATAACATTCAACAACTCCTTACATCTATCCTTACAACTCCTTACAGCTCCTTTCTATAATAAAAAGTCGACATCTTTTTTAAGAAAAGAATGTATAGCAAATATTATCAGGACGAAGTATTAGTTTCATATGTTCAGGAGAACGGTGTTTACGCAGACGATTATTAACTTAGGTAAGATATTTGGCTTCGCAATAAGAGTATATTTTTGTAGAAGAAGTTTATGTTAAGTATAGTTTAAACTTTAAACTGGACAAGTCAACTCATATTCAGATTAATACTAAATTAGTCTTTTTTCATGTCTTAATTGAGGTATGAATTTTGTCATATAAATGATAATTGAGTCTTATTTGATTGTACGAAGTGTACGTAATACTATCAACTTTGAAACTATAACAAAATTAGCGAGTCAAAGGGTGACTTGGAGATTACATTTTGCTCTTAACAAGACATATTTTTCTTTGCGTAGTTTATTTTCTCTTTTTCAAATAAAGGAAAAAAAGTTAACTGAAAAATTCTTTTTTTCCCTTGTATTTTTCTCTAATCCGAACTCGAGAAAAAAAATGACTTTCCCCCTTTTTTTTTTTCCTACTTATTTTTTTTCCTATCAATTTTCTTTCTACTTCATTTTCTTATGTCCAAACAGGGCCTAAGTAGAATACTATATACAATTTTTATAAAGAAATATAATCACTAGACTTATAAAGCATAAACACTTCAGAAAGGTCAAGGCCTTATTTGCTTGCTTTCAACGGGTCATATACAGCAGTCCCAGCAGCCGCCAGGCATTACCAAACATGCTTCTGACCACCATGGTTGAAAGTTTGCAGCGTTGAAAAGTTCATGCTTGTTTGCTTCAAAAAAAAAAGCACTATTTTACATAAAACCTTTTAAATGTTAAACTTGAACTTTTAAAAAAAAAAACTTAGACCTTATAAATATATACGAGATCTACTAGTATCGACATGTAGTACATTTCAAAGATCGCGATGTAAATATAACTGTTACAAACTTACAAAGTCATTTAATCTTAGACAAATTGAATAGTTTATTATTCTAAATCGGCAAGCTTGAGAAATAAAGGACGTAAGTCTAAATTTATAACCATACGTAATTTTTCTTAAATCGAACAAATATGCACAGTCAAATCAGATCAGATTTTACCGAAAAGAGAGAGGAGGGCAAGAGGCAGGCATTTTGATATCTTGACTTCAAACTTCATGCAGCCAACCAGAATTGATATCTGTGCTGTTCATATCAAACTAACTTTCGTATACTTCAAAAGTGAAACATGGATCCATGCTCCATGCTCCTACCAAACCCATATATTAATATCACTTTAAACGAATTCCCATATAAAACATGCATTTTGGAGTACTTAGAAGGAAACCAGGTGCCAAAATGCCAAAAACTCTGTTCTTATCAACCCTGTTTTTCATCTTCATCCCCTTCATCTCCTCAACCAATTCCATCATCAACTCATCATGCCCATTAGACTTCACCTATCTCCAAACATTCCCATGGTACACCCAAGATTGTCGGGTCGACGGGGATCCCAAAATTTGTTGCCAAACTCTTCGAAGTTTACTAGGCATGGGACTTGCCAATTACCTTAAAAACAGCTCAAATTTCTATCTTCCCACCCCTGAATCTGCCTCCTCTTGCCTATCTCTTTTCCAATACAAACTCGCTGCCTTTTCGATCACCCTTCCGTTGGTCCCTTCATGCTTCAACTCCTCCAATGAGCTCTTGAACCAACCCACAAGTTGTGCTGGGATCCGAACCATCAAGGATTGGTCCGAGAAGGCGGGGTCCATGACCCAATTAGTCTCTTCATGCCAGGGTGACATGACAAGGTTAACCCAGTGTAGCTCTTGTCTTGATGCTGGTATGAAGGTCACATCTCAATTGGTGAGTTTGGCTCCAAACTCAACCAAATGCTTCTATTTCACCATATTTTATGCCGCTGGGATTGTTAATCATTTTGGGGCAGAGGATTCTAGAGCAGCTGCTTGTATCCTAGGCATCCCTTTGGCCTCAGATCAAGATTTTGACCATAAAAAGAGCCGGGGCAGCGTCTTCAAGTTTGGTTTTGGCTTGTTTGGGGCCTTATTTGGTGTTTTGGTTGTGATAGGATTGATATATTTGTATAGAATGTGGCATAAGAAAAGGAAAGAAAAGGAATTCCATGACAAGTTTGTATCTAGTTTTAGGAGTCAAGTTTCATCTAATGTAGGCGCGACATGGTACCGTGTGGCTGAGCTAGAACGAGCCACTGATGGATTTTCTCCTAAGAACTTCATTGGACAAGGTGGTTATGGGTTTGTTTATAAGGGCTCATTTGCTAATGGATCCATAGTTGCGATAAAACAACTAACCGAGGATTTGGATTCCATGAGGGATGAAGAGTTTTGTAATGAGGTCGAGATCATAAGCAAGATTAGACATCGGAATCTTCTTCCTCTTAGAGGATGTTGTGTAGCAAGTGACAACTTGAAAGGCACGAGGAGGTACCTTGTGTATGATTACATGCCGAATGGAAGCCTTAGTGATCACTTGTTTAACCATGGAAAGAAACTCACTTGGCCTCAAAGGAAGAATATAATCCTAGATGTTGCAAAAGGGCTTGCTTACTTGCACTATGGAGTTAAGCCTGCCATTTATCATCGCGATATAAAGACTACTAACATACTTCTAGACTCGGAGATGAAAGCAAGAGTTGCAGATTTTGGGATGGCCAAGCAAAATGTTGAAGGGCAATCCCATCTCACCACAAGGGTTGCTGGCACATACGGGTATTTAGCACCAGAGTATGCTTTGTACGGTCAATTGACAGAAAAGAGTGATGTTTATAGCTTCGGAATTGTGATCCTAGAGACTATGAGTGGCAAGAAGGTTTTAGACACAACAAACCCCTCCTCCCCTTTGATTGCGGATTTTGCATGGGATCTGGTGAAATCGGGAAACATGGATGCAATTTTCGATGAATCAATAAGGGATGAAGGTCCAAAAGGCATAATGGAGAGATTTGTTCGAGTTGGCATCCTCTGTGCCCATGTTATGGTGGCTTTAAGGCCTACCATGGCCCAAGCCCTCAAAATGTTAGAAGGGGACATCGATATACCAAAGCTACACAATAGGCCGCTACCCCTCGTCCATGAGTCCTTCAGGTCATCCTCATGGCGGAGTACCTCAACAAGCATAGAATCATCTAAAACAAGCACAAGATCATCTAAAGCAAGCACAAGTAGATTGGCTACATGAATGGCAACTCCTGGATTCGTTTTTCCCAAAATATTATGTCGTTTCAATTCAATCACTGATCTTAGAAATGGTAAATGTTGTACATGAAGAATTTTGTTTTATTTAATTTGATTTCCAAGAGTTTTGTTTTCTTTTAGCTAAACGTAGAAGTAGTATCAAGGATCTGTTTGAACAAAGTTTCTTTTACCAACATCCTTTTTTTTTACGACAAAATGGAGAAGGTTTCACAAAACAATAAGGCTATAAACATACTAGTAGACTTGATATCTATGTACTAGGCACCACAGCACCCCAAGCAAGGTTAATGTTCATTTGTGGGCCTACTAAATCCATGACAATCAATCTTGGAAGTGGTCTCGTCGATCAAGGTTCAACATTTTTCGAGCTACAAAATAGGCCTCTGCCTCAATGATATGTCATAAGCTAGCGCCGAACGTTTTGGCTATGCTATGATATTGATATAAACTTTACCTCTATCTACATATCATAGTGCAGTACCGTGCATTGTTTATTGCCCACTTAAAACCCTAGCACCCGTCACCCCTTGTGCCCTATGACACCCAAAATTTTTTGATTAAAAGCCAACATTCTAAGGGAAGAGTCACACTCAACAAGTTGAGATTCGAACACAATATTCTCAAGTCTTAACTACACAAGAAGAGATAGCATTATACAAGTATCAATTACACAAGCAATAGACGTCTAAATACAATGGATTGTCAACTGTTTTTTGCTGCTCTTGCACCTCAGTGCACTCAATTAAAAACCGAACACCAAACACCAAACACCCAACTATAAACATTTTAAATGCATTTAGGCATCGACACCCAAGTTGCAATTTGATCGCGTTTTTACAAAAAGTTGCATCATCTGGCACGAGCTCGAGCGTCTCCTCATTTCGCCTTGTATAAAAATATTCAATCTTTGTTGGGGCCCCTCTCGCACTTGCATCGATTGATCCTATCTGCCATTTCTCTTCCCTTCTCTGTACCCCCCTTGGGGACTGATTTTGACTTGTACCCATCAAAATTGGGTTTTCTGGGTTGCTAATTTGTCGATTGAAGAAGAGGTAATGGCGGCTGAGAAATGGGTAAGAATGGTGACGGCTCAAACGCCGACGAATATAGCTGTAATTAAGTACTGGGGAAAGAGGGATGAAACCCTAATTTTGCCCATCAATGATAGTATTAGTGTTACTCTTGATCCCGATCATCTATGTACTACCACCACTGTCGCTGTCAGCCCTGCATTTGAAAGTGATCGTATGTGGCTTAATGGCAAGGTAAAAGTTCGATTCTTGACTCTTTTTACCTTTTGTTGGATTCTTCTTTTTGGGTTTTTTCCTCCCCTTTTCGTGTTGCAAAATGGGATTGATTTGTGCTTCCCGGTTATCTGGGAGAGACCCAGATCAAAATTAATAATTACCCAGGAATTGAATCTACAGATTGTGAAACACCCTTTTGTATGAATGCCATAGTTTGTGGGTGTCAAATTATATATCATAATTGGTTGATGTGGTCATTAATCAGTCCTGAATTGCATTTTAATGGTAAAGTTATGAACTTTCTGTGTTGTAGAAAAAGAACAGAAAAGAAAAGAAATACAGTCACAATGCACACCAAAGAAAATTATCTTAGGATTAACAGGATATTAGGATAGTATTTTCCTAATATCTTGTTAGGGGTATATCGAAATGAATATACTTTCATTTGTAGAAATTAAAGAAGTCCTTGAAACTTAAAACTTTATTGCATTGTGACTCAGTTTTGTTCCGGGTAGTGTAGGAAATTTCACTAGCTGGCGGTAGATACCAGAATTGTCTGAGAGAAATTCGTAAACGAGCTACTGATGTTGAAGACGGGGAGAAAGGTATAAAAATATCAAAGAAGGATTGGGAAAGCTTGCACGTCCACATTGCATCCTACAATAACTTCCCAACTGCTGCTGGGTTGGCTTCTTCAGCTGCCGGCTTTGCTTGCCTGGGTAACATCTGATGTTGCTTGTTTGTCTTACAAAGTGTGTAGTTTATTGCATCTTTTGCTTGAATTTATTCTCTGAGATGTTCTGTTTCCACCATAAGATCACTGCTCCTTTGTCAAGGCAAATGACTTTTCAATTTCCATGGAAATACATAGTGAACTATTCTATAGGCGCATGAATTGTAATTACTTTTCTGCTAAAATTAGGCTATGTCTTTATGTGCAGTTTTTGCTCTAGCAAAGCTCATGAATGTGAAAGAAGATCAAGGACAGCTTTCTGCCATAGCAAGGTATTCAAGTCCCCCTTCCCCCAGTTTTTCTTGTTCCTATATGTGCTTACATGTGTTCATGGTTTTAGAGTTGCTTCAATGAACTTTGGTATTCGTGGGTTCAGTGCTGTCTAATTATCTGTGTTTCATTAGTGCTCATAATGTTTACGTCTAATAATCCTTTTTTCTGCCCTTTTCTGCAGACAAGGTTCAGGTAGTGCTTGCCGTAGTTTATTTGGCGGTTTTGTTAAGTGGATAATGGGAAATGTAAGTTCTATTTATGAGTGTCTTTGTCTACTCTTGCTTTCTTACTATGAATTGGTGGCCAATTGTTTGCAACAACCAAGAGGGCAAAGCTCTATTCCGCAAGGAATTCTAGTTTTCCCTTTTGTAGATGGGTGACACCTCCTTGATGTCCTTCCAATGTTTTTTTCTTCTTCCTTTTTTTTTGAACCTATCATACAATTTCAGATATGTATTATCTTTTGATTGTTTGAAGAGTTTTGAAGTGCTATATTATCAGCAAACTTCCAGTAACAAATATATTAAGATTATTAAAATGTGGAAATGAAAAGTGAGTATGAACAATCATAGTGAGACTAGGAGTGTTACTTTCGATAAGGGACAGATTTTGATGTCTAATGTTTGTTCGCTATGTCGACATGGATACAGGATGAAAATGGAAGTGATAGCTTGGCAGTTCAACTTAAAGAGGAAAAGCATTGGGATGATCTCGTCATTTTAATCGCAGTGGTAGTTTTTCTTGTTCACCTTGATTGGTGATTGCATCATGCTTGACTATGAAATATTTTCTTCAAGTTGACTTTACAGCCCTTATCCTACACTATGCAGTATGCACCTCTCCATCCATTCCTCAATTTATAATGGCTATAATGCTGACTATTTCAGCAAGCTTAGCTAACTTGAATATGATGTCTATTTGCATTTTAGCTAAGCATTCCTTTGAATATGGTATCTATCTTAAATGTTGTATAGCTTTCAATCAACGAATTCATCCTTTATTTGCATCAAAAAGAGGAGAAGGAAAGAGCTAGCTTTGTTCCTTACATGCTTTAATTAGATGAAGTTTGTTCCTTGTCGGACGCACTATGGTGATATGTAGGAAAATTTATAGTAGTACAGTGTTGCAGTGTGATGTGTTGTGCTTATCAAGGGTGACATTGTGCTGTCAAAGTTCCGCGGCGGGGAGGGGGGCTCATTTTTAGCTTTTAATATGAAACAACTGGTACATGCTACCCCGTTGCCAGTGCCTTGGGATTAGGCTGAGGAAATTCAAGTCATTCTTTCTACTAAAATGTCACTTCTCAACTTTGCGCTTTTTTTTTATATTCATACATATAATTTACTTGCACTCGTCATTTTAGTTGTTTTTTATTTATTTGCATTCTTTGTTGTAATGCTGATCTTGTCCGCAATAGGTAAGCTCTCGGCAAAAGGAAACAAGCAGTACAAGTGGGATGCGTGAAAGTGTGGAGACAAGCTTGCTATTAAAGCATAGAGCACAGGTATTGTCTTCTTCCAATTACTTGATCTATCTTTTCAAGGCAAAGTTGGCAACACTCTCCTAGGGTCTATTCAGGTTAATCATTTTAATAATTATGTCATTTTTAGGTTTTGCCTTAAAAATAGCTTATTTTGCCCAACCAAAATAAATTTTTAAAATGGAATAACTTACTTTTGTGTGAAACAGTCTAAATGTGCCGATTTTGTGTCAAATTCTTTTGATTCATATTTGTGCTTCACCCTAGGGTTGTCATGTTGTGTCAGAGTCAGAGTCGGACATTCCTAAGACTACCTAAGTTGTCTGTTCTCATTCTCCGTTTCACTTCGCTTCTGCAATTTCCAGAACCTCGATAGTCGAGATCTGGTAAATGCAAGTTGGACCATGCAGTAGGCCCACCTTTAATCTTCCCATATTCACTAGTGATCTCGTTGTCTCCCAGGCTTCAGCTGCTTCCTAAGGACATTCTCACTGCATTCAAACTTGGTAAATGTTGTTGTCCCGGATTAACAATCAATACTACCTACCACCGATCTAGAAGATTTGGACAACAGTGTCTAGTTATAAAATCATTGCCCAAAATATAAAAAATAACTCATTGACAGAATACACATATAGCTGGGAACTCACCAAATGCTCATAACTTTTATAGTTTTTATAAGATATGATTTAGTAAAGGAGTGCTTAAAGCCTTGTTTAAACAAAGTGATTTACACATAAAAGAATTATAAGAAAGATATTAACTGAAACATAGAAATTAGGAATTGAAACCAAACAGGTGGTGCAATACTAGACATAAGAGCACATCAGTTACTTTTTTTGGGGGGGGGGGGGCTTGGGAGGGTTGGATGGTGTCCTTTGTTTACCAAGTTCTGTATTTATAATAAGTTGCCTTTTAGAAGCTGGTTTTGACATGTGTTGGGCCTTCGAATTCCTGAGAATGGTATGAGGTACATTCCTGCTATCTCATACTAATGCATTCCCTTCCTGTCCTTGAGCAAGACCACAGTTTGCCACCCATGAACAAGTTTTGGTTATGGTTCTGCCTTATGATACTCATGTTCTCATGCACCACTTTGTAGGAAATAGTGCCGAAGCGCATTCTTCAAATGGAAGAGGCCATCAAAAACAAGGATTTTCCCTCTTTCGCTTCGCTTGCTTGTGCTGATAGTAATCAGTTTCATGCTGTGTGCTTGGACACATCCCCACCTATTTTCTATATGAACGACACGTCCCACAAGTAAGTACCTTTGCTTGCTTTTCCTTCTTTGTCCACCATGACATACCAATCTTCGAAGGTGATGTATCTTGTCTAAATCAATTGAATCTCAGGATTATCAGCACAGTAGAGAAGTGGAATCGTGCTGAAGGAACACCTCAGGTTTGTTTTTCTATCAACTTCTGCCTTTCAGAAACATTTGTGTTTCGTTTACAATAAAACTGGTAGAACATCCACCGTTTTATCTGAAATATGAAGATCAGTTGCCATTATAAGCCGTAACATAACCTGGTGATTCCATGGCGTCTTGGCAGTCATTTGCCTTATGGGATTGATGTTTTGGGGTCCCAATCGTCTTACTACAATGTCTCATCGGTTGTCAACTAAGGGACAATGAGAACTATGCATGTGATTAAGTGAGGTCAAGCTTTAAATATTTCAAGGGATAGACTTAACCGTAAGCTATAACATTATCCATATAGTCTGCATTAGGAACTATATTGACAGATTGTGTGCTTCCACTTGCCTGTTTCTCAGTTGGCATTGTGCTTGTGAATTATTGGGAAATAATGTTTTTGGGTTTAACTCAGCTCAATCTTAGATGTAAACTAATATTTACAGGTGGCTTATACCTTTGATGCGGGGCCAAATGCCGTCCTAATTGCACGTGACAGAAATGCTGCTGCTCAGCTTCTAAGGAGGCTGCTTTACTACTTTCCGCCTGGAGCTAGTACTGATCTGAACAGGTATGGTCAAACATTAGGTTGTGTAGATTTTTTGCTTGGCAATTGTTTCCCCACATTTACTCAGTAACTTTTATTGCCACCTCAATTGTATAGTTATGTTCTGGGCGACAAGTCTGTCCTCCATGATGCTGGGATTAACGACATGAAAGATGTGGAATCTTTGCCGCCACCTCCAGAACTCAAGGATGGTGCTTCTCCAGAGAAATCTTCTGGAGATGTTACTTATTTCATATGCACGAGGCCTGGGAGAGGCCCTGTTGTGCTCTGCGATGAAAGCAAATCGCTTCTCAACCCAGAAACTGGTTTTCCAAAATGAAGAGGTCTCAATCCAGAAACTGGTTTTCCAAAATGAAGAGGCCTCAATCTCTTGTTTTTCGTTTTTAGGGCGTATTTGATTTCACAGATCTTCTATGCTCTGTTGATATCACTAAGTTTTCAGCGTTAATTGATGTCCAACTTTTGAGAAACTCTGTGCGTGGCTTGGTTGATCAAATTGTGGCCTTCTTTGTCATTTGGCCTTCTTTGTCATTAGAGTTTAGGTGGAAGAGGAAAACAGTTTTAAGGGGTCTCATTTATTTAATTATTTTTTCTGGCTGGAAAGCTTGAGGAATGATAAAAAAGTGAAAGTATACCCTTATGTTTATCAGGATGTTTCAATGTTTAGCAAAATAATAAACTTGATTGTTTTGAAATTTGTAAACTTTATGCACAATTATGTTTAGCAAAATAATAAATTTCTTACTTCAATACATTTATAAGTGTTCTATTTTGAGTTAAAAATTATTATCATATTTTTAAATTGAAAAATATGGTATAATCAAAAAGTGATAGCATATTATAATTTATAAATTGTATAAAATTATCTTTTTATGCATAATTTATCAATTTCTAAAATATACGTCTTATATGTTCTCGCACATAGGGTTAATCTACTAGTGTTCTTTAATACTTTGTTGGCATAAGCAATGGATATTTAATAATAGCAATTCAAAATTAAGTGTAATCATTAAAAATTTGGTAACTTTAAATTATAAAATATGTTTATTTTTTTATTAGACAAGACACCTGTGTCATACAGCAAAACATATACCCTTATTTTTATCAGGATGTTTCAATGTTATCTGAGCAGCAGCTGAATTCATTTTATGTGCCACTATGTAGCTAGTTCATAATCATAATCCTCACAAGTAGAACTGCTTGAATGCTTCAACTACTGTCATAAATAAAGCGGTCAAAAAATATGACAAATCAAGCAATCTGCAATCTTGATCCAAAATTCCATATATAAATAAAAAAAAGTGTGCAAAAATACAACAAATCGAGCGGGGAAAAAATTGATCCAATCCTCTTCATAAAAAATGCCAAAGCTTCATCATTTTGTGATAGTCTATGAGGAGCCAAGCATGTTTCAGAATGTTAGTGTGGCCTGCTGAAGATATAATTGATGAATGAAATTAAAGAAAATCTTCAAGTGTTTCCATTTGGTTAAGTCCCAGTAAGTATACTCCTTTGGTCCACCATGAAACCTATTCAAATCCAAGTCGACATATTGGGTTCCTCTTGATAAGACCCAGATCAACCTACCAAGCAAGAAACATCAGAAGTCAACAAAAATAAATAGCAAGCAATTATGATTTAGATGCTCCATGGTGTATAATAGATAACATACCTTGTGTCCAAACAAATAGCGTATGTTATCAATGCCATTTAATATCATTGTTGGCCTGTATCAAGATATCAAAACAGTTTCTCAACCTCTTTTCTCAGTCAATATGATATGAAGACATGGGAAGCACCATTGCCGGTGCATTCTCACCTTTCAAGGGATAAACCCCATGCAATCACACGGACATCTTCAGGAAGTCCCATTGGAAGCAACATTTCCGGTCTAAACATGCCGGAGTTTCCAATTTCCACCCACTTTCCAAAGCCTTCGTGATAACTAGTGCAATCAAAGACAAGGAAAATCCATGTGACAGCAGTTATTCGCAGACAAATTTAGATTCTGGAACAGTCTTTCTTATGAACACGTGAAACAAACCTCTGTTGACAGGAAAAGGCCACTTTAAGAAGCTTGGTTACCTGAATATTTCCATGCTGGGCTCAGTGTAGGGATTGTAAGCAGGCTTGAAACGAAGTTTGGACATGCCTGCACGCAACAGGAGAAGATGACTTGCTGTATATGAGTCATGCTCATGTAGAGACATTGACCTCTTTTAGTTTTAAGAGCGCGAGTTTTCTAATACCGAAAGCATTTTTAGAATATGCTTAATGGTTCCAGTTCCACAACAATTAGATTAAAGCAAAAATATAATTACCTAAACGTGAAAAGAAGTCGTGTAGCACCCCAATGAGATCTCCTAGGGTGAGTCCTCGGTCACATATAAGACCTGAGATGAGAGAAAATACAGTCAGACTTAGGGAACTAGAAGAAAGCTGGTACATCAACTGGATCTCATATATTTATATATTTATTACTATTAATGCATTTGCATTAGAGGATGGCTTCCAGTTGATTTCTGCAGTCTGGCAACATAATTCCATTTCAGAATTCAGATTTCAGAGGATCTGATCATGTCTCCGAATATGTTGATATGTGAAATGCTAGAGCTGGAATAAACTGGGATCATGTTAAAGGTTAACAGCCCCTGGAAGGTAGGGGACATACCTCCTCTTCATTTTTTTTGGGGGGGGGGGAGGGGGGCGCTGCTATAATGCTCTTATATACCTTCTATCTGATGAAATTCTGCCAAATGTGTCCGATCAACTGCTTCGTTTCTAAACACGCGGTCAATTGAGAAGTACTTTTTGGGAGCAAATGGTTTCTACAAGTATCACAGCACAAAATTAAATGATTAATATACGAACTTAAAAATCAATTTGAAAACCAATGCAGGAGGAAGGAGGCGGGAAGAAGCAGAGGCAAATGTTTCTACAAAGAATGTGTAATATATTCTAGCTCTAGGAAGAAAGATCTAAATGCTTGATATGATCCTCACATAGCTACAGAATCGACAGCGAACTAGCTAACCCAACATGTAAATAGAGAGAATCAGACTTTACGAATCCAATCAAAAGACATTTATAATAATCGATTCTTAAAACAAAAAGGAAGGAAAACTCAAGGCCCTGAAAGACCCTTTTCTTATTCTTCTGATTAGTCATGGGTGGCTTTTTGAGAGGGGGGGGGTTCAGGAGGGAGAGAGGAAGATAGACACTAAATAGACAAGATGGATTTATTGCTGGTTCATATACAAATGACACTGATCACAACTGAAGATAGTTGTAGAGTAGCTGTGACAAACCTGACAGGTGCAAGATGATCGATTTCCTTCTTTTATGTCAAAATAAATGCCTAGTTATAATTCGACAGATTCTAACGAATAGCCACCGAGTAAGGAATGAAAAAGCGGTCGAGGACCATCAGGTCCTTGACTGCATTCTTACCGCAACCCAAATAGTAAAGCATTTAACTTAGGATGGACAAAACAAAATGATTAACACAAAGGGCTGCAGTAGCCAACATGATACAAGTACCTGTGCAAGTGCATACAGCATTCGTGAAGAAACAGCAGTTGTATGCGTTCGCAAAAGATTTTTGATTGCTTCTTCTCTTTTCCAGTCATATCCATACCTACATCAGAGACAACTGATGAAGAAAACATTGTGTGGAACACAATAGCATACAGACACTGAATGTAAATCTGACCAGAAGGACAGATAACAGAACTTGAGAGGAGAAAGAGAATGCAAACGAAGAAAAAGGGAAATAATACCCTCTGGACCCATGACCACCAGATTCATGAACAAGCTTCACCCGCTCGACATAGTCCTCAGGCAGCGAATTCGTAGTGGAAGGAGCTGTAAACAAAAATAAGTGTAGATTGATAAGCAAGGCTTAGATAAAATGAACCAATTTGTCCTCATAAAAGCTATCATAAATAATGATCAATTCTTCCCCAACAGTTGACAATACTCAAGCTTTGGCCCCAGACCCTTTAACAGAGAAGATAGGTGGCTCAACAAGACAACAACCCTTGATTAGCAACCACAAACACCATTTATTATACCTTGAACATTGTCCTCACAGTTTGCAATCCTAGATACAAAATACCCCTGCCCAGCACACTCATCAATCCAGCAAGAAGAATCTTCCCCAACTTTTCACTTGAATGATAGTCTTCCTATTTGATCCCTCAGAATAGCAATTTTCTACAGCAGCAATAAGAACCACTGCCATCCAGTGGGAATAGCACATGGCAATATCGAAAGCAGGTATATTATATATCCCCTGTTTTAACCCTTGTAAAACAGAGAGGCTGTTTCCGATAGATGCCCTACATCTACGCTAATAATTGTAAAGAAAATGCTAATGACCAAAGGCGTTTACCAAATTTGTTGGAAACAGAAGTGCAATAAAGTGATATTGAACAGAGTACACATCGGTAAATGTCAAAATCATGATTAACCATGACAAACCTTGAATGATTAATTATGACCAACCTTGAAGAAAGAATGTGTCATGTGAATCACGAGCTGGGTGTTGTTGTGGCTGGAACAATGCATCGAAATTCCAGAAGCTAAAATGCAAAAAAGGTTCAAAGATTTAGACCTTGCTTTCTTGTACTATGCACATATAAACTACAAGCATTGAAGTTACATACGAAAAATTGCAACGTGGATCAATATGATAAGATAAAAAGAATCCCCCAGCTGCCCAGCATGGATCTGTAGCTTCAGTTGTGCAACCCAAGATAAAAATAAAGATTTCTAGGGCGTTTTCACATGTCCAAGAGCGTCTAAAAGTCTTGGTGGTAGACATGGGTTAAACATTAATTTACAAGGCTGGGGATACTGGAGCTGTGTAGATGCTTCTTCAGTTTGAGTTGTGAGTGAACGAATATGTTTCCAAATAATGCTAAACAAAATACACTCTGTTGAAGAGCATCGTCATGTACTTCTATGCTTAACGCTCCCTAATCCATTGCGAGCAGGCGCCTGTGAAACAGTGAAGAGGCATCACTCATATATATCATCCACGAGTATCTAACTCAAAGACCATAATATTCTTCTACTGACCCCCAAAAGGAAATCTACATCTTTCAACCTACTATTACTTCAGTATACGGTGATAGTAACAGAAAGAAAGCACCATAATCCAATATCATCTACTACATAACATTTTAAGGCCAAAACGAAAACATAATGAAGCATTCACATTGTTGAAATTGGCAACAACAGAATTATGAAGATGTTAGACAGAGCGTGCACCTGCTTTCAACAAAATTGTTTGTAGGCATTTCTTCAAAGCTGCATCAAGACCAAAACCGCCAGAAAACACAATCAACAAATGTCTCCTCAAAAAAACATATCCCATTTGAGAAAGAGGGGAGAGAGTACGACTGGATCAACCACAAAGCAAGAATAACATCTTACCCCATCTGAAGGAAAATCATCTTAAATTGCTGTCGTACCTGAAAATAATGAAGATAGGAAAAACAGTTGACTAAGCAACTCAATATAGACCGAGAAGACGAGAAGAAATATAACAATATTCAGTAGGGAATCCTCCTAGAAAGAGCTTGATCTGTAGACTGAAATCAGGCTTAACTGGCTAAGACAAACTGCAACAAAGAAATGAACTGCAATCTTTGACATGAGAGATGTCCCAGATCCATAAATGTCTACATTACATATTTACTGTAAGTTAGCCACATGCTGCTAAAGATGTCATGATCTGGAAAGAGATGGGTCTCTGACATTGCTGATGACCTGGTATGGCCACCAGAAGGGTTGCCCAACCTTAAATTTCACCATTCCCAAGCTCACTCTAGTGAGTGTTCTCTGATTTGTTCATGAATTTCATTCTATTTATCTTCCATTATCTTTAAGAGCTTGTTATTCGTACAGTTACGTATCTTGCACTCTAGTAAGCATGGAGAACAGCAGCGAGTATAACAATACACAAAGTAGGAGCTCCAACAATTTAGATGAGCTAGCATAATACTAGAAGGCTTAGCCAACCCGATATTCCACAGTTCCCAATCTCTTTTTTTTTTATGTAAAGTGTCGTCTGATGTCTTTATCAATTCTCTCTTACATATGTATATTTTTCTGTCCTTGTCAAAGTTTGTTACAAGGTACCAGTTATTTATTTTACACACTGGGCAGATTACATTCTACCTCTAGAGATCACTAGAGACAGGAGCCTCAACAATAGCTTATGGCAAGTGTTGGCTTAACGTACATACAAAGTCCACGCAGAAATTTCCAAGATATCAAGGACACAATCACATGCATACAATTGTGTTGTACTCAGGAAATAGCATTCATGAAACCAAAGAACTGACATCTGTTTTCAGTCAACAGAACTGCATGCAGTTATTTGTAGACAAAGTGAGAATGATGATGCCCATCTTCGAAACACTCATTATACCAAACTGCCAAGAGCCAAGAATTCACTCTGTTCCTTTTGATGAAACAGTCTAGCCAAACTATACTATCCATAGACAGCCTCAGCCAAAATCAATTATTGGTAGACATTACAGATGCAGCTAATCTGAGCAACAAATTGATCAAAAGTACAATGAAGCTCCCACACAGCCATGAAAACTATATTGCACACACAAAACAGAAGGGGCAAATGGAAGCAGCCAGCCTAACCTTGAGCAAAGGATGCAAATGACCACCTTCAGGTGGCAGACCTTTAGCATTGAAGTTGTATTCTTTAAGCTCTAATTCCTTCCAGTCGCCCCTTTAAACAGCAATAAAAGAGTTAGCAAATTAAAAAGCTGGAAAGACAAATCATTCGATCTGGATAATATGAATAAACTTCTGAAGGTCCATTGTCAGCAATCAGCATTTATTCATTTAGAATTTTAGATGATTAGAATGTAGCGACTTGGCCTCAAAATTTATTTCTAGTTCCTTACTTAACTAGCCAATTCTACCATATTTGATTTACTAAAAGTTCACTAGACGAAAACCAATGCCCAAATGCTCTCCCCGATATACTGCAGGAGTAAATGCTGCACGAGTTCAGAACATCCAGAAGATGACTGCCAAAAATTCCTCTGATAATAGAAGTACCTTTGCAGATGCTCTCGTGTCAGATCAGTTGCTGCTTTCTTTCTTTTTGGAGCATAATTAGGACCTTTTTTGACTGAATATCCCTTCCATGTCCTTAAGAACAAATACAATCAGCATACTCAAACAGAGCAATGATAAGGATACGAGTATAATAGACACTTAAAGAATTGGGCAAAATGACAAGAAGATGAACCGGATAATAAGTGACCAAATATAATAATTCACTGCTCTGAAAATTGATGCGAAAGTGAAACAAGATGCGGATAAGGATGGGTTCCTTACTGAGGGATAATGAGCTTCCTCCGTTTAAGAGCATCAATGTCCTCTTGCTGAACCATCTGGATACATTAAATTTAGAAATCAGATATTAGAAAATGCCATTATACATGCAGAAAAATCACAACTAAGGCCCTGTTCTTTTCATTGGGAAATTGCAAGTGTGGGATGGGTGGAAGTGGGAAAGGGGGGGATGGAGTGGGTAGGAGTGATATTTTTTTTTAAAGTGTGGGAAGAGGGGGAAAGGAGTGGGTAGAAGTGGAAAGGAGTTGAATGAAGTAACCAAGTAGGAGAGTTGATTTAAGTTATGTATTTTGTCTTTTAATGTAATCTTTTATTTGTGATAGTAATTACTGATGATAAAAAAAAAAATTAGACTAAAAAAATATATATTTTTCTGTGTTAACTCAAGTACAAAATATTGTTTCGTGGCCGTCGTAACCCAAAAAAATTGTAATTTTTATTATTCATAAAACAAGTTGCGGATGTGTTTTTTACATATATTAACCAAATATGAATAACAAAAAAAATACACATATGTTCAAGCCTTGCTCTTTTCGTTGGTAAATCCAATTTTACCAACCTCAAGCAACATCAACGCACTTCACAAACTTCAATAAAAAAATACCAACTTCAACTAACTCCAACCCACTTTCCACTATTTTAACCAACTTCTACTCATCACCCACTTCAACCAACTTCAACTCACTTCAACTTACTTCAATGAACTTCAACCTACTTCAACTCACTTCAACAAAAAAATACCCACTTCAACCCACTTCAATAAAAAAATACCCACTTCTACCAATCTCAACCAATTTCACTCATTTACTAACTCATATTTCCCAATGAAAAGAGCAGGCCCTTAATATACGGAAAACAATCATCTGCAATTTATGTGAAGAAATTCCAATATTTTTTTACTAACGCATAAGGAAAAAAATATCTGCTCAAAATACATGTACAATACGTATGCACTTCGTGTCATGAATTACAAACAACGCCAACAAAATTTACATATTCCTTCATTATGCCGAAAAAAACATCTGCAATTTCTATCACGAATTACGATGAACGAAAAATAAATTTGTTATACATACAGCAACAACTATTCACGTTTTGGTGATCTACGACAAATATTTCGTAACCAACGCAAAAAAAAAATTATTTAAGCATCTCTTCCGTATATAGAATCAAACCCAAAATATCTACCAATCACAAAAAAACTAACATTTGTTTAACAAAGTAGAAAAAAAATTATTATTTCTTGAATATATATAACAAAAATTACGTCACCTACAATTTTCGGCACGACTAACAAATATTTCCATAACATCCGAAAAATAAATAAAACTTTTCATAATTGTTTTTAGATTATCCGTATACACAATTACATAAATTATAAAAATTTTCAAAATATAAAAAATAGTAGTTATATGTAGGAGTGGAAGGATTGGATAAGAGTGGGTGAGAGTAGGAAGGAGTGGGAAGGAGTGGTATTTTTTTTTTAAGTGTGGGAAGGAGTGGGAAAGGGGGGAAGGAGTGGGTGGGAGTGGGAAGGAGTGGGTTCGGTTCGTTAAACCACGAAAAGAACAGGGCCTAAATTGCCCAGAAATACTGTAAACAGAGAAGAATAACTTCCAATAAAAACACAGGCAAAGCATCAGAATAATCAGCAAATATCGATATCGCATTATGTTCGCATATCTAGATCTCCCAAGACAGTATCTTCAGCAGGATCCACACAGCGCATGGGGGCGGCTGTGCCACACTTCTTCATAACACAGATTTGTAAAATGCAATAATAGTTTCTGTGTTATTACCTATTACAGAGCAACAAGGCATCAACACCATGCAGAAATACGATTAGCTACAAATTGGTGCGAAGAAGATACTGTAGGTTATCGAGACACCTGCTCTCTGAGAATGCATCTGATTACTTAAGCCTAAGGGTGTACCACAGAACCAATAACACCCACCTGCCCAGCTTGTATGAATATAAGTAACTCCTTCACTTTGTCATCAACATGTTGAACCTACAGCAGCAAAATAAATACAGATAATTAACACAAACGGTACTGAGTGACCTACATTTAATAGAACAACTGAATTACAGCATAACCAAATATTCAAAAGGGATGCATAATTCCATATTTAAACATGTCTGAGTCAACTGAGATTTCAGTATTTCACATGTGGTCTATGTTTGGCTATACATACATTTTGGCCCAAAAAGAGACACATACCACAAACAGTATGACTAAAAGGAACACGTAAAAGACAATGAAACTGAGCAATAATAAAGATATATCACGTTACTGGACTTAAGTGTTAGACATTACATGTTTAAAACATTCGAAGGGGTAGGGAGGGAGCTTAAGGAAAACTACACAATAAATTGTCAACAGACTGAAGCAGAAAATTAAGCTAAGCTAAAAAATCTATAAATTCTAAATTCTCACCTTTCTCGTTACCAGTTCTTTTCCCCTCTCTATCCATTTATTCTTTATAGCCTGTGCATTCCCAATCTTAAAAACAGAAGGATCCACCTTTTTCTGCATCCACCATGAAGAGCCCTTTAGATCATGATAAAGTTCAGAAGAAGACAAAAAGTTATCAAACACATGCAAAGCAAACAACTGCTAACCTGCAATTCAGCTGGTGAGATGCCCTCTGGTGGTATAGCCAGGAATAATTGTATTTCTGGTGACCCAGCAGCTGCATAGAGTTTTCCTTCATCGGTGAGAGCCCATCTTTCCTTCTTAATATCCTGAAAATACGCAGACACCAAAGCAATAAGGAAGCTTTGGATAGCATCCAAGAAAAAATATTACAAAAGAACAACAGTCTTAAATCATTTAGCGAACATGGAAAGCAGTGTTCTTCTTGTCCTTGCTCTCATACAGCTAGTGATCTAAGCAAACAAGTGCATCCACACAGATGAAAGTGCATTAACGTTCCCTGGTGCATTTACCTTGTAATCATTTGATTCATTTCACAGTAACTAAAACCGCATTACACTGACCAAAAATGCATGTAGATTCTCTAGTCATGTTCAAATACATGACACAAAAAGGCACGTGTAACTTAAAGCACACATTAAGTTCACAACAAATATAAGAAAAAATCACTGTACCATAACAATGTTGTGGTTCTAGCATTTCTTGTTCTTTGCCTTTCAGTAGGTGTCAAGTCATGCAAGTTAGCTATTCTTCCTCTTCATGATTGGAGAAGTATTGGTTGGCAGAGGGAACATACTCAAAGTCTCATACATTAAATGTTTAAGTACTACTCAAAGTCTCATACATTAAATGTTTAAGTACTACTTACTTTGTAATTCATAGATCATATCACCACAGCTAATTAATGTTTCTCTATTTATAGATAAGACAGAATTAAAGCTCTGTTCTCTTCAGCCGATCTCCTATTTCATTTCATTTAATCTAGAAATTCTTGAGTTCGGAGAGACAGTAGAATTTGTAGAAATCCAAATAATTTAAGGTATGGAATCTAGGATATGATATAGAAGAAGTGAAAAGAAAAAAATTAAAATGCACATTATAATGTGCTTTGGAGGCCACCACCTCAGAATTTAAGGTCATTTTATTTTATATATATCTATTCAATTCGTTGATTATGTGAATTTTATACTTGCAATAATATTTGTGTATGTATATTTTCTTAGATAAATAACATTACAGACGACATATGACATAGAAGAGATTACTGCTTTCAGAATTAAATGCAAGCATATAATTTTCTTAGCATGTGGTCAAATCTAAGCTATTGAAATGCTTCATATTCATTAAAGTACTAGTTATTGTAGATGAACCAATAAGAAGTTGTTGATGAATCCATGAATCCATGAAAGATCTATGTTTTATGTCGCACAATGTTTTCATTGTGATCGGCAGATATTAGCTAAGTAACACAAGAAATGTTAATAGTAAATAATTTATGTACTTTTTGAAATGTGTGTGTGAGTGTGTGTCCCATTAGAAAAATTGGAAAACGTTGCTTATGTTACTATTAGAAAAAGGTAAACAAATAAAATATGTTTAGATACTAATGGAAGATCACTAAGTGCCTAGGTGACATTTAATAGAGAAAGGACTCACATAAAGTCTGCAGCAGCCTAATTGTACTCCATGAACTCCTATCTATTGCCATGTCCTCTCAAACCGAATCTAGTTTGATAACCATAGAATATGATGCTTCCTCTTTGGTCTTCCTCTACCTCCCTTATGCTCTAGAACTTCGATTATTTCACAACTCCTCATACTTACATTTGTACTGCTAATGATCTGTCCAGACCATTTAAGTATTGCCTCTTACATCTTATCTTCCTATCTAGTCCTTTTACTCCTGTATGCCACACATCCATGAAATCACCCCTATCTCTACAACCATCATCTTTTGAACTCGATCCTTATCAACTAGCAACAGCTTGAGGCATACAACAAGGCCCATCAAAAAACCATCCAATAAATCTTCTGCCTTTGCTTTTATTAGAATGTTCTTAATGCACAAAACTTCCAATCTCTCTGACTACCCTAATAAACAATGTACTCATCAGTATCCCTATATGGCTATAAGCCTATAGTTGCCTCGTATGATCAAACTAGGTATCTGAAATTGTCAGTCCTCAGCAACACAAAACCACCAATGGTAACTCTTCCTCCCACTCTTAACTCATTGAGTTTACATCCAAAATACTCCATCTTTGAGCTACTTTAAGATCCTAAGTCCCATGTATTCATCCATGTCTCCACTCAAGGGCTTTAACTTCATCAAATACAAACACATCATCATCAAAAGTTGAATTCCTTCAGCAAGCTCATTCACAGCAATTGTAGAAAAAACAGTTTGCCAAACCTTGGTGCGACCTAATATCACTGGGAAGTTGCTTGTTACACTAGTCATTGCTCTATCATATGTAACCCTAATAACTCAAATATATACAATCAGAACATCCTTCTTCTCCATACATCTCTACAACACCTTCTTAGGTGCTCTACCATACACTTTCTAGACGACTTATGAAGACCATATGCAAATCATTTTTCTATCCCTACAATATTTTTATAAGAATAATTTTTTTGATAAGGAAAAGATAATATATTAATATAAAAAATTAGAAACTCAGCTACTCAGTGAGCATCATACAAAAGGCTATATACATCCTGAATATAAACTATCCACACAATCAACCATATCAATAGAGGAAGAGCTAAGCTTCGCATTCTTCCAAAAGTAGAGAGTCTTGATGAAATTCTCTTTCAAACGCTGAAGAGGGGCTTCTGTACTTTCAAAAACTCTTTTATTTCTCTCTCTCCTAATACGCCAAAAGATGACATGAGGTGGGACCATATTTTTATAAGAATAATTGTTATGAGATAATTAGACAAATCATTTTTCTTACCTTTGCAAGTCATTTTTCTATCCCTATAATATTTTTATAAGAATAATTGCTCTGTAGGTAACAATACCTGCACAGGTAAGGCCGCCTACATCTAGATTTCCCCAGCCTCTGCGCAAGCGGGACCCATACTGGGAGGTGGTTGTTGTTGATGTAATTCCTATGAGATAGATCGCTTATGTTCTTGATCTTCCTAGCATAAAGCCAAACTGGTTGTCTAGAATGGTTACGTTCCTCCTTAGCCTCTTTTCAATCACCTTATCCTAGAGTTAAATAGTGTAACTAAATAAAGGATTACCACCACAAATTGTTTAAGTCATACGCTCATACATCAACCTTGTTTTTGTAAACAAGCTAAGTGTATTAATTCCCATTCTTATGGCATCTACGAGTCCTATCAATGGCATGAAACAACTTAGTTTAACAAATTTAGTCCTTTTGCACTAGGAAGTCCAAGCCTCTCCATATTTCAATCGATATAGAATCTAGATCAATCTTTCTAGGCTGCATTTTTCACAATGCCACCTTAATCTCATCCTTAGTAATGCGGCAACAAAACCTATTGTTTAGGGGTGAGTGGTTTCGAGCACCCACCAAGTCCATGCCTAAAAAATGCAAGGTCTAAATTTAAATCGATGCTCCCCTAAAGTTCATAGAGTACAAAACCATTTTCATAACATGTGAGCCCAGAAATTTACAAGGTAGAGAAACCAAAAACATCAAATGATGGTGTTCACAACCCAAGTATCTCACATTTTTATCCTCTGAAGGTGCTCCGCCCACCCTTTCTCTAATAACCTTTTTCTTTTTTTGAATTATATCTGAACTTGTATGCCTAAACATCCATGGCATTATCCTCATCTCTCATCTTTTGCACTTGGGCCTTCTTAATTGACCAATATTCTAAGCCATGCAACAAAACTGATCTAACAACCATGCAGTCACACCTTCTCTTCAGTTTTACTATGATCTTCTTGCCATTATGAATCCGACTGCTACAACCTCTTCAACTATTTGATCCAATATCCTCAGGTTATTAGGCAACAATCACAAAAATCTTGTCAGGGATACGTATACAAATGTCTGACCTCCAACCCCAAAAGGGCATGGCTCACACAGAGCAACACTAGTGTTCCAGACTTGTACAGCAGCAATCTTACATTGTTTCATACCATAAACATCATTGAAAACAGCTTGGAGAGCATAATAATTTTTCAAATTTGCAAACCAAATCAAAGTAGTGAGCTTTTTAACTAGTTCAACGAGAGAGAGAGGGAGAGAGAAAGACCTGAGCAACAACAAGCCCATAACCATTGAGACTCTTGACAACATTGACAACCTCATCGTGATTGAGACCAAATTGGGAAGCAAAGTTTCCTGAATCAGATATCTCTTCGTTCTTCTCAAGATATCCCAAAATGGCATCTTCCGCCATTTCCCTCTGCTATCAGATGCTTCAATGCAACTCAATGATCTGAAAAACATGAGCTAGGGTTAGGAAGCAGAATTCGATACAGGAAGAAGCCATCGTTACAAAACTGACATCCAAATATCCAATAAATCAATCATCACATCCAATTCAAAGCACATGTTAGGGTTTAGGAGAGAAATTCTCACCCTGATTCTGAAAAATTGGTAACAGATGATAGTAATTGTGAAAGCAAAGGGAGAGAGAGAGAACCTGTGTCTGGTGGGCGGAACTTGGAGTAGCGACAGTGGGGTGGCCAGACTCTGGAGGACTCAAGTGCACTTCCGCGCTTGTAAAAATTGCTCCTCACAGTCGCTGTCTTTTCTTCTGTTTTTTTTCCGGCTTTTATATTGTATATTGTAATTGATTTTTATTTTATGGGAAACCATCCATGAATTTTTTTAACAAATTTTTTTTTTTTAAAAAAGTAGGTTTTTTATTTGGGATGCATTCATGCATATAGGACATAGAGACCAATGTATGGGAGATTTAAATTCAAGTTATGGGTATCAATTTTCAAAGATTTCATCAGTTATATTAATTGGAAGTTACGGGGATAAATTGTTATATATACTTTGATGTTTATGAGATGTAATATAATCATTAAAATTAAGGTCCTGATACATTAGAATTCATACTCAATTATTTTATAGCTTTATGTGTTATAATGTACTATGTTACATTCTGTAACATATCTAAACTTTGGTAAAAAAATACTTCCTGTAGTATTATTTCAATATTAATCATGTTTTAAATTGAATATCGTTGATTGATTGCACCATCTATATCTGTCATCTACTATTCATATAAAACTTAAGATATTAAGAAGAGATCTATTCGTTTATAAGAGCTTTTTTGTCTTGGACCCAAAAAAGAGAAGGAAAAAAAAATTGATTATTTAGTCTTTTTATCATAACAGTGGTCTCTTTTTTTGAGGGGGGAGGGTTGCAATGGGTTGGTCTTACTACTGTGGAAAGGGTGGCTAACTATGAGGCTCAAATTATTTGGTGAAATTTTGCTTGTGGATCACTTAAGTACATATTTTGAGATCCTTTATACACAATAAAATACGTTATTGTCGAGATTTGCATTAGTTATTTGGAAATTGAATTTTGCCTTAATGTTTTTAAATTTGCAAATATCATTATTAATTGTCATCAACAATAACAATGTGCACCATAAGTCCAAGGATTAAGAGAGATCCAAATGTAGGAAGTCTTACTTCTATAAACATATTTGCCCTCAAAGAGGTCGATTCTAAGATATTCACATATTAAAAAAACCTATAAAGGCAAGTTGAAAACCTTTAATAGACAAAAAGTAACGTATAAGAGAAGTATTTAAAAACAACATAAAAACTTTAAAATATAAAAATTAATTAATCTTCATTACAAGTACTACTTGACATTCTGTCAATGAAATTGTAATTTCCATATAAAATAGATTGGTTTAAGTGGTTTAACACGTGTTCCTCTTAAGCAATATCTCGTATTCGAGTCTTGTGAATGGGGAAAATGTGTGATGGAATAACTCTACCTCTTATTGGACTAAACAGGGAGAATGGCTTGAGGGAATAGGCTAAGACTCTTTTCCCCCCCCCCCCCCCTTCTTTTTGGGTTAATGATGCACTATCTCACTAGGACTTTGAAGTTTTGAAGCCAGTGAAAGACCCTTCAGATTTCACCCATTATGCAATAGATCAAGGCTTATTAATTTGTGCTTTGCTAATGACTTGATGCTTTTCTACAAAGCACATATACTATCTCTTCAGGTAATCGTGGAAGCTTTTAAACACTTCCAACTCTACAAGGCTCCAGGCTAATGCTCATTAGATCCAAGGCCTTCATAATTGGGGTCTCTAATTATGAAAGAGATCAAATACTTCAACTAACAGGTTTCATCTTGGGGGGTTTTTCCCATAAGATACCTTGGGGTACCTCTAACCCCCAGAAGATGGAAAAGGTCATGTTGAATGCTCTAGTGGAAAAGATCACTAAAACAATCAGGCACTAGATTTCAAGAACCGCCTCTTATGTTAGTTGGTTGCAACTAATTAATTCAGTAATCTTCTCTATACAAACCGAGTAGTCATCCATGTCAGACTTCAAGAACCGCCTCTTACCTTGGACATATTGATGAAAATAGGGTCGCAGCCTTGTAATTCTGTTCGTTTGACACGCTTTGATCAACCATAATCTTATGATCATATGTCTTCTTCCACTGCCGGTATTGTCAGTGTCTTGCACAAAATATGACTAGTCTAATTAAGCTCAAGGCAACAATCTACATAGCGCGGGATATTGTTACATCTGCTAGAAGATGGAAGAAATGTAAGGTGCAGCAATAGGTCTTTTATCCATGTATGACTCTGATCACTTACTGCCAATGGAATGAGAGAAATAGACAGGCTTTCAGAAAATATCAAAATTCAGTGCAAATGTTTTTTGATAGCTGTAAATACTTCTTTCTCAATAGACTAATGTTCATGTCCAAGAAATGTAAGAAACAAAAAGTGAAAGAGAGGATATTAAAAATCTTATGATGAAGACTTGGGCCTAAACCCTCCCTTCAATGAGTTGTATCTGAGCTATGTTTGTCATTATGGCGATCAAATGATCCATTTCTTACCACAAGATTTCTATTTAAACATTCAAAATATTCAATCCATTTGATCTTTGTTTGTTTGCTTCTTATTCAGGCTTATATTATTCTTTTGGCATGGTTTCATACGCCCTCCTAACACCCCCTTAAAAAAAATGTTGTCATAAACAAGCCAACTCATCCCAAATTAACCAATGATCTATGGACCCGCTTATCTTTAACACGGATGGGGCACCTAAGGGCAACCTGAGAATTTTGGCAGGTGGAGTGATCCGAGGTGATCGAGGAGAGTGGATTAGGGGGTTCTACAAGATTTTTGGGATTTGTGCTTTTGTCAAAGCTAAGCTAAAAGTCGCGCTCAAAGGGCTTGTTATGGCTTGAATGTTGGGCTTGAGCAAGCTATGCCTGCAGGTGGATTCCATTATTATTGTAGGGATGTTACGTAGGCGTGGATCATGGAACCCAATTCATGAGTCACTGATTATGCAATGCAAGAACCTAAATTGATCGTGAGGACTGAGATGTCAATGTATCACACGACTATAGGGAGGCAAAGTATGTTGAAGTTGAGAAGAGATGAGACTTAAGAGTAGTCTTCTTTAGTTCTCTTCTAAACAGTGTCATGAATGTTGTGAATACAGATGTTGTAGAGATTGCTTGGCCCAAACACTATAAATAATAATATTTACTTTGGAACTCAGCCCCTCTTTTTAGTCTTTTACACAACAAAAAAGAAAATAATTTAAATTTCAAAAGTTATACACTCTTATTATACCTGAACAAATTAAATATATTGGCTATATCATTAGTTGATAAATGTTTTAAAATATATTGGCTAGAAAAATACATTTTAACTAAAAAGTTGACACTTACTATATTTTGATCTATTTATCACTTTAATTAATTACACACACAAAAACAAAATTAAAGAAATCACAAGAGCCTCAATCAAATACAGTATTCAGCCGTCCCTGTGCCTCGCGATGGCTTGACCTTCACTTGATGAGGAGCTGAGAGATGAAGTCCTCATACTGAAACCTTCCATCCGACCCGACATCCACCTCCTGGATCCACTCATCGAACTCATCCGGGTCAAGCTTCTCTCCGATGCTTGTCAAAATATGCCGGAGATCCGACACCGACACGAATCCCGACGAATCCTTATCCAGAACCCGAAACGCATCTCGGATCTCCGACTCAAACGGGTCGTCGCCGGGTGGCTTCATATACTTGGACGTGAGATCAAGGAATCGATCGACCCCGAATGGGGCGGTGAGCTTTTCTCGCTCAATGATGTTTCGGAGCTGGGCCTCAGTCGGGTTCGACCCGAGTGACCGCATGACAATACCCAGATCCGACGGGGCGATCCGGCCGTCGCCGTCCGTGTCGAAAAGGGTGAATGCCTCTCGCATTGAGGATATCTGCTCCTCGTCCTCCTGCGACGGCGGCGGCACCACGCCGTATTCTCTGCCCATTTACGGTTCTCGGGTTTTCGATCTTTCTGCTGGTTGTGGGTGGGTTGTGAGGAGGGTGGTGGTTGGCTTTGGTGTCTATTTAAGAGAGGATGGAAATTATTGGGACGTGAGGAAGTGTGGGGGGAACATTGGAATGAAGTGATGGGGCATACACACACAGCATGCATAATGTTTAATGTGTTTGTCTGGAGAGAGACGATTGTTTTGCATATTCAAATGACGGTGATGAGATCTTTCCTTGGCGTTTTTTGTCTGCTGCCTATTATTATATTATGCCCTGATTGGATCTTGCCTCTAAATCATGCTACTCAGGATCAAATTAATTAGCCTCTCTAAGGCAATTAGTCAAGGAGACATTTTCAATTTTTTTCAGGCTGAAAGAAGTAATTACAACTTTTTTTCAGGCTAAAAGCATCCACGGCCACCCGTAGGGCGTGCAAGGATCTGCCCTTGGAAAGTACCTAAGCGATGGGACAAGTTTTTGCCGAACCATTGGGCATGTTGTATGTCCTGTAGCACATTTAGAACGTTTTCTCCTTGTCAAGACAACTACTACGCATGGGATTATTAGAGAGGCTCCTTTTAACTCCTTATGAGTTTTTTTTGTCATGAGAGGTTTGTGGATAGCTGCTCACGAAAAGAATTTGGCTATCCTTTAGCACATGTAGGATATCTTCTTCCTTGTAAAGACAACTACTACACATAAGATTGTTGGAAATGCTCCTTCGAACTGCATGGGTGTTAGACATGAGATGTATGATGGCCGCTATCTACAAAAAGAATTATTTCTTTGAGATACCTTCAGATCCAAGCCACTTTGTCATACATCTTCGTAAGTTTCTATTGTATTAGTTATAACAAGGGACGAAACTAATCCAATAGAAAATCTACAAGAGTCACCAATCTAACCGAGATAGTTCCTACTGTCTTCTCTCTAGCTTAATATGGGTTTTACTTGATCAAACTAGGCTAAACACAGTTTTGTATAATGAAACATTCTTGCAGGAGCATATTAAGCATTAAGCCATTAACCAAATTTTTATTCAAAACTATGATGGCCCAGTTTTCAAAAAGATGGCCCATTGGCACACTTACTGTACTTATGGGCACAAGGTAACAGTTAAAGTCAGAAAATTATTTAAGCAGTCAGGCAAATATGGTCGGAAAATGAGAGAAGTTTGAAATGAAAATATGAAATGCAAAGGATGGGGGCTTTTAGGAAGATCCACTTTAGATCTGATGTGATCATTTTGTGTAATGTAATGTTGACCACCTGAAAAGACAGGCAGTGAATTCTCCCACCAAATTAAAGCAGATTCAAGAAAATTTAAAAGAAGATATTTATTTGCAGTAATTGAATTTCATGGAATTTTAGAGGAATTGAAAAATATTTGTGGAAATTTAAATATACACCTAGGGTCCTGTTCTTTTCATGGATTAATTTTAAAATATCAACTTCAATTAACTTCAACCCACATCAATTTACTTCAACTCACTTCAACCCATTTTTACTATTTTAACTAAGTTCAATTTATCATATAAAAAAAATTCAACGTATTTCAACCTATTTCAACTCACCTCAACTTACTTCAACCTATCTCAACCTTCTTTACCATTTTACCTACCCCAATTTACCTATAAAAAGAACAGACTCACAATCAGCAATAAATCCACCATTAAAATATATTAGATGAAAATTTTAATTTATGAGCAATTACTATATCGTATTGCTAATACACATAATAAAAGAATATATATGTGTACTGCAAAGAAAAAGAATATATATGTATATTTCAATTACATGTCTTGTTATTCGGGGGTAAATTATAATTATTACATTGGTCAAACTTCCTAAGTGCTTTTTGGCGTTGATTATGTCCACTTGATTGACAATTATAAACCAAACTTTGGATGCCATCTTACGTCCACTAGTCACTGCCCTCAATGCTAGCATTTTGCCGTTGCCTTTTTACCACTCCACTCGACTCCACCAATCAAATTTAAATTCAATTGAAGGAAACAAGAGCTAATTTCTATGAGGTTGTCTTAGTTAATTTGTTTTTGAATCTTAAATTACTTAATTACATCTTCATTAAAATAATTTAAAAATAATAGAAAACGTTTGATGGTATTGATCTTTTTATTTTTCATTATGTGTAATATTCAGATAGATTTAAAGTTACCATGAATATTTTTTAAAATAGCTGAAAAAACAAAAGAGAAGCGAATGAAAGATCATAAAATATAATAAATAATGCGAAAAATATTCATTAGTATTTAGTAGGGCTACATTAAATTGTTTGATTCTTGTCATTCGAACAATGTCAAAGCCGATGCACCGGGGGGGGGGGGGGGAAAACAGTCAAAGTTGAAGAAACAAAAATAATCTTTTGTGCTGTTTGTTTAGGGTTAGGTACGCAAGCAATTGTCCATTCCGGCAGGTAATGGTCCATTGCTGCTTTACCTGTCACAAATTAAATGAAATAGACCCAATAATGTCTGAATAGATTGAGTGGCGAGCTTTGTGTGAAGCGGTCTTACTTACGGATATATTATAAGATATATATTTTATGGTGATTTTTAATAATAATTAAAGTGATTAAGAATATATTGATTGAGATAAAAGTCACCCATAGAAAATATATTAGTCATCTCAAAATTAAAAAGACACTTTGCTAAGTAATTTGATTTATGTTGGATTGTTTAATTTGTTTTGTAATTCTACTATGTGATCTTTATCTATTTATTTAATAATAATCGGAAAAAAACATTTATACTATCATGTAGTTCATAAAAAATCTCTTTCATGGGTCTCTTGAAACTAACATTTCTATGGGCAAAGATGTCTGTAGAGATAATACTACTTGCATCTGCATCTCTCCGGATCTTGTGAATACGGGACCTACACTGAGAGGTATTGTTATTGTTTTATTCATATTAGCTTCATTAAAAACTTATCATTATTGGTTTCTTTTGCTCTTCTTAACCTGTCCCCCTCCCCCCCAAAAAAAAAACAATGGGGTGACATTTTTCTAGGTTCTTGAAAAGAGGTCAAAAGTGGTGGTGAAGGATTTTGAAAAGTGCTGCAATGTCTTCAGCAAATCAATATATGGCCACCATTTGTGTTTTCTAATTATCATCATGAGCATGCATTGTTCTTTGTTCTTCCGTTTGCCCTTATATTATGCAAAAGGGTTAAACTTTTCAACCAACATGTTGAATTAGTAAAAACTAATCTAGCCTTACTTTGGATACTCTCAGTCTCTCATGATCTCGGGCTTGGTGACCTACTTATGGTGAGAAAAATAAGAGTGGAAATTCACTGGAATTTATAAAGTGAAGTGATGTGTTACATGTGTACATGCCATCCCAAAGTTCTCCACAAAAAAAAGGAAAAAGAAAAAAGAAGGTTGATTTAATGGCAAATTGAGCATATATCACCTTTGTTCCTAATGTGCATATAAATGTTATGTTTGCCAATGAGATGTTAGCAATATGTTATCAAGGAGTGCAAGTTTCTAAGTTTGAAGCTTTAGCAACACATTATTAATTAATTCGTTTTGCAATAGATATGAATTAGTACATATATATATATCGGCTATTTCTCCCATGTTAATTTGATGAGGGCCTTAATTGTAGGCAATATCGGCGATGCTGCATGATAAGCTAACAAAATAAATAAGTTATGCTTCTTACATTTGAATCTCTACAGACTCTGTTACAACTGAACTCACACTGAATATTAATTGTTATTATTGTGACTTAAAGGATCTTATACAATATTGCTTCTAAAGGTAAATATAACCTCATTCACACATGCAATGCCCTTGCAAAATATGTGTTGCCCTTTATCTGAGGCATTCATAAATGGTTTGCTTCAAAGACGGGTAATAAACAAGTACATTTCAAAAACTGATGAATGCCACATATGATTCTTCAAAATTTCTCTATATCTTGTTCAAGAAAACAGCCATGAAGTCAAGGGGATTCCCCCCCCCCCCAAGATATTAAAAGGATAAAATTTAAAATAATACCAAAAAGTAAAATACAAAGACAACAACTAATAGGCACTTTTACAACTAACAAAACAAAAAATACACGGCAAGACCAAGATGATTTAACTTACTTCCCACTTCCTATCTTTGATAATCAACCCAAATAAGAAAGGATTTATCATAAATTATAATCTATTGTACACTAATTCATTGTTAACTACGAATCAACATTAGTTAATGATACCAAAGAAACTTGGTTAGGTTAACTGAATTCTAGAAAAATGCTAAGTTCTTTGCACCAAATACAATGAAATTGGGAACTCTTGTTGGCTCCCAAGTAGTAGTCAACCAAAAGCACATGCATTTCCCATAATTCCATGTTCAAGTTCCACCAAAAAGAAGTTAGGTTTGTTTCATAACCTTAGAATTCTTCTTTTTTTATATTTGTTAGTAGCATCATTGCATAATATATTATTGTTGATGTAGGAGTGAAATTCAGAACATTGACAAGAAATATAACTCAAATAGTACCTGTTTGTGTTTAAGTCAGGTCATGTTCAAATCATAAGATTTTGAGTTGGATTGGATCATTTTTCATAAGTTTGGATTGGTTTCAGGAGAGTTTTATCACGTCTAATTATGAATTTTTGAGTCTTCAGTATTATTAATCAATAAAAACTCAACCATAAAAGACATATTTTTGTTCATCGTTATGAAGTTATGGAGATATGTTGGTCTCGTTAAATACTAACCCTACCTGTTCTCTTTAAACGTAAATCTTCACGTTACATTTGTCTGTGTTGTTTACCATTACGATAGTATTTGCATCTAATTTATGTACAAAATTGATACACATAAAGAAGAATTGAACATGTTCAAGAGCTTAATTCCAGGAGGAAAAACTTGAGAAAAAGGTTCAGAATCCAAGCTTTGTTGTTATATTCCAAATGGAATTAGACACAGATTGAGACAGCATTCTAAAAAAGTCAAGTTTCCTTGAAAAAGTTTAGAAGAAAACCACTCATTGAAAAAACAAAAGAAAAGTTAAAAAGAAATTACAAAAGACAAAGACCACCAGAGCTGAGACCCACAGAGGCAGAGGAGACTTTTCTTGGAGTAAAATCTAACCCCAGATTTTACCCTGAAAAAAAAATCAAGTTTGACAGCAAAAACTTAGCTTGGAATTGTCACTTTTTAATTTTCTTTGTTTTTAACATGGACATTTGTAGTATTCCTATTTATTTTGGTGCTCCCACTTCCACCCAATCTTGACTATTGCTTCATACTTGTTCTTGAAAATGACATTTCATGCCCTTCATTAATCACTGTTCTTTCTCCCACAACCCCCAAATTTATTGCCATGCAATTCTTCATTTTCACACTTGTAATGCTAACTAATGTGGTTAATTGTTCTTCCCCAAGTGAATTAATATTGCTAAACACTAGATCAAATTTTTAAATCTTGTGGGCCTAGATGCTAAATTGTGTGTTGATAAGGATTAAGTAGGGTCTTATATTTTAATCGAATACTGACTAAGGTCTTGTTTGGCAAACAATTGTTAGCTGTTAACTGTTAACTATTTATATTAGCTGTTAGTTGTTAGCTGTTTGAATTAGCTATTTGTATTAGCTGTTTGAATTAGTTATTTGTAGAAAAACTGTTTGGTAAAATTAGTTGTTTTTAATAAAGATACTTGGTAAAATTCTATTTCTATCATTATCTCTCGATTACTTCTTAATAGAACATATTTTTTATTTATTGGTCAATTTCTTTTCTAAAAAGAATTACATTGGTGTCATAGGTATAAATTAACTTCATTTGTGCTCACACAAAAAAATAAAAGGAAAACTTTATTGATAAAACTTTACTTTAAGTTATTTTGTTATTTTTAAAATTTTGTTGGTTTATAAATTGAAATTGAAGTTTACACGAATTCCTAATGACTTTATCTTCATTAGATTTAATTCATACGAAACATAGTATCAAATGTTACAATTGTGCATCGATCCCAAAGCTCATTGTCGAGGTAATTGGAAGGAGATTGAATAATCTCAAGTATAAAATGGTAGTCCGGTGCACAAGCATCCCTCATTCACGCAGGATCCGGGGGAAGGGCCGCACCGCAAGGTGTGAATTGTAGGCATCCTAACCTAACTTTGTTAATGATTAATTCCACAACTCGAACTCGTGACCTTTTGGTCACACGGAGACAACCTTACCGTTGCTTCAAGACTCCCCTTCGAATAATCTAAAGCATAAATATCATAATATTAGACGTTCATAAAGGTGCATGATGAGAGAACAAAAAAAAGTACACTACTTAGTTAAAGAAAAAAATACAAATAATGAAAGATACAATGCAGCTTCAATGGTTTGTTTTTCCCTCAAAAAAAAAAAATCTACTATTGTTAATTGGCAAGATTTAACCAAGTTCGAATGTTATAAGGAACACTTTATAATATTATATACTCTTCTATTTTGTAAAATAATATTACATAAATATCATGCAATGGCATATAATATAATTTGTTTAAAATATTGGGCAAATGTGTCATTTTCACAAAAAATTATTTTGAAAAGGCTAATGGAAACAACCTTTTCAAAAAAAGCTTTTTGGGGTAAAATAACTTTTTCAAAAAGCTGTTTACCAAACAGCCACTTAGCTGTTTGACTTTGTTAAAACAGCTAAAACACCTCCAAACAACTCTTTTCCCCAAAAGGCTGTTGTTATCAAACACCCCCTAAGTTTTGAAGTTAATGTCAAGATCAAGTATGAACAATTTACTGGTTTGTGTTATATGAGAATTGAATCTTCAATCTCAAGGTGAAAATAATGGTTATGATAACCCTTATAAAAGTCTTTATTCTTATGTCATGTTATAAATTATTTAAAATTGTGACATTGTAGATTGCAGATAACCCACAAACTTACCTTCTTATGTGCCAAAAAATCACAAAATTAGAAATAACCAATAATATAATTTGATTTGTTCGTATGATATTTGAAATACAGTTTGGTTAATTTTAAATAAGGGAATTCTGCATAATACGACATCCATTTTAATCGGACTATTAACGTTCCATCTTTCATTTAAAATGATTCACCTACGACAAACAACACATAATTCACGACCCTTTTGGGATTGGAATAACAAAGGGGAATTCATAATTCATAATGCATGATTCATGATTGATCACATTGTTTGAGCTAGTTTATTTTCACCTTTTCTTTTTATTTATTTTCTTTTCTAGGGTATATGTTTATGAATTAGACCCATGATGTACCTACTAGGCTATAAGTGAGGAGGTCACTAATCAAGATTCACTTGAAATAAAGTTGATTTAATATGAGATATAGACCATGATGAGTGGAACCTAGCGAGTGCATGAAACAGGGCAAAAGACAAGAAAATAGAAAAGCTACTAATCAAGCCCACTAATCAAGCCTCATTAGGGCTTAATCTTTAACCTTTTAATTTAATCATTAATACCCCCTTCTAATCACCCAATTATCAGTCCTAAACTGTCACCCTAATCCCCTGTTTGAAATTACGTTACTTTCCTCTTCCTTGTTCCCACTTATATCTGCCGCTTCAATCGCCTCCAACAGCAATTAAAGAGAGAGAGAGAGAGAGAATTTGTACCACCCCTGCTTTCCTCTGTTTCAAACTCTGAAAACAGAGCGTCTTCACCGACCCTCATTTTACTTCTTGAGCTCAAACCCAGTTCTTCATTAAGTCCCAGAAATGCTTCGAGATCACCCAACCCTCATTTTCTCTCTCCTCCTTTTGCTCTTCTTCTGGTGCAATTTCTTCGAGCCCAGTTCAGCAAACCCAGAGTTAAGAGCTTTAATGGATATAAAAGCCACATTAGATCCAGGAAACAAGCTCTTAAGAACATGGACAGTTGATGGGGACCCATGTAGCGGATCCTTCGAGGGAGTCGCCTGCAATGATCGCCGGAAAGTTGCGAATATTTCATTGCAAGGCGGGGGACTCGCCGGGAAATTGTCGCCGGCAATCGGAGATTTGAAGGACTTGTCTGGGCTTTACCTGCACTACAATTCTCTTTCCGGTGAGATTCCGAGGGAGATTGCTAGTCTTACTCAACTCACTGATCTTTACCTCAATTTCAATAATTTTTCTGGCAGTATTCCCCGTGAGATCGGCCGCATGTCCAGCCTTCAAGGTTAGTGATAATTTCCTCCCCTTTTTTTCTTTTTTTTTGGGGGGGGGGAGGGGATTTTATGAATTTTTTTGTTAATCCTTGTATTAATTGCTCCTGGTTTGTAAACCATTATAGTAGTAATATGGTACTTTTAAAACTAATTATGTACATATATATTATTGTACTCTTAAACTAATTATGCATCGCAAATTATGAATAACTGGGCCCTTATGATTTTTAAGAAATTGAAATATTATACAATGATTTATACTTTTTTAAGGGTAATTTAACATTAATCATAATGTATCACACCATTACCTCTTTTCAAAATTAGTCGAACCTAACTTCATCATCATCCTCCAAAGCCAATAAGATACTAATATATGCACTAATTATAAGAAATTTTTTTGGGGAGAAAAAATGGGTGAGATTCATGTGTTTTTGGTACTTGTAGTGGGAAAGGTTGAATTTTTGTTACCCAAGTGGCATTAGTAGTGGGTAGGGCTGGAAAATCTTCGGGTCAGGTAAATCGAACAATATCAACATTCGGATAAAAAATTGATGTCTAATATCAGACCTTTTTCGGATCGGATAATTCGAGCAAAGCTAAAGTCGGGTTAAAATTGGGTTCGGACAATAGAAATATAAAAAATATTGTATGCTGATTCAAAATTCGGATGAAAAATTCATGGCCGTACCCGATTTTTCTGGGTCGGATGAATTCGGGGATTCAGAACGGATGACTTTTTGCTTGCTCTATTAGTTGGCATGCTTTTGAAATTTGTGTTGTTTTCTATATATAAAAAAAGAAATAAAGGAAATTTGTGTTGTTTTCATGATTTGAAGAATAATGGATGAGAGCATGAATAAATGAATTAGTTTTTGGTTAGATTTTGTAGTAGTGAATGTGGAATGAGGGAAAGTCTCACACATTTGGTGGCACATGATTAATGGGTATTTTCCCTTCTTTTTTTTTCTTCTTCTTTGCTGGAACTGGGGCCATTTCTTTACCCTATAGCTCTAACTTGTTCCCCATAGGGTTCAATAATTGGGTTTTCTTCAAGAAAATCCACAAGTTCTTCTCTTTTCTAGTAAAGAAAAGAAAAGACATCAAACAAATTTTTAGCCAATCAATAAAAATTAACCGGCATCACACACTATGAAGATTTTCTGAAGTTTTTCTGTGTGCTTCTCGGAATCAATCTTTGTGGTTACGAGAATAAAATTGTATACCGTTAACTTAAACTCGTTGGATGGTTATTGTTGTTGTATATTATGAATTCAGCTGTAGGACGATTTAGTCGCTCTACTCGTTTTTGTGATATAGTTTAGAGTTGAAATTATTATGAAAATGCATCTTTTGGGTGATTACTGTTTTGCAAAGTATAAGACTAATAAGACGCATGTATAATTATTTGAAATGCAGAGATGGACCTGTGTTGTAATCAATTGAAAGGCAGCATTCCTAGTGAATTAGGGTCCTTAAGCAGACTCGGTTTCCTGTCATTGCAGTATAATCAGTTAAGTGGTGGCATTCCTCCAAGCTTAGGCAATTTGGGTTTGTTAAAGAGGCTGACTTTAAGCTACAATCATCTATCTGGTCCCATTCCTACAAGTCTAGCCAACATACAACAACTTGAAATTTTGGATGTTCAGAACAACTCTCTTTCTGGAGCCATTCCATCCGGTATGTCTCTTCCTGTTTCCTTCCATTCATGAACATCATATAGTTACCTAAATGTCACGAGATTGACGATGACGACTTCCAATGTGGGTCGTGCTTTTGCGGGGTTTGGGGATCCAAAAATAGCAGCTTCAACCCTGTATAGACTTTTGCACACAAGCGATTCCATGTAGTAAAATTGGCACAGACCCAATTATCAGACTTGAACATGAGTTGTATGTGTGCATTTCTCATAATAAGATAGGAATATAGGATGCACATATGCTTATGCATTTCTCTTAATTCCAATCCTAACTTGCATTCCCTTTTCTTGGATGAAATCATGAAGCATTGAGGAGATTAGACACTGGATTTTCATATGGAAACAACACGAACTTATGTGGAACAGGCTTCCCTACCTTGAGAACTTGCACTACATTCGACACAGCAAACGTTGACATCAACAAGCCACAGCCCTTTGGTCTGATCTTGAACAATCAAACGTCCCCAACGAATGAGCCCAAAACACAGAATTTCGAGGCCAACTGTGCCCATAGCACATGCTCGAGCTCCAATAGAGTCCACCAGGTCGCCATTGTGGCAGGGGTGATCGTTGCCTCCATGACATTAGCAGCAGTTGGGTTTCTGACATTCATTAGAAACAGAAGACGGAAACAGAAGGTTGGAACTATGATGGAGTTGTCAGAGAGTGGGCACAGCACCGAGCACCACCTGAATGACCTTCACAGTAAGAGCGCATCACCGCTGGTGAGTTTAGCATACTCTGCAGGGTGGGACCCACTGGCAGACGGGCTAAACAGCGAGGAGTTCTCTCAGCAGGTCTTGCAGACTTACAGGTACAACTTGGAGGAGGTTGAATCAGCAACTCAGTATTTTTCAGAGGGTAATGTGTTAGGGAGGGGGAAGTTTTCGACTGTTTACAAAGGGGTTTTGAGAGATGGGTCAGCTGTCGCCATTAAAAGCATCAATGTGAGCAGTTGTAAGGCTGAAGAAGCGGAGTTTGTCAAGGGAATGAACTTGTTGGTTTCACTTAGACATGAGAATTTGGTCAGCTTAAGAGGGTTCTGTTGTTCGAGAGGGAGGGGTGAGTGTTTTCTGATTTATGATTATGCTCCTAATGGAAATCTGTTGAGGTATCTCGATGCCAGCAGTGGAAGTGACCGGGTGTTGAATTGGTCTACCAGGGCTAAGATCATCCATGGCATCGCCAAAGGTGAATTTTGCTTCATCCATTCTCCAAATTATATATTGTTGAAATCTGAATTGGTGTTCCTGTTTGGATGTTTCAATGCATATATGTTGCAAGGTCTGTCTTAGGTATGCTAGTGATAGTCAGCAGGTTGGGTTGTATTGAGCCATGCTCCACTAGGTTTGATCCAAGTTAGGTTGGTTCATGGATCGAGTCCGATCAAGCGGCTGACCCACGAATCCACCAACCCATGTCAACTCGTCTAATTTGATGGTCGGACCAATCAACGAACCGCCCATTTAACCAAGACTTTAGCAAAGCCAACCGAATTGGTTCGCCACGTCTGACCGCCAGACTACACTAATTCTCGTTGTTCCAACCTATGCAGGTCTGCATTACTTGCACGAAGAAACAGCAAACAAACCCTCATTGGTGCACCAAAACATATCAGCAGAGAAAATCCTGGTCGATAGGCAATTCAATGCAGTGATCTTGGATTCTGGCCTACGAAAGATCCTAGCAGATGACACCATCTTCTCAGCCCTCAAGGTGAGTGCAGCCATGGGATACCTAGCCCCCGAATACATAACCACAGGCAGGTTCACTGAAAAGAGCGATGTCTATGCATTCGGAGTCATAGTCCTCCACATTGTCTCCGGTCAACAACAGCTCACAAATGCAATGCGATCAGCAGCAGAATCCTGCAAGGTGGAGGACTTTGTCGACCAAAATCTCAACGGGAATTTCTCTACATCAGAAGCCCTAAAGATTGTGAGACTCGGGTTGAGCTGCACTCAGGAGCTCCCTGATCAAAGACCTAACATGGAAGATGTAGTTAGAGAGCTCAACCAGCACGACAGTGGTTCAAATTGAAGCCTTTAGAGTAGTAGAATTTGGATGTCTCAAAAACTGTTTGATGGCCTAGCTAGGCCTTGAGTTTTTCTCATTTTTCTTCAGAATGTACCGTGCATGTTTTTAGAAAATCCACTGTTAGTGTAGAGATTGGTGAAATGAGGCTAACATTCAGGTACATATAGCTGTATAAATTGGTTTTTTCTTCTTTTTTTTGGGTTTCTCCTTAAATATAATAACAAGAACCAGATTCAATCAGATATGTCAGGTTAGGTTAATTCACTACTTATCATGGTGATCATGGAATCACAAAACAAAGATCAAACCTTGGTGACACGCCGGAACAGGAATTTGGTGGAGTGTCCTTGGTAAAGTCTCCCCAGATCCTGCGAAAACGAGACCTACATTGGAAGTAGTAGTTTATTGTTTATCTTTGATAAAGTCTAGAAAAACGTAAGAGTGTTGTTCCAAGTTGGGATTGTAGAAAACAAATATGCAATGCAATTTGCCGTAAATTAGGCATTATTTCTAGTACGCTCTTTTTGACTAAACAAGCTTACCTCATTTGCAAATGTGCCATTTGATAGTATATTAGCTTGTGTTTTGGTTTCATATTCTAACTTCCATACTATGTATTGTTTCTTCTTTCCATGATGTGTGGAGGATGAAAAAAAAATCCATTCAATATCAAAGTGTCATATGGAGATACGTCAACAAGCATTAATTCTTGCAATATCTATTCCTTAACTCATTATTTTTGATAAGCTAACTACGATATAGGTATTTTTGTTATTGGGAACCACCTCGTACTTGGATCGCAAATTCTTGAGTGGGACCATATCATATAAGACCTCATTATGAGACGGTCTCTTGCAAATGTGACTTTTTTGAGATTTTACGGTGACTAATATAACTAATAGTTCATCTAGGGGTAATTGTTATTATAGTCATCCCTAGATGAACTATTAGTCGCCATCTCAATTATTTATTAATAGTCATTATAAAAGTATCTGTCTCAAGATATAATTTATGTGAGATGGTTTCAGACAAAACTTACTATTTAAAAGTTTCAAAAAATATAATTTACAGCCTTCAATTTAACCAAGTTGGACCAAGCATAACCAGGGCGTAAAACACTACTTTATTCCTTTAATATTTAAAGTAAGAAACGTTTCTGTTTAAAGGAGAAGATCACTAACTTCTAGGTAATGCCTAATTAGGCGGATTCAAACCTAAATTTTTTGTGCCATTTTGTTTACTAGACGTATCACATGGTTTCAAAATACTAATTACCCATGCATTTAATATAAATTACCAATTGTACCACTAAATGTTGAACGGTCATTGGTTTTTTCGGTCAAATACAATCCGATACATCAAAATTTCAAAATTTTGATACTCTAATTTTAAAAAAAAAATTAAAATTCAAAATGGTGCAAGCTCGATACAACAGTACATAAATATAATATGTCTCGTTCCAATAAAAATCGGTACAATAACTGTTACGATACATATAACTTTGCTTAATGCTCATAATTGCCTCCTAGGTCGCATTGATAGCTTATGCATCAACATGATGATAGCTTATGTAGCATCTCGATTTGGCCAACCACATAGAGACAAGACGAGATTATATCTAATAATAAATTAGCAACTTTTTATAATTTAATTAATCCAAGTTGCTTAGTTTAAAATAGACGTATTAAAGAAGATAATGACGATCCAAAGGGTAACCTCAGATTGTATTGGTGACTTGATTAATATGAATTGGATTAAATTGATGACATGCTTAATTAGACGGCTAGCATATGTAATTATATTTGATCATTAGTCATCATGAATTCATAAGATTACAATCAGTCATATGTACACGATTTATACGTCTGATTTTTTATGTAATTTGGATAGGAATTGGAGCAAATTTAATAATATTTTAATTACTTAGTATTCTCAATGTATTGAGATTTACACATTAATGCTTATCTATTAAGAAGGTGACGTTAATTACTAGAATACAAGTGCCCGTAAGAAAAGTTTGTGGGGATACGTACATGTACGTTAGAGTACAGTGTATGAGAAAGGTTATGAGCTTTGCACGTATAAGATCATATTTATACTTTACATATATATAATGATTTTTTATTATTAAAAAATGTAGTGGTCTTTCATATAATTGGTTCTTCACACCTTTAATTAACCTTCGTAATATCCATTTGTTAAAAATAAAACTTTTTCTTGTTGGTATTGTATCATCTCGAGTTACCATAGATAGAGTTTGTGTAATTCATGAACAATATGATTTTTATTGTATATTTGTTGATATTTAAGGGTTTATAGAGCCTCTTTATAATTCAGGAGTAAGACTGCCACATCAGATCTCTCCATACCCAACTTAGTGGTGGAGTTTTTAAGGTATTGGATTTGGATAGTCGGAGGAAAATTTTGTTGCTCACCATCTTATTAGGGCGAGAGCTATGAGCTGGAGTACCAAGCATGACTCGATGCAAAGAGACAGAAGAAGCAAAAATGTACTACTTGTGAACAACACTTGCTAAAAATTAAAATAACAGATTTTGTAGCAAATGGTATATATTTCAAGCAAGTAAAGATTAAAGGACTAATTATCCAAAGTTTAAGTTTTTTTTTTCCTATATCTTCTCATGTTTTTGCCCTATATCTTTTCATGTTTTTGAACGAAACCCTTACGTACAAATGATAGATGTATATGAGAAAGTACGGTATACAATGTGCGGGTAACTTACATTAATTGATAATATTTTCGAAAGTTGTTATACTTGAAAATCATATTTGAATCTTGTTGATCTATATCTCTATATACACACCAACAAAAAAAAAAGAAAAAAAAAACGATGGGGTGAAAAAATTGAATGCTGGATCTAACTGATTATATATGCATGTAATTCGGAGCTTTGGTTAACCACAACCCACATCAATTGATTCATATATATTCGAATAAAGATTATAATTTTTTTTGTAAGAAAATAAGAAATACAGAAAAAAGCTAATTTTTATTCAAACATATACTTAAACCTAGTGGGAGAAAAATAATTAAGGATATATTGATTATATATATTTTAAGTAATTTTGGCATGTGAAGAATATTATTGGCAAAGTCCCAAGCCATTCTCTTTCATATATATATATATATATGTCAATTGTCATCCCTGCATTTGCTGATCATACCAAAAAATAAAAAATAAAAAAGTTAATATTGCATAAAACCTAATTAAAAATTGTGGATAATTCGATTGTGATTTTGGATGGCGCCGATCTGAAAATCGAAGCTTCCACGAAGATTACACAAATTTTGATGACTTTAAAATTCCGATGGTCGTAGATGACATATACGTAAGTTTTTTTTTTTTTTTTTGGATCAAGGCATATACGTAAGTTGAGACATGCACGACAACCTCAGGTCTATCTTTCACTAATGGTTAATTATATAGTATTTGTTAATAATAGAAATTTTCCGACAATTATATTGGTATTTTTTTGGATAATAATTTATCTTCCTTTTAAGTAATTAATGGGGAAAAAAATATGTTTTGCATGAAATAATACAGGAAAGTTTTCAAAATGGATGATATGAAAAGGGAGCTCTTCTGTCTCCTCTGGATGTGAGCAAGAGAGAGTCCAAGTGAGAGTAAGGATGACAGAAAGTGATTACCCTTTCTTTCATTCCGTCAAAACAGAGAGAGTATGCCAATAACATTATGAGCGGAATAAATTGATCATTCACTTCCTATTCTTCATATATTTTCCCCGAGTAACGTTTTAATAATATACAACGCTAACATTTCAAGGATCGTAAAATTTAATTATAAAATATCATATCACATTAATTAATATCTGAAACCTCAATAGAAGTTAGTGAAAATATTCGGGGATCATACATTCATACATGTGGAGGGTCCATAGGGATATAATTAAGCAGTAATCTGGCTTGCATACAATGTAATTGAACGTGTTACACCTTCGTTTTAACTCCTTCAAATCAAATTAGAGAAAGGAGGAGGGGCGGGGGGGATTTTCCTTTGTCTAGCACTACAAAAACGTGCCTCTTTAGATACGAAATTTAGCATTCGTTTCTGTCTTTAGTTTAGAAACGAAATTTAGAAATGAAATGGTTTTCGTATCTAACAGAAACACACAATTAAAACTAAAGAAAAATATCGTTTCTAATGGAAACCAAATGATAATTTTCGTATCTAAAAAAAATTCAATTCCCAGCTTCAACCTCCCCCCGCCCCGCGACAATACCCAGTGCCGCGAAACCAGACCCGTATTTGCTTCCTCCTCCAAAACCCTAACGTCGTCATCTTTGGATTCGGGCAGAACATCAACTCCCGGCGCCGGTTGTCAAGTTGCCGGAGAGTTTGTGTCTGTTTTGAGCCCTTTGTTGGCGATTTCTGGGCAGACGGTACCCGTTCAAGCCGAAACGAAGTAACACAGCCCTCTGTTTCGAGCCCTCTGTCGGCGACTGTGGTGAGGGTTCCGGTAGAACATCAGTTGCAGAAGGTCGGTTTTCAGATCTCCGGTGAATTTGTATATGTTTGTTGCTTTCTGTTAACAATTTTCTTCCTCCTCATTGTGGGTTGGTTTTCGGATTTGGAAGGCTTCGAGGCATTGCACAGCGAGTTGTCCGGCGATTGCAAGTTTCCGGCAAGTTCTCCGACAATTCCCGGCGACTGGGTGGTTGCACTGCAAGTTGCTAGATTTGCTGAAGTTGCTTTCTGTTAGCAATTTGCTGAAGTTGTTCGATTTGCTGAAATTGTGAAGTTTGCCTGAGTGTAGCTTCTGTTCTCAACATTGAACTAGCTAATTGTTTCCCAAGATGAGCATTTCTAGATTTGATTTTCCCAAGTTGGGTTAGTTTTCCAAATTATCCAAGAAGAACATTGAACTAGGTAATTGTTTGGTCACCACTAGAAACTGACCATTTGTAGAGCCACTTAACAATCGTGCAAGGCAATCAGAACATGTACTGTCAAGGCCATAGAAAAGCCAAGCATTTGCATTTGGTCATTGTGCATTCATGTAGTATTTTCAAATATACAATCACATACTAACCCATACATCACGTACGCCGTTAGTTTCGGGGGCCTCGTTGCACCCCAAACCCCCAAACCAGGGCGCGCCGCACTTTTGTAGTGCTAGCACTTACAAAAGTTCGTTTTTTTTTTTTAAATAAAGAAACCACACAAAATACAGTTAATAATGCACACCTAGAAAAAGGAGGTTACCAATTAGTAATGATGAGCCAATTAAAGAAGCTTAATTACGAGAGCAATGATGATATAAGCTGTGCCGTACATGTAAATGGATCTATAAAATGCATGATACGAGTGCAATGATATCATATCACATAATGGCTTCCCCAAATCAAACCACCATTAGTTCCTAATTTCATTTAATTTGGGGCTGGCTTGACTAATCACACCATTAATTAGTTCTAATCTGGCGGGCTCCTTTGCCATTTATGAATTAGAGTGTATTACTATGTATGTAATTAGTATTACGTTTGAATGGACGTACATGTCAAATATTTAAGTCAAATGCCAATAAGACCATCCTCATACTTCTAGATTTTGGAATAGAAACGGCACTTATTAATACTTCCTAGTTAGTTTTTAGGGATGCCTTAATGACTTCTGTATGTTGTGGTCATATGTATACTTTTCTTTTCTAATATGGTCGTTTGAGTTAGTCTAGGATCCTAAACATACAACAACAACAACAAATTTCCAGTGTGGATCCCGCTTTCGCAGGGTCTGGGGAAGGATCCTAAACATAAATTCGATAAATCAAAGCTAGGTTTAATGTATTTATATAGTTTTTGATCTATATAATGCATGATAGGTAGAATCATTTTTGGTTGATAATGAAGTTACGTTTTCTCTTGATGTAAATATTAAGTCTGTGAAAATTTGTACAAAAAATATCAGCTCAAATTCGAACTGTTGATATTTAGGTACCTCGAGATTGGTGACATTAATTTTTTGGAGCTCGAGTTATTTGAAGTAATTTTTAAGTACCATCACTTATGTGTTCCTGACAATTTAATGCTGAAATTACTAAAATACCCTTACCATTGTCCTTTTTGTTTTTTTTTTCTTTAAAAAAAACCTAATCCCTCTTTTTAAAGTACCCACAACACCACCAGTATACTATTCAATGGTGGAAAGAGAGTTTTTGGGGTTTTTTCTTTATAAGGAAAAAAAAACCTAAAATGGGAATAGTAAAGGTATTATAGTAAATTCAAAACTCAATTGTAAGGGATGCACAAGCGAGGGTAATTAAAAGTTAATTCAAATAACTCGAGGACTAAAAAATTAATGTCACTAATCTCATGGTACCTAAATGTCAACAGTTCAGCTCAAATTCGGCCAATATCATTGACATTGACATCAATCAACAGGTATTCCAATTTCCAAGGTTTGTGTGTGGGGTTGGAAACCTAATTTCCCTGTCAAGCAAGGGCAAGACCAGAGAGAGACTTATTGGCTTATTGCTTGAGTTAGAAGGTACCGAAGATGGGAACATATATATACATTCACACTGCTAAGATTTCTAGTTATATCAACAAACTCTAGGGGCTTGGAAAATGAGCAGTAGGTTTTCACCCACAGCAAAACAAACCAAATGACAAGGAAATTCATGAATTAAGCAACTTCAATTCATTCCCCCACATATTAATAAATAAAGCCATAAAGATAGGTAGTTGGTCCCTTGTACTCCTTTCTATATCTAGAAGAATATGGCATTCTCATTCATGGGCAGTTCCTTGCCAACAAAGAGAGTTTGGGTCATTGTCCTAGCTAGCTAGTCCCACAAGGCTAGGACTAGTACTAAGCACAAGTCATCTTTCATTGATACTTGATGTTAACTAATGATCTTTAAGCAAAACATGGCACAAATATGTCCTCACTTTACAAGAATCACATTGAGGGAGATATTACTGCTTATCTATCGCTTATTATTCATATTTTTAGGCAAGGAAACTGCGCACCAGACTAACTGGCTAAGGATGGTCTATCATTACATTCCACAGTCTTAGTATAGGATGAGATTTCTTATAGGAATTTACTTCGTATCCTTTATGAGTGATAATTTGGAAATAACCCTTAGGAGAAAGGCTTTTTAGATTATATTACTCACGTACCTTTCTTACCCCCCAAAAAGTCCGCACTTTACGATTTCATAATCTACATGCATTAATACTAATAGTTTTTATTTTTCAATACCCAATTAATATGTGCATGGTATAGCCAAGTAGGTATGATTTTCGAAAACAAATATGGGTATAGGTGTTGTCACATGATTCAGCCCTTCATATCAATATTATCATCATCCTCCCTGACTATGACTAGCATCATATAATCATCAGTGCGAAATTAAAAATTATGCATTTCTTTAAAAAATTTTAACTGGAAATGTCCACCTAATACTAATGAATAATCAGATATAAAGTTTGAAGGTGAATATTGTTATACAAAATATTTGAATTTACCATCATTTTTATATGTTAATTAATTGTTATTCAGTATTTTTATTTTCTTTTATCTTGACATTTGGTGCATCAACCTAATTTTTTCTTCATGTTCTACTTCTTATTTTCATTTTTTTACTTCTGTTTTTCACATAGTAAAAAACTTATCTAAAATAAACTCATGTAGAAAGTAGCTGGTTAATTACTATTTAAATTTTGGTCATCATTTAATAGAATGATTTTGTAAGGTAATTATAAATGCAATTTTGCACATCATTGGAGTTTCACTAAATTTGTTGATAAAAATGTAATGCACTTTAGGTTTAGTTAAAAACAAAAAAATAAATACTCCAAAGTATAACAAGGTAAAACATTGCCTATTTTTCCTTTTGCTCTAAGGTTTATTTTACTACACATGTAATTCACACTCATACCAATCAAATTTTACAAACTGACGGGATATGATTCGAGTACAGATATATAATGAAAATTAACAACCGCATGCAAGAAATATTTAAGTGAATATGCATTTGGACTATTGAAAGATTGCAAGTTATGGTCTTTTGGTGGTCAAGTTGTAACACCCAACATTTTTCTTCTTCCACTTTTGTTGTTTTTTTCTATAGCTGAAAAATGGGTTGGGTTGGTTCGTGTCGGCTTTAAAAATAGCTTTGATTTACTCAAACTTAAAAAATAGTAAGTTTTCATACTGAAATGTTAAATCGCATCGACTTCAAATCAGAATCGATTCAAATCAAGTAGAATTCGTGTTTCTCTCGGTACCATCAAATTCGCTTTGTATCGCCTTATCGTATCGTATCGAGTCAGGCTTTCCATCTCTATTTTTTGTCTCTTCGCCCATAGTAAGATGAAAGCGCTACTAAAATGCCAATTCCCTGGAAGTGAAAAGGCCGACGTCGGAAATGTCAACGCTTTCTCTCTCCTCCGCCTCTCTCACCTCTTTGGCTCTCTTTTAAATGGAGGGGGCATCCCCACCAAGCCCACAGACATTTTGGGGTTTAATTTTCCTTCTTAGCTTATTCCTCAAGAAAACTCTTACGCTGATCAGATCAACCAAACACACACAAAAGAATTCAATTTGCTTAAAGCCCAAGCAGACATATATGTACATAAATCACCCAACGACAGAGCAGAGCAGCCCAGAAAAACCAAAGAATTTCACAGTGATTTACTCACCATAGGTGTCAGGTGAGAGAAATCAGGGACATATATATCCCAAAGCAACAAGAAGAAGAAGAAGAAGGAGAAGAAGAAGAAGATCAATTACTCAAAAATGAAGCTTGTTTGGTCCCCTGAAACTGCTTCCAAAGCTTATATTGATACTGTCAAATATGTAAGTTTCATGCATCTCTCCGTACTTTTTAATCAAAACTGAAGCAGGAAGATCAATTCTAACCCTTTTGTTTTTTGGTGGGCAAATTTTGCAGTGTGAATTGTATCAAGAATCAGGGGTAGCAGAGCTAATATCAGCCATGGCAGCTGGGTGGAACGCCAAGTTGATCGTAGAGACATGGGCACAAGGCGGCGGCGGCGCCACCAGCGTCGGCCTCTCCATCGCCGCTGGCCACACTTCCGGCCGCCGCGTCTGCATAGTTCCCGACGAGCGCTCCCGGTCCGAGTACGCCTCCGCCATGTCCTCCTCCTCCGACGCCGGAGTCTCGCCGGAGATTCTCGTCGGAGAGCCGGAGGAGGTGATGGCCGAGCTCGAAGGCGTCGACTTCCTCGTCGTCGACGGCCGCCGCTGGGACTTCGCCCGGTTTCTCAGGGCCGCGAAGCTAAGCCACCGAGGGGCGGTTTTGGTATGCAAGAATGCGGCGGCGGCGGCATGCAGGTGGCGCGGCGTGGTTGAAGAGGGGAAGTATCGGGTGGTACGCACCGCATTCTTGCCCGTGGGTCAAGGGCTCGATATCGCACACGTGGCAGCATCTGGTGGTTCGGGCTCGTCCAAGCCTACCAAGAGGAAGTGGGTCAAGCACATTGACCAGAGGTCAGGGGAAGAACATGTTATTAGAACAAATTGAGAGGCTAATCACATCTTAATTCTCATCTCAAAAAAAACACCCAAGAAAAAAAAAAGTGGAAGTCTCATTTTTGAGAGAGAATTTTAGTTTATTTTTCTGACTTGGTTTTTGTAGGAGTGACCTTGTGTTTATAATTATTGTGCATAAATAACTTAGTCTTGTGAAATTTTGCTTGGGCTGACCAACTTTTTCCAGTTCTTTGTATATATGAACAAAATACAGATGAATGAAAAGAGTTTGTGTTTGGTAGAATTGGACAGAAATCCTTGTTTTTGTGTGGTAAAATTGACGAGAAAGTATGCGTTTATCGTTTTGACGTATATCATATCATTGTTTTATATCAGTTTATTACAAGTTAAATATTTGAATGGGGATTTAAAAGCCAAAAAAATTCTCAATTAGAATCTACAAATGCGTTTATCGTTTCGACATATATCGTAGCATTGTTTTTTATCAGTTTGTTACAAATTAAATATTTGAATGGGGATTTAAAAGCCAAAAAAATTCTCAATTAGAATCTACACATTTAGAGCAAGTAAATTCCCTTGGGAAATATTTGAGAATGTTAAAGAAAAATGGTTCATACAGACATATTCTCATAATTGGCGACACTTTTTTTTTTTTTTTTTGAAACAGTAAACAGGGCCGACTCATAAGGCTCTTATCTCAAAGCAACCCAGCGGGTCACAACAAGTGTAGGACAAGCATAGCTTACAAACCCCACAACTAGACTCTCTCTTTGATTGGTAACCCTTTCTTGTAAATGAAGCAATGAGTCTAAAAGAGCAAAAAGGAAGCAATGTATCTAAAATGGCAAAAATGAAGCAATAGGTCTAAAACAGCAAAAAATTTTGTCTTGATTTTTTATTTTTGGGGTCTCACTAAAATGATAGGTATGGACCTCCAAATCTTTTTTTTTCCCCCCATTTTTTCAATCGGTTAAATTTGTAGGTCTTTTAAAATTGACTCTCGTAATTTTTTTTCTTTGAATAAAAGATCCTTGTATTTGTTTACAACCTTCGATCTCAACCATAAAAATCGGAAAATGTAACGATGTCAGCTCCTAGCCTCCTACTACTTCAAAAAAAAAAAGGATTTGTGCCGATATCAAAGAAGTTGGACAAGAGAATGTTTATTTGCCGATAAATTGTGATAACTGAAGAACATTTCTATGAAGAACCTGAAACCTTTTCAAAATCAAGACTACCACAAAGAATATATGCCCAATGTATGCAATCTATTGTACTACATGTCATACAGATCCAAAAAGGGACTGTGACAATGCCTAAGTATGCAACCGTTGCATGAGCACCGTTAACTACAAATCATACCTACTGTTCACAATGAACATAAATATTCTTTGCCCAAAGGAAATCTTTTCTTTTAGGCCGGTTTCTCAATAATGCTCGTGACATCATCTATCATGAGAATAATTCGTAATTTTTGAAGAATGTATATCGTACCCTTACGTGGAGGACCCTGAAAGATAACAGGACCACTTCAGGAAGTTCACTACTTGACGAGAAAAATCAGTTTACTTCCACTCACATTTTTTACCTTGCGTATGGTCGACAATAATTTAGGTCCCCATTAGATTAAATATGTCAATATGTTTTAAAAATGTCAATGAAAAGGCCGAGGTTAATAACAGAACGACCAGTTAGGACATTTAGCTATTCAGAACTTACACTACATGTCCCAGCATCGCTTCAAAAAAACCCCAAGAAAAAAAAAAAAAAGGCATCAGAGAAGTTTCAAAAATTACGTACCAGAAAAATTTGATGCGTGCAAACATGTACGATCAACTTCTTGATCATAGCTTGCATTTTTTGTAATCTTGTTTAGTTCTTTTTATTTTTAATTCAAGTGCAAGCCCAATCTCAGTGCAGGCAATGACCCAAACTGCTCCTTGGGCTGGGCCAATATTATGGCCCATTTAATTCGTTTTCCATTTCAAACGTGGTAAATAGGCAAAGTGTATTGGTGTTTGGACCTCCTTTTTCACACAATGGGGTCACTCGCCTCAAAATGTAATTATAATTGTGTCGTAATGTTGATGGAATCACATGATTGTTACGTTACATTCAGTCAAACATTATATTACCATTTGACATCTCAAAGAGGAAACAAAAGAAAAGAAAGAAATACTTTAAATAGCACTGAAAAAATCTAGTCTACTATTTTCTAAATACGAAAACAGAAATATCCCAATAAATTATTTGAAGATTTTCTCTTATCTTACTTCCAGGATATTTATTCGTATTTATGTAGTATATTCAAATGGTTTTCATTGTTTTTCCTTTGCTATTTCACCACTAAACTCTCTTTATTTTAAAGGTACTAAACTTCTTAAATCAGTGAGCAAAAGTCAATCGACATAGTAAAATTTTTAATGCAAAGAGTGGATCAAAAAAAAAAAAATTAGTTTATATTATTTCTTCCTTTTGAATTTACGTATCTCTTAGAGTCAGTCGTCTCTTTGTTTGTCATAATACTAGTAATGTTAAGACTGTTTACATCTGAATTTCACCATACCCCACAAAATCAGAATCGACACTGAGTATTATTGTTTTGCTAGTATTACTAAAAAGAAGATCCAAGAAACATATTGGAAGTCAACTATTGTAGTAGGATAACATACTCAATTGTTATCATATCATCAACATTGTGAGCTGTTAAGATGAGAGACAAAATTAGAAGACTTTAGTCCCATCCACACATTCCAATCCCAGGGCTCTGCTCTAGCCTTCTAGGTATAGTAGTTACAAAGACTTTGTCCTTACACACAACAAAGTCCTTTTCTCTTATATAGTATTAAAAAAGTTGCTGATTCCAAGTTAAAAAGGAAACAAATCCAACGGCCAATACAAGAAGACGTTAAAAAAATGGCGCATGCACTTTTTGGCCAACTTGACTGCCATGGCATATGAATAAGGCTAAAACCTGTTTTTTCTTACCACAATTCAAAAGGTGCATTAAATTGATGCACAAATAATCTTACCCATATTAATGAATGATGTACTGATCGACCACCCTTTGCCTGAGTTTTCTGACACTGTAAATTCGAAATTTCACCAGAACTTATGTGTGTTCAGTGATGAGAGAGAAGCATACACAGCAGGGATTGCTCGCGGCAGTTAGTGGTCCTGTGCTGCCCCTGCCAATCAGCTCACCTAATGGTAATGGAGAAGGGTACTAATTTTACCTGTTGAAATTATGAATAGTTAAAAAGTTACCATAATTACTGGTAAAAAAATCACTAAATCAAATCGCAATCATTGAATAGGTGGACTAATATAAAATTACCGTTTTTTCTTTAGCTGTAGAAGATCTCAGTTTAGCTAATAAAGTTTAGTATTTTTTAACTACGAAATAAGGGCTAGACCAATGGAATGTGGTGTATATTTAGATTAATTTGTGTTAGAATTAGAATCGTTTTTAAAATAAGTTGGTATATAAATGTTGAGCCAAATCAAGAAAAAAAAATCCTAATTTAAAAATCTAGCACCCTAGATGGGATGTGTAGCTCTACTTTGTTAGGTCTAATTGAATTTATTGGCTTTAATATGTTCTTACTTGGAACTCAAATTAATTGAGGGTCTATTTTGGAAGGTGTGCGTATCTTTTTTTTTTCTTTTTTTTTTGGATAGAGAAGGTTTGGTGGGCCTTGCTAACAACGTACACTGAACACATTTAATTAATACGTGCCAAACCCGAATTTAAAGGATATACTTGTTACTTGGGATTGAAACTTTCAACATCCTTTGGCAAAGAGGGAGGGATACCGGCCATTATAAACTTACCAACTGATGCATCTCATTTAAGTTATTTATAGTGGATAAGTACTATCGGTTTCTTGAATATGCAATCATGACTCATGCGATTTCTATGCTCTAAGCTTTTGGAACTTTTTATATTTTTCTGATATGATTAATGAGATATTAATGTTTTTACAATAAATTTCTGAAAATAACCTTATCTGAGATCTACTGACGCTCAAAATAAGACAATAATAAAATTTGGGGAGAACTTTTACCATTGAATTCCATAAACTTACCATTAAAAACCTAACCGCAAATCCAAAAAACTAACAACCTTGCTTGCAATTGCAAATGCAATTGCAATTGACACACCCAATGGACATTAAATGTGATATTGGCTACCCATCTTTTTCTCATTTATTGACTTCACATGATTTGATGATTCTTCTTTCTTCCTGCTCCCAAACCCATCCCTCCTTCCCTGTCTCTCTCTCTCACTCCTCTTGTTGTGGATGAGAGGAGTAAATTGGAGGTGGTTGAGCATTTCAGAGCCAAAATTAATAAGAGGAAGGCATTTAATGTCCACTACCTACACACACACACTGACACACACATTCAAGCAATTTCCAGACGTAGATGAGATGAAAGCATTTATTTATGATTCAATTTTTCTGTTTTTCTGTTCCCCACAGAATTTTATTTTATTTTTCCAATATATACACCTCGAAGACAGAAATTCCCTAAATTCTATAACCCTAGCTATGTATACTGGTTCGTGGCATGGGTAATAATATTTTCTTGTGTACGTAAATATGTAATGTACTCCTACATGCAGTGTTTCGAGATTTCAGGTTGCCTAAGTTTTAGTTTCATTAAAGATGTGTATGATTCTTGTAATAAAAGTATATATCTTACTATTTTTGAGCGGATGACACTTTGAACCGTACATATATAAAGAGGAATTTACCTACATCTAGATCTCTCCAAACCCGCAAAAGCAAAATCCACACTGAAAAGTGTTGTTTATATATAAAGGGAAATTTGAACTGCCCGGGAATTAACCGCCAACCTCTCCATTACAATAAGATTTACTTACCACATATAAAACTTGCTTTTGCTGTTGCTTATGTACTACTAAGTTTATAGAAAATACAAAGTTACTCTACCTATTGTCAATTGGTTTTGGGTTGGAATCTCATGTGAGTTTATATATATAACTCTTTGTTTAATGCCCAATTGATATATAAAAATTTAACAATCATTCTAACTTTCCTAACTTCAAAATAGAAAAAAATAAAATAAAATAAAAAACGGTTCTCCATTGACTTTGATCGACGATGAAAACAAAGTTCATGTGAGTATAGGTCAAATTTTCACCCGGACGCATATCATGTATTTAATGCATGTGTCAAGCTCTGCCCTCATGCTATGGTAATCCTCTCCATATATTTTGCAAGGTATAAGATTATGTAGAATACATGTACATACATGATACATACATATATATATATTAAATTATATTTATAAAAGACTGTCCTATAATTAGTCTTTTATTTATGCGTGTAGATTTTAGCTTTTCAAGTTAAAATAATCAATTTTTATAAATTATATTATCATTTTTATAACTTGAAGAAAAGGATATGATCAAATAGTTGAATCAATTTATATCTTATAAATTGTGTAAAATTACCTTTTTGTCAATAATCCATCACATTTATAAAATACGTTATCATACTCTACAGGTAGGGCTGCCGGTTGAGGTAAGATTGACTACATCTGGATCTCTCCAGACCTAGAAAAGCGAGACCCACACTGGAAGATATTGTTGTTGTATGCCCCTGCAGATAAGGTTGATTCGATTATGCTGTCATTTAACACTTTATCGGTATAGTCAATAAATATTTAAACTTAACAATTTATAATTAAGCGTAATCATTAAAAATTAGTAATGGTATGGTTTCATATAACGATTCCTTAGGTTCTATTTAGGCATGGTTTCATATAATGACACATTGACATTTAGGTGCTAATAATTTTGCTTCACAAAGGTGAGCCTATAGTCCATGATTGGTAGGTACAATTGATATATATATATATATATATATATATATATATATATATATATATATATATATATAT
>JACYFF010010365.1:112466034-112507991 GCA_017589665.1 Selenicereus undatus | reverse complement strand
TATATATATATATATATATATATATATATATATATATATATATATATTTGTCATTATCTAAGCTTGATGGTATTATTAGCATGGGGCATTGGGAGCACTTTAACAATCTTTCTTCCACTTGTTTGATGGTTATTATGGCGGTCTTTTCATGATGAAGTACACGTCATATACTTGATTGAGGGTTATGGCTTCCACTGTTCACGTCAAAAACCTAACGTAATTATTATTAAGTGCAGCAATATACGGGTGACTAATTGTTCTAATAAAAGACCTTTCTTCCATGGGAGGAATGCATGATCCAGGAAGGCAAGTTAGGCTAGGTTGCCGGTAATTTATCTATTGGGTTGCGGTTCTTTTTTGAATCCTGTGCGAATACAGAATGCTTGTGCACCGGACTGTTCTTAGCTTGGTAGTGACCAAAATTGATGTTTTTGCCATTGGTGTGTATATGTGATCTAAAATGATATAACTTTTGCTACAAAACAGCAAATGATTAATTATACATGTTATTTTATAACTTATAAATAAAACTGTTACTAAGTACTCTTTCCGTTTCAAAATAATAATCCATCTTAGAAACAAAACTCTTATTTACATCTCACAAAAATTGACCTCTTTGCTATAATAGTAACAATGTTTGTACGATGCAGAGAGTTTTTGCATTTTGCTTTTAATTTTTACTCATCTTTATCATTAAAAAAAAAACACAAATAATAATTTATCTCACAAGATGCTGGTGCAATATTGATCTTAATTAAAACTAAATACATAAATATATTAGCTTTAAAAGTAGGATTTTTCCTTTCACAACACAATGATAGTAATTTGTACTCTCATGTGAGCTTGATGTCATGGCGAAATCAATAACCAAAATATAGTAATTTGATTTCCCTGCCAATAACACATCACAGATGGATGTAGAAGTGGACGTGCCAATACCTCAAACTTTGTGGATTTGTAATATCCTCTTGCCATCATTGCCATGTGGAAAGTGACAAAATTTTACAGCTCCATTTATTCCTTAAGAAAAAAAAAATATTAACACGATTAATTAAAGTAATTTAATACTTATTTTTTTTAAATAAAATATTAGATTTAAATTTTATAAATAAAAAAATATGTAATATAAAAATTTTATCTTTTATTAGACTAATTATTATTTAACTTTAATAAAATGAAGAATCTAACACCCACAAAAAAGACCATAAAAATTACAGACTTGTGAATTCTGACCGCCAAATTACAAATTAAAGACGCACCCTCATCGCCTCACCGCCTTACATAGAACAGAATTCACTTAGAGCGAGAGAGACAGAGAGAGAGAGAGACTTAAAACGAACTCCTTCTTCACTTCCCCATCATCAATGGCTCCTCCTTCCTCCTCCCCCCCTTCTCTCCCTCCTCATCGCTCCCACCTCTTCACTCCTGTAACCCTCACTCTCTCTCTTCTCTTTTGTTTCTGATTCACTGCTTCGTTTCGGGTCGTATTCTTATTAGTTTGTGCGTGTAGATAAATAATAGAAGTCGGGTTATATATGGAGAGAATAACGATTTTTTGTTTTTCCTTAAATTTGGCAGATTCAGGAAGGGAACGAGAGCGAGGAGACAGAGGAACGGCACCCTTTTGGGTCCGCCACCCCAAGCGCCACCAGTTCCGGCTGCGCGGACAGCTACGTCCACCGTCCGACGCCGCTCCACGAGCGCAGCAAAAAGCCCTCCGGGAGACCCCGCCGGCTGGAAAACCCATCTCCGGTGGGAGAAGATCGGACCGTCTCATGCAACAACTGTCGCCCCACCAGCCGGGAGAAGACGTCGGTGGTGGTGGTCCCTGTCGACCACCCCCACTCCTCTTCTATTATTCCCAGTCCCAACGGGGGCCTCTTCAAGACGCTCATCACTGGCCTCTCCCGGCGGAGTCCGAAGCCTGCGGCGGGGGAACCGTCCTCGTCGTCGACGGAGAGGGAGGAGCAGTGGAGGCTCGCGGTGGCGGAGCTCTCACATAAGCTAGTTCAAGCAACCAAGAAGAGGGATGAGGCGGTTCTGGAAGCGTCTAGACTTAAATACTCCATGGCTGAGCTCGAGAAGAAGCTCAACCGTCTCGAAGTATACTGCCACAACCTCAAATCCGGGCTCGAAATTTGCGGGTTGAATAAGAATCCGAATCAGGCTCCTAGCCCGGTTCGTGCTTCCCCACAATTCTCTCACTTCCGGGTGGATAACCATGATTTGATCATCAAACACTTCTTGGTTTCGGTCTCCGAAGCCCGAGCTTCGATCCGGATTCTAAGCCGGGCACTCACATCGCAGCTTAAATTAATGGGCGTCAAAGTATTTGAGCGTTTATCAACAATCTTACGATCTTATGAAATCAAGCTATCATCATCAAACAACCCCAGAAGCCTGCAATTCTACCTGGAGGCGTTACTCAGTGCTGCATTCTACGAGGACTTCGAATCATCCGGGTTTTCCAGGAGCTCCCCCAATCGGGTCCTGAACCCGATCGAAAGATCCGAAACGAACTACGAAGCTTTCACTGCTTTGAAAGATTTGGCATGGGAGGAGGTCCTTAGCAAAGGGACCAAGCACTTCAGCGAGGAATTCAGTCGGTTTTGCGACCGAAAGATGAGTGAGATTGTGGCCATGCTGGGATGGAACAGACCATGGCCGGAGCAGCTCTTGCAGGCCTTCTTCGGAGCTTCGAAGACCGTTTGGTTAGTCCATTTGTTGGCGAATTCCGTCCACCCGGCTCTCACGATCTTCCGGGTCGACAAGATGGTCCAATTCGACCCGGTTTATATGGAGGATATGGGTGGAGACAAGGCCAAAAGACTGGTGCCCACCATGGTGAGGATCATGGTGGCACCTGGGTTCTATGTGTATGATAATGTGGTCAAGTGCAAGGTGCTTTGCAGGTATTATAATACTACTACTACTACTACTAATGGTGATGATAATAGGATTCCCCTATCACCACCTTGATATCATACTATTGGCACCTTTTCTTAAAAAAACAGGGCAAAAAAGAAAGTGAAATGCTAATGTTTTGGGGATTATATATAATCTGTGGTATAATAAAGTTTGGTTTTGTTGGTATGTGGATATGTGCATAGTTTTTTTAGCTTAAGGTTGTTAGATTATGGCAGATTCTTGGTTGAATGGACTTGAAAATGTAAATGCTTTGGTTATTTATGCTTTTGGGTTTTTGTGGAGTCAAAGTGAGAATTTGGCCTCATTTTATTTGTTTGTTTGCTTGTTTGGTTAGGTTGATTTTTGTGTTAGTGTGTTGTTTTTGGTTTTAGGTGAAAGGGTATGTGAATGTGATTGGTCTCTTTCAAGATTCACTGCTTTTTAGGACATAATAGACAATCCTTTATTGGAAGGAATTTGGGTGATGGGTACTTTTTTGGATGGGTAAGTTGAGTTTTACACTTTCACCATATTGGCTTCTCTTTGTCTTTGAGCCCAAGTTGAGGGCCCTCTTCAACCATATTAAGAGCACCTGTCTTAATTGGATTACGGTTCAAAGTGGAGACTCATGATATAAAATATCATCTGTATAAGTGATCCATATGGCTCGGGCGCTCGGCTTTCGGTCCGACTCCCTACGGTGATCTGCTCACAGCTTTCTTGTCTCTTTTTTGGGCAAACACATTAATGAATAGTACAAATAAAAGGGTAAAACCAATTGAATATACTGTGCATCTATGAGTAAAATTTTATTTGATGATACAAGTTGATGATCTATTTGATGTAACTACTATGGTTGAGCGGATAGGCGTGGGGGAAAAGGGTTTCCCTCTTAAGAATTACTTTGGTTCATCAATCCCACACCCCCTCTTTAGTTAGATGCATTTACAAAAGGTTGTTTGAATTCAAGACCCTTTTTGCACTTCTTTTTAAATTTGACGGTGAGTTCTTTTTTGAGGGAATAGTGTCATAGAATTGGTTGATTCAACAATTATATCATGTATTGTATGAAATTACTGCATTCTTCACACATTTTTGACTTGTGAAGTATGTAAGCTCGTTTTAGTCTTAAGTTCATTACAAATTTACAATATTAAATTTATAGAGTTTAATTCAATTCTTTTTTCACTTAAGCTTTGATTTAATGATGAATTCTTGGTCAATAAAAACATCTGTAATTGTGGAAAAAAGAAATACTTCGAACCAACATTTGGGAGCAAGTGAAGGAACAGAAGGATGAAAACTGAGCAACTGTTATACATTCTACAAATTCAGATGGAATCTCAAAGAAAATCATTTGAAAATACTGTGTTTATGATATTAAAGGACCATGAGGTCCATGACCAAACCCCAAGGGTTTCTTATTCCCCTTGTCTGGGGCTATGCAAATTAGGGCAGGACCTAAGTTTAAACACATAATCTAAGAGCATTAATTATGAGAAGACAAATATCTTACAAGTGTAGGTCAAAAGAAAACCCCCTCCCCGCAATCAGTGCGCAAATAGACGTTTCAATGGGCAATATCATGTTAACCGAACCACAAAGTCTATAACGCATATTCGGGAGTACGTATCCCTGAAAGTCACATGAGCGAAATATATATGAATAAGCAATAACCGCTTATATATGACAATGATAATACATACTTTCGAGAGTATATAATAATTTGCAACTCAAAAATAAATGACATGTGTCGTTTTCAGCAGTGAGTCAGCAAGGTTATTCATACCGGGTCCATTTAGTGTTTTAAGTAGCAAAATCATACCCATCATTCCACTTGGATCTTCACCCGGGCCTACATTAGGGCCCGTTATGAAGCCCTTGAATAATAATAGTCCTATCTGACATTTCTTTTTCATTTTCTCTATTTTCTTTAAAAAAGTAACTCTTTCCGCAAAAAATAATTTCAAAAAGTATGCGCAATTTTGAGTTTGAATGTATCAATAGAATTAAAAATGTTAGATAATAGTTGTTTAACAAATGAATTTTGTCTTCTAATAATCGATCCAAAATAAATTTAACTTTACCCTATTTTTTAATACTTTAATCAACTCGACCCCTTTAATAAATGGTATGTATATATGTGCTATTGGAAAACTCCGAGAATATTTTGGTAGAGAAAAGGTATAATAGAAGGGATAATTGGAAAGCACCTTGTCTTAATAAGAAAAATGTGGCGACTTATTGTGAAAACGGACTATATGTTCAATAACTACCACCCTAATTTTTTAAATTTTTTTTAATAAAAAATATCACATAGATGATTTGACAACAAATCACCCTAAGGCCCTTTTATGCAAGAATTGTACTATAAATAAAACATGTAAGATTACACAAGCGATACAATTAAATTTTCTTGAATAAAGTTATGCAGAAGATTGTCTATCTAAATACAACTTTTTGGGTTTTTAAACTACTATAACTAAAGTCAAGTTACTACTAATCCATAAAACGTAGATTTCTCTTATCAAATATTTGTTTATATTCACAAAATCGAACCTTAGACTTCATTTAAGTATAGTAATTATAAATCCACTTAGACCATGTTTGAAAACAGCATTTTGAGTAGCGTTTAGTGTTTTGACTAGGTCAATACACTAATTAGTTAATTTTTAATGCTTGATAAACTAGTGTTCTGACTAGCATTTCAAGTAGCGTTTAGTGTTTTAAGCAGCGTTTTTGAAAAGCTAATCGTATTAACGTTGAGCATTTAAAAGTAGCGTTTCATATTTTTTAGAAAAAAAATATCATTTAGAAATTTTATTTTTGAAAATTATCTATATTGTTTTATGTCAATTTACATGAATAAGCTAACGTAACAGCTAAATTTACCAAACACATTAGTTTCAACCGTTAAGCTAAACAACTATCCACTAACAGCAAAATTAGAAATGTTATTCTCTATCTGAACCGCTATTCGTAACCTTAACAACTAATTGTATCGAATAGTGTCTTAAACTAATTTGGGTTGGTCCCTATCTAAGAATATGAACATGCTGCCTTTTTTCAAAAAAACAAAAAAGAAAAAAAGGAAAGGAAAACTGGGGGAAGTGGTCAATTCACTTGCGAGAAGAAACTCATTTGGGCGCCCGAATAACCAACCCTTCCCTTTTAACACCAAAAAAGAAACTTCCGGGAGAGGAGATCATATTCTGTACGGGCAGAGTGGCAATCACTCACCGGTCCCATCACCGGCGACTCTTCCCCCCTTTTCTTTTCTCTCATTCTCTCTCCAAAAACCCTTACAATGCATGTTGCTCTCACATTTTCTCATGTGAATCTCTTCAATTGATCATTTGATCTCATTCAGTTTTGCTCGTAATTACGATCATTCGTAGTCTCCGACGATGTCGATGTCTGATTCTGACAGCTCCTCTCATTGCGGCACCGACTACAAGTGCTTCCGCCAGATCACTCGTGATCGTATGTTTTTCTCTCTCCTTTGAGGGGATCGATTTGCATTGTCGCTCTCTTGCTTATGATACATTTTAGGTTTTGAGCTCAATAGATTTTGGTTAGTGTAGTGGGATTAAACTAATAGCTCAGTAGATTTTTATAGTGAGAACAACAGTGTATGTTTAGATTAAGGACATTGATTTGATTGCTAACTAACATCATATATATGACACTGAGATGTAGCCCAAAGGATTCAAATTACGGTTTCGGTCTTGTTATAACAAAAATGATCTAATGGGCCATCACATTGAGTATCACAGTCGTCGTGGGTTGAATATTCGGTTTCCCTAACTCCAAAACCTTTACAATGCGGCCGTTTCGTCACAACGGCCACATTTTGAATCCATGGTGCGGCCAGTTGACATGCATCTATTAATGAAATCACATGATGGTGAAATGTTTTCCTATCACCTTCCCAGTTCCCACTAATCATACATTGGATCCCATAAACACATTCCCTTGCTGGGAATAGTTAACTTTGGGAGGAATAATAAACAACAAACTATTCTTAGGGATCCTGAGCAGTGTCCGGGGAGGTAAACAACAATGATGACTATGGAGGAATACGAATAGCTGTTTTGATACATTCTGAAATGAGAACAATTTTATTTGTAAATAATGAACTGATGGAGTTTCTAACGTGCCCGTGTTGTTTGCTTGGAAACAGGGTTGCTTAATGAAATGCTTCGATCAGGGATGACAGGGGACTCCAACTCAAGTTGGAAGGTCTATTCTGATTTCTTTTTGTTTGTCATTGATTGAATTCTGTACTTATAAAATTGTGTGTTTTTTTTTGGATGAAAATTCGCTTTACAATCCAAACCAAACAATATTCTATACAAAGATCACAGGGGATACCCTGGTGCTACAAAAGTATAGGATATTTACATGAACTGATATCTTCCATGTTCTAAGAATGTAAATTTGGCAAATATGAGAAATCAACAAGTCAATGTATTTTTCCTTCAAATGAAACAGTCTGTGATTTCTTTCCTTCCATACCTTATAAAGCACAGTTACAATAAGCAAAATTTATCTTTTACATTTGCTTTGAGTACCCTGGAGAACCCAATTCTGCCACTGCCCCCAGATCTGATTGGGTAATCTGGCCAAGCATTTGCAATTTGTTGATTGCTTGTTGACATATTGTGCTTTTGATAGAGCATCCAAAAAAATAGATGCTTATGAGATTCATGCTCAACTTTGCCAAATGCACATACTTGATCTACTTGTATCCCCATCCTTAAAAGCCTATCTTTTGTCAATAATCGACTATGATGTACCAACCAAGATATAAAGCCACACTTTTTGATTCTGAATTTGTGCCAAATCAGAGTATAGCACAGTATCAACTGCCCTTTTTTCCTCAACCATTCATAACTAGATGCAGCATCATAATGATCACATGTGCAATGTTTCCATTTGGTTTCATTGGTATCAAAACCATCCTTTAACTTGTCTCTGACCTCTAGTGGTTTAGACCAGCACCGACTTACATTAGGCTTTGCAATAGCCAATACAATCCCAAATTGTTTTACTTTTACCCTTGAGGTTATAGTGATGTACCCACTTCAACCATAGGCAATCTGCCTTATTTGCAGCATTCCAAATGTATTTACTCAATGCTGCCACATTCCACGACTCAGCATTTTTTAATATCCCTCCCTCCTTCCTTTTTGGGTAAACATAAAGTTTCCCAAGCCACTGCCGCCATCTTCTTATGCTCATGAGAGGAGTTCCAACGGAACTCCCTACATATCTTGTTCACTTGATTTGTAACACCTTTCGGCAAAATAAAAATTTGGCTCCAGTAGTTGAGTGTGGACATGGAAACAGTATTAATCAATTGCGCTTTTCCTGCATAGGACAGCTTGTGTGCATGCCAACATCCCATCTTGTTTGTTACCTTATCAACCAAGACCGGTATAACCTTATGTTGCTAAAGAAAAAGAATCAAAGACCAGTACTATAAAAGCATTGCTTACTAAGGAAATACCTGCCAACATTTTGGATCCCAATAAAGTTTTCTAAAGTTTTTGGGCTTGCATGTCAGTAGTCTTTTTCCTATCTGGATGGTTTATGTTTGATTCCTTGTATCAGGATGACTTCTTTTATTTGTCTGACTTTTGTTGCTCTTAACTTTCAGGTTCTCATCATGGACAGGTTTACTGTTAAGATAATGTCATATGCTTGCAAGATGGCTGATATCACTGATGCTGGAGTTTCATGTGAGAAAACAAAGGCCTGCTGTTTTGTTATATCTTGGTGTCGGTATTTCTCATAATTAGATTCATGAGGTGCATGTCATCTGATTCTTGCAGTTCAATATTGTTCACTTATCTTATTGATGTTATAAGGCAAAGGTAGCATTTGGGAAACTGGTCTCGTGGGCCGCATGCAGTCCTTCTGGTTGTTCATTTTCCTTTCTTTTTTGAGGAGGGCGGGGGGGGGGGGGGGGCTGGGGGATCCCCAGACCCCTCTTTTAAATGAGATACGCTCTGGGTTGTTGTTCGTTATTGCATTTGGGGTGTCATCTTAAAAGTCGCATACTTTCATTGCTTAATTTCTCCAGTTGCCGCCGGATACAGGGTGATTTCTGTGACTGGCTTGCATTGAAGTTCGGAAGCTCGCTGGTTCCAATTAACTTTGCTCCGCGCCCGCCCCCCCCCCCCCCCAAAAAAAGTTCTTTTAACAGAAGTTAATTTTTTGGGCGCATACAGTGGTGGAAGACATATACAAGCGGAGGCAGCCATTGCCTACAATGGATGCTGTGTACTACGTTCAGCCTACAAAGGAGAAGTAATGCTTGCGCTTCCACCAGTACTCTCTCTTTTGTTTCTAATCCTTGGAATTGGAATCAGTTATGCTATCCCATTCATGCTTTTAATATTCAATTGTCGCTGCCTGCACTAGTTCTGGTTGGTTTCCTGGTCTATTGGTCGCTAGCAAATATAAGTTTTTATCATATTTGCACTATGTCCATATTTTTACTCCTGTTGCTTCACTGCTTCTTGATTCTTTTAAGAATGTTTTTTGGCATTCACTTCCCTTTAGATCACCATTGCAAAACTGCTTGCTGCTTTCACTATGCTGCTGGACTTAGCAGTTGCCATTAGCCATACGCCAATTTGAAAAGTGGCACAAAAAGAACTGGATTGGCCCCCCCCCCCCCCCCAAAAAAAGGAGAAAAAGAGGAAAGAAAAAGACAGGCTTAAATAGAAGATGACGGAGAGTGCTCCCGGAGAAGAACGACATAATCAATACAGAGGCATCTAAAAATCACACTACATAGCTAAGAATGACACTTATTGAAACTGTGTGCAGCCCTTGCCGGTTTATTGGTGCGGTCCTCAGTTTCACACTTCTACATGCAAATTTAAGCTCTGGACAGCAGGGAAGTAGCAGTTAGTTTTTCGTGCTTCCTAATGTGGAAATTCACATGTGTTGTATGCTCTTTTTCTTCTCTATCTAACTCAGGGCCACTGACCTATGATGCCGTTTCATTGGTTTGATTATTGAAATACGAATGTTAAACTTCGCCCTAAACAAACAATCATTTAAGACAGGCAAGCGTTCACATTAGGTTGAGATCCTTGAAACAGTCAACATGTTATGACCTACTACAAATAGAAAGGCAAGATACAGGAAAACCTGCATCTGTAATATTGCAGATTCGTGGCTCCTGCTGGCTCTACCATTACAGATCAAACAAGGGAGAAAGAGAGGTCATATCATTTGCACCAACAACATGCACCTCACTGTTGTCGACATAGATTTCCACAAGAGGAAGTGAGTGACAAGATGCTGAACTCTGCGTGTTTCTCACATAATTTACAATTTAAGTCCTGCATCATACCTCGTGGTAGGGCAGGTCTTGTATACCTTCACTTCTGGAGGCCCACTTCAGGGGCACATGCTAGAAAGTGATGATGTTGGTTGCACTGCACCCTACCATACTCAGCCTGCTTACTTAGTCTGCAAGGCCAACCGCAGTTTGAAAGTATACCTTGGTATATGAAAGTTCTTCCTTGTCAATGATCCCCTGCTTAATATCTTCATTTCTGCTTCTCATATTATTGCTTGAGTGCGAACATAGTAGCAGTAATGCACCTGACCACCCAAGAACTTCGCACTGAAGTGTGTTTGGCCAAGAGTAGTACTGGGATGGATGAGCTCCTTGGAAATCCTCTAGTTTCATCCCTTTTCCTCCTTGAAAAATTTTCCGTCTAACCTTTTCTACATAACTGTATATACCTAATGTGGAGTGAGGGGTTGAAACACGAGTCCAGATCCAATATCATACAGCGCATTTCCCAAGAATCTGGCCTAGGTTGGGTGTTTTGGAGGCGGGGGTCAGATTAAAATGCAGAGAGGCTGGTTAAATTAAAAAGTACCTTCACTTTATAGGGAGGAAGTAGAGAAAATTTTAAAATTCCATGCTAGGAAAGGAGTCTTGGTGGTATGTTGGATAAAATAGGCTTAATTAATATGATATAGGTAAGATTCTTAAGAATTATATTTATAGTGGTAAGATTCTTAAGAATTATGTTAAATTTGATAGGTCATTTATGGATGAAGGGAACAACAATCAAAGTTACATGCATTACATAGAGTATCCATTAACTGTACTTCTTAACACAAAAAGCTTCTGAACATTTTTTATTTTCGATTTTTGTTCTGTATGAAATGTTCCGCGGCTGGCATTTTGGAAATTTAAGTGATAATTCTTCACATTTTCACCATATTCCCATTTTGAGCTTCAATAATTGGACATGTACTTGCTGTGAATCACGCTTATTTGCTTCTTTTTTCGTCATTGCAGTGTTATCATGTTTATGTCAGACATGTCTGGGAAATCGCCATTATACAAGAAGTAAACAATGCTCATTTGGCATGATTGTGTTTCTTCTTAATGCCCATATCTCTTGTTTTTAGAAGATTAACCTCTAGACCTCATAAATAAAGGTTTAGGAGTTTTTTTGGGATGTCTGTTTCAGATGTTTTGTTAAAATTTCCATGCAGAGCATCTGTTTTCTTCAGTTCATCCATCAATAGAGAACTGGTCAACTATATCAAGAAAGACGCTACAGTTTTGCCCCGCATAAGAGCACTGAGTGAGGTTATTGCCTTCTATTAGTGAGGCATGTTCCTTTGAATAAATTACATGAACACTAAAATTCTACTTCTGAATCATGTGCAGATGAACTTGGAGTATTTTGCTGTTGATAGTCAGGTAAGTGGTTTTGGTGCTGGTATGGTTGCCATATTTGTTAGCTGTTACCTGATATGGGATAATGTTTCTTGTCAAAGTTGACATGTTCTGAGCCTTCTAATTATGGATTATAAGCCCCTAAAGGGGAAGGAAGACAATTATCTATTTCCTTTTTCTCCGGCTTATAATCAAGCAACCTTATCTCCTTTTTTAAGTATAATTGGACCAACCTCTTTTACTTCATCTCATTCTGTCCTTGGCAATGCAACCCTTACTATGCTCGATAATTATACACTTAACTGCCTGTCACAGTAATTGATGGCTGGCATTGGTCATCCTCCCTTATCATAGAGCAGGTTCCTGAAGTTTCATGATTGTGCATTCTTTCTAATAGAAACATTTTTGCATGTCTCTTGTGTATAGCCTATTCTTTCAGTACATAGACCACAACGCATTGTGCTGCTTCTCTTGGTGCCAGATGCTTCATTGTCTTTTGTTTTTTTCCCCTCCCATCCAAAATGTGTTTGTATAAATGCTTCCTAGGCTTTTCTTACTGATAATGAGATGGCTCTGGAAGAGCTCTATGGAGATGATGAGAACCATCGTAATGTTGAAGAATTTTTGCAAGTGGTGGCTACTCGAATTGCAACAACTTTTGCTTCCTTGCGGGTAGGTCAAATATCTTGTTAATCATCCAGAAACTGGTACAGTGTTTTCTAGACCTGACAATATGTTGTCTTTAGGAGCTTCCTTTTGTTCGTTATCGTGCTGCCAGGTCTCTAGATCCCACTACAGTGACAACATATCATGATCTAATTCCTACGAAGCTAGCTGCATTTATTTGGAATATTTTGACAAAGTATAAAACCACGATTGCCAACTTTCCTCAGACAGAAACATGTGAACTACTTGTTCTTGACCGATCTGTTGATCAGGTATGTGGATATGTGACTGGGTTTTATGCTAAATGCAAAGTTTGCTCACCCCTGTTGAATCTTCCAAGTTCTTGTTTTCAGATTGCTCCTGTTATGCATGAGTGGACTTATGATGCCATGTGCCATGATCTACTGAATTTGGAGGGAAATAAATATGTGCATGAGGTATCCCTTCATATTCCACATTCCTTGTTTTAAATGTTTCTTGGTACTCAATTTTCTTCTGGTCCTAGTCGCCTACATGCTTGATAAGTTCCATTCCATTTAGGTATCAAGCAAAACGGGTGGGCCCCCTGAGAAACAGGAGGTCCTTTTGGAGGACCATGATCCTATCTGGTTGGAGCTCCGACATTTACACATTGCAGATGTGTGTTTCATTCTTATCTTTATTGACCATGGGACATATGGATAGGTTTTGATCTCTGTCTATGTTCTTAGGCCAGTGAACGGCTTCATGAAAAGATGACCAACTTTTTATCCAAGAATAAAGCAGCACAAATGCAGCATGGTTCGAGGTTTGCAAGCTTTTCCAGTTTATATCCTCAATTTATGTCTGCTTGAGGTTTGGGAGATCATTTAGTGTGCACATCATCTACCTGATGATGGAGATAATTGTTTTCATTGTGTTCTGTGTAATTGTCAGTACCTATGCATTATGTAACATTTATGTCACTCGAGATGTTTTTCTGTTATTGTTATATTGTGGGCTGTAATCTGAAAATTGATTTTGTGGAAGAGTCTCATTGGTGAAGTATTTATTATTGACTTTGGAGATGCCAATATAACTGCTGTTGGTGAACTGGTAACTATGCTCAAGTTAGCTTGAGTGTCCATTGCATCTTTGTGTTCTTTGGGAAAAACAGATGACTCCATCTTGGGCAGCCAGATGGTATATGCTAACCTCAAAGCAGAATGGACAATTGGAGAAAGGAGCTTCAAACATTTGGTGGATTAGGAACTTGGGAACTTGGGTGTGTGAGCCCTGAAGCTGCATGAAGATATTCTTATATGGACTTGGAATTTTAATTGGCTTGTGATATAAATATGCCAACAGCAATGTGGAGCAATGGATGAAACTGAATTTTGGGGGAGTGAGTTGTTATTAAAGTACAAACGTCTCCTGTTTGTGCTTATATTTTATGTTGTGGCCTTTCATCTTCTATAATAAGGCCTTCACTGGGAAAAGCTTTTTCAGTGTTTTTAGCATCTTGACTGAGTCAAAAATGCGTGATCCAGTATCTTGTAAAGCAGCTTTGAATCTAATGATAGTGATAGAACAGCTATTGAGCTATTGTGATTCGATCTCATTTGTTGTGATTAGATTTCCTAATGCTAATTGATAGGGAGCTGATGGATGATTTCCTACACAATTAGACTTTGTGTATCATAATGCATCTGCAGTGGCAGAACTGCATGATTACCAGTGCTTGACCCTGCAGGTTTGAATCCAATACATCCATCGTAGGTATAGACGCATAGTTCAAAATAAATAGGAAAAATTCTGTGAATTATCAAAAGGTCGCCTCCACATTTCGAGGCATGCATGTGATATAATGGAAAAACAAGGATTGCAGATGACTATCAGTTATTGTACTGACCTAAGCCTGCTAGATACTCCTTGTTTCAAATGGGTCTTGATCACAGTTCTTTTGGACCTATGGCTTTAGGCTGGACATTAGCATAAACAAGTGCTGAACCAGGTCTAATCTGGGTCCAGTTTGTAGACCAGGAGCAGCCCATAGTTATACTTAAGTTTTTCATTTTTGTCCATCTACTACTTGTACCTTGCAATATATATGGAAAGGTGCCACCATCAGTCATGAATGTTTTGGGTTCATCCTCATTTGTTCTCACAATGTGACTATATACTTATTTACATGCTATTTCATGTACTCCCATTCCCTACTTCCCCCCCACCCCCACCCAATAAAAAGGGGTAGAAAAATGGCTGACTTTTTAGAGACTACCGTAAGTGAAACAAAAAGCGAGGACCAACATGGGAAAAATCTCCATGTTTGCAATTTAGATCTAGAATTTGAACCTGATCCATCGTTATTCCTAAGACACGTTAGCGATATATGATTCGACCTTGTAGATGCATACAAGTTCATCCTTGCATTCGCTGATAGGCTCTGTGCAGTCATGTTATTTTTCTAACATTTATTCTCATTGGTATTGTCCTCTGTAGTATCTAACTTTCTGTAACTCATATATTCAAGAATATTTCTAGATAAATCTTCTTTCATAAAGATCTGCTACTGCTTATCCCCGGATTGACAAGAAGTATTTTGGGTGCTGAGGTTTTCTAGAAAATAGTGGCTTTACTTTCCTTCTAAGAACCTTTATCATTAGTCTCACCTAAGTCCTAAATATCTTCCAGAGATGGTGCAGAACTATCAACACGTGACTTGCAAAAGTTGGTTCAGGCTTTGCCGCAGTACAGTGACCAAATTACTAAGCTTTCTCTGCACGTAGAGGTTAGTTTTCCATATGACCAAGCTCAAAATATTTAGTTCAGTCATCTGTGACTGCTCTAACATCAAGCTTTAAACTTTGATCTGCATTCTGTCGTGCTCCACTAGTAGTGCCTTGGTTTTTCCTGTATCTCATCACAGTTCTTACTGCAACTATTTCCATATGTCCTCACATCACTCATGCATGCTACGGTTGCTACCACTGATGTATGGCACTTTTGTTCTAATTTCATGAGGATGCTGAATTTGGTGAACTTCTGTAGCACTGAGTGGCATGCATGAGAATCTGCATCTCGGGACGTTCATTGACCTTTATGGCCGCATATGAAAGAATAAATGAGGGTTAGATTTTGCTTATTCATTATACTCAGTAGGCATGGGCTGCATGGCTACCATGGCAGGTTATCTGGATTCATGGGTATGTTAGAAGTCTATCTGAACCAAATCCATTGGCTGTAAACACAGAAAATATAGACTTCTGCTTCATCTGCCTGCTTTTGTTCAAGGTTTCAACTGGTGTGTTCAATATTTTGCTTGCGTGCTTGACTCCCTAGAAATTGAGCAGCTACTAGTTTTACTAATGCTGTTGCTGCTACTGATAGTGTTATCTGTTGGAAAACATCTTTCTCCCTCTATCTCTCCCCTCCCTAGTTCTTTTATTATATAAGCCCTGGTTAGGAAAAAAAATTTCTTATCTTTCAATGACATTGCTGCATGCTTCATCCTGGTTGCATCCTATTTATTTCTTTTCTTATTCCTTTGTATTTTATAGTTTCTTATTACCAAGGTTTTTACTGATTTTTGATCTCTGTTGGACCTTATTCATCCTTTTATTTGTCAAATCTCAGTTGTCCATGGTCATTTTGTGCCTTGCATCCCCAACTGCAATTTTCCGAATGTCGTTTGTCAATTTCTCATCATGCAGCACACTTCAGAAGGGATTTTGCTTTGAATATATATATATATATATATATATATATATATATATATATATATATATTGCTAATTCACACTCATTAATGTGCAAGGAAAACTCACATCATTTGCTTATGTAGTTTTTCATTTAATAATATCACCAAGTATGCTTCATTTTATTTATTTTTTTTGGGGTCTTAGATCCTCAATTTCACTGGAGTCGAACTACTGTTGGCCCAATAATAAGGGGTAGAACTTTCCCATCACAGATTTTCTCCATTAACAAGACTCGAACCTGAGACCTTGTTTAAGGGGAACAAGTGCCAAACCACTTGAACCAACCTGTGTTGGTACCAAGTATGCTTCATGATAATATGGGTCTGGTTCTACAGATTGCTGGAAAGATCAACCGGATTATCAGGGAGCAAGGTCTTAAAGAAGTTGGTCAACTGGAGCAGGACCTTGTTTTTGGTGATGCTGGGACTAAGGAGCTCATCAACTTCCTGAGGACACATGAGGTAGAGCCATTGAGCTTGGGAGTTTGAAATGTAGCTTTTTCACTCATGATTGACACATATCCTACATTAAAAGTTGGGGACTCTTTCAGGAGATAAGCGCTGGGAATAAATTGCGGTTATTGATGGTATATGCTGCTGCTTATCCTGACAAATTTGAGGGTGAAAAAGGCTCAAAGTTGATGCAGGTAATTTCTTGTCTTTTTGTGCTGGAAAGACCGTTATAACTCCTCTTAAGCCTATCTTCTAGAGCCATTCTAGTGATAGATTCTATAGAAATCAACGATCTGTTTAGTCAATGTACAAATCATGTACCAAAAATAAAAAAATATCAAACATTCTGGGTGATAAATGATAATTGATGATACAGATATAGAGAAATCAATTATGAAGAGTAACTACAGTGAGTTGTCAATGGGATATAGAACTGGAAGGTGGTGAGCTTTGTCATCCCCAATTGCCAGGGTTCTGTATTCTGTAGGGTTAAGGTTTTGGTAAGAGATTGAAGGGGCTGGCTGCCTAGGTAAACGGTAATTTCTAATTTTCTTTTACTGGATTGTTCAGCTGGCAAGGCTATCACAAGAAGACACGAATGCAGTAAATAATTTGAAATTGCTTGGAGGACCCCCTAAAACAGAGAAAACTTCAGGGGGAGGATTTTCATTAAGGTTTGATAGTAAGGTGTGCATCCTTGTTGAATGCTATGCCATTTTTTCTTATGCTCAGTAAATTCTCTCTCTCTAATATTCCTTCATCTGCAAACAGAAAAATCAAGGAGCTAGAAAGGACCGAAGTGGTGAAGAAACAACATGGCAGTTAATGCGCTTTTACCCAATGATAGAGGTACAAACTATCCAGTTAGGTTAGTTACCAGAGAGAAGCAAATAGCACCTGTATAGGTGATGCAAAATTTAGAGAATCCTAAGTCTTGTTAGTTGATGCAAATTTAAATGATTCTGTTGACTTATCAGTAAGTGTTGAACATGGAGAAAGTATCAATGGTTAAGGCAACTGAGTGCCAGTTAAGGTATGACCAGTGAAACAGGTAGATAAGCCTCTTACTATTCAGAGACACCCTAAACAAGAACACCAGCTGCTTGTACAAACGGAGTTCCTATTCTCCACTATCTACGGCATTATCAGAAGCATGGGTGCCTTCTTCTACCTTATCTTCTTCCTTATTCGACCACTTCTAAAGGTGGACCTACTTGTATTGATTTTCTGGAGCATCAATATGATCCTTCACTACAAAACTCCATTCTTACCTTTCAATTTCAACTGTCCTAGTTGATTAAAGATTTAAACCCTTTTTATATTTCAGGAACTTGTTGAGAAACTCAGCAAAGGAGAACTTCCCAAGGATGAATATCCGTGTATGAACGATCCAAGTCCTACTGTTCATGGGACTGCACATCCGGCGTCAGTAGAGTACACTGAAACCGCAGTTGCACACTCTATGAGGTCCAGACGAACTCCAACATGGGCTCGGGCTCGAAGTTCTGATGATGGGTATTCAAGGTAACTGTATTTCTTCTAGTGTAACAATCTGGGGCTGTTGCAGCTTTTGATCTAACTTGGATTTCACTTTCCTATATGCTTCTCTGTTTCTCCTACTAATGTAATATGGTAATTCCAGAAAAACGGGGTATCTTATTATAGAGGTCTCCTGCTTTTAGAGCTCTTTCTTATTCTGCTTTTGCATCTCATTGTTCTTATTTTACTACTTCCCTCCCTGCTGATGTGCTCTAATGTTATAGATATGATTTGTCCGTATTGCTTTGGATAATTTCTTCCTTATTTCCTTCCTGTGCACTTTTGAATTCCATGACAACTATTATGTGCATGTCATGCATTCGTTGGTGCCACTGTGTTTTCTTTTGTTCTTTTGAATCCTTGCTGTATATGTTTTATGCAGTGATTCAGTTCTGAGACGCATGACAAGTGATTTGAGAAAGATGGGCAAGCGTATCTTTGTATTCATCGCAGGTTGTGCTACAAGATCAGAGGTAAGTGAGATTTGATAGGTTTCTGATTTCAGGCACATATGTTTGTTTTCTGGAATAATTGCTGTCATTCTCCCCAGCTGCGAGCTTGTCATAAGCTGACCGAAAAGTTGAACAGAGAAGTTATTCTGGGTTCCACCAGTCTTGATGATCCAGCAAAATTCATCTTGGTACGGAAGATTAGTTTTTTTAAACACTTAATATTGATCCCAAACAATAAACCCTTAATGATGTTACTTTCATTCTTAATCTAATGCCTCCCCCCCCCCCCCCCCGCGCCAAAAAAAAATCCCACAAAAAAATCCCCAGAAATTGAAGCAGCTATCAGCAAAGGAGATTTCACTGGACGACCTTGGGATGTAGATGTCTCCACCGTCATCGTCATCATCATTATAGGAAAAGTTCATTTTTCCGACAAATACTTCAGGTGACGTAGCTCTTGTTAAAGGATTTAGTGCATGTCCAGTATTCCCCATTCTGCAGAAGTTGTTCGTCTGTCATAATCATCAGAGAAGTTCATCTTTTTGCACTCATCTGCAGAAGAGTTTGGCTGGTATAATATAACATCGCCCATGTCGTTTGAAGCAACGGGATGCAGCTAGCCAGGACTGATACAACATCGAAACGTCTCCTCCTTATTAGACGTGGCCTATAGATCTTCATCAATAATAATCTGTAATTTTTGACATTGGATCAATACACTTTTTTAGTAGATTATATTACTTTTGAGAAAAACTCAACTGCTGACCTCTTCATTCTCCTCTCTTGCTCTGTTTCTATTATTACAGTAGTCGGCTAGTCGCAATGAAGCCTAAACGTGGTTTCAAACAATCTGAAACTGCAACATTGAAAAATCTTGTTAGCATTAGATAGCTAACTGGTGAAATCTCTGAAAGTTTATGTCAAGACATGCTAAATTCCCCTACACTTGTTTTTCTCAACAACCCCTCCCCCTCTTCCCCCCAAAAAGGAAATCAATTACGGTAGAAATGCAAACTGAGTGAAAAAAGCACAATCCGTGGCAGTATCCTGCTCATAAGTTTAAAAGTTGATAGCAATCTGCTTATTATTATAGGGAACAAATTATGCGAAGCCACAATTAAACTAAGTTCGTGCTATAAGTAGCGAACCATGTTCCGAACTAAACGATCTAGGCAGTGTTGCCGGTAACTATGAATCTGCTTCTACAAATATTAGCAGGAGAAGAAACATCTATCAGACACCAATGGCGAATACAATCTTCGCCTCAAAAGGATGGCTCTGCCTCTGGCGGGTGGATTCAGGCGCAGAGCCTTTTCTCCGTACTGCATAAGGCGACATCAGCCTTTCTTTTCTTCACTTCACTGACCAATTTCTTAACATATGAAATATACCCATCAACATTGAATTTTCTTTTACAACCGTCATAGTTCATGTAACGGATTTTGCCAAATATTGGGCGCTCCTTCCATCCCTAGAAAAACATTTGCGAAATAGCCTATTACTTCTGGTGTGAAGTCAGAAAATTTGGGATATCAACTTTGTTGGGAAAAAAGGGAAAAGTTTATGAGTAAAAACTGAAGACTAGAAGTTTGAAGCAGAACCTGGTCGTGCACACCGCAGATGGACCACATGCAGCCAACATATCCATTTGGATCCCTCCCATCGATCTCATACTGAACATACAAGAATACAAGTCAATGGTAGAGAACATTTCGATAATGATACATGTAATTTCAATACATGTAATTTCAATTACAAGAAATTACCTTGTCATTCAAGTAGATTGCTATTTCAAGGGCTTCTTCAGGTCCATTTGTCCACTCAAGAATTTTTTTGGCCCAGTACATGCTGCATGTCATTCCGTAAATGGGGGTAAGATACTATTACACATATGAGGAACCAAAACACATTGAGAAGCCAGCGCGAAACTTGGAAGGATGTAACATATAAGAACTCAATAAGATCTAGCGTAACTTGGAAGGATGTAACATATAAGAACTCAATAAGATCTATTGGCTGTAAGGCGCTAAAGACGTTTTCAGCAAGCAGCCAGAGACAACAATTGAATAGCAAACATGAGCTAAACATACAAAAGTCACGTACCGCATAAAACCATGCATCTTGCCGTAATAAACCATCTCTAACTGAGAAGCATTCCACAACTGAAAAGTCCAAGGAAGGATAGATTAAGCTTATATAACTGCTAGCACAAGTGCAAACAAGCTCGCAAGTGCTCTTGCTTCTCAACAACAGCAAACACAAAACTCACTAGAATGAGATTGGTTTGCTTACAGGATCAGCAGTTTGTGCCTTCTCCAGCTGTTCCCTCCTGCAGAGGTATGAATCAGAGAGGTACCGAGTATTGACATTTGAGAACATAACCAATTAGAATACCAGCCTGCATGAACCATAAAGGAATAGCTTACTAACGTGTACAAGTGTTCTCTTTTATCAGAAGCATGATCCATCAATGTTTTACGTGCCCATTCCCATGCACCCATGAGTGAGTCATAATGAGGTTGATAGTAGCAGAAATTGTCAGCCAGTTCCCTACGCACAATTAGTTCTTCCAGAAATGCATCAACTGACTTCAAATCAGCAAAAAGGCAATAGTTTGAGTTGAGCCTTAGAAGTGCCAATACCAGAGTTTCAAAGAAGAAATAGAGAATATCAAGAACATCAGTGATCCAGACTGTCAAAGGCACTGAAAGAACTGTTATAATTTTGAATCTCATCATATTCTGGTTACCATCCCCCCCCCCCCCCAAAAAAACACACACACAAAAAAGGAAACCTGCTAAACCTGAAGAATTAAACTTTGGAAATAACACACTTCAATTGATACCTAACTCTAAGACAATCAACTGGTTAAAGTTAAACTAATAACTGGATTACTTAAATTAAATTTTCTCTAACCAACCTGAGGGCAAACTGTTCGCACAATGCGTGCCTCAAAAGCACATCGCTGAGCAGAGACCTGGCCAAAATGCAAGTAAGGAGAGAGACCAGAAAGCGCCCTTGGCTTTAATGGGTTATTTCGTTCTGTACCATAGGCCTTTAACCTTTTTGTCAAGAAGCCATCCTTCGTACCCTTCAAGACTTCAATTGCAGCACTTTCACCAGGCTCACACCAACCTATTTCAGGCACTTCATTCCCTTTTCTAACCACAACAATTAAAACGTTAAAACTACACCCTTTTTTTTTGGGGGGGGGGGGGGGGGAGCTGGTATTGATAATGGGAAATAAGGAAAGGAAATCTATGCCCACAAATTTCTATAACCTGACAAAAGGGCCGTTGTGATGAACACAAATGACCAATATAAGAATGTGGGGCGAAGATAAATTTATCCAATATGATGGCAACCGTTGATTACCAGAGAAACAACACAATTTAACATAAAATATGCTACATTTGCCAATAACAAAAATGAAGTGAACCCCCGACCCTATGGATAAGAACTAAAAATATAATCAACTCAATAGTTGGAGCTATTGCATTAAAAAACTTACTTCACGTTCTCTTCGATGAGCTTTTCCCAATCTATGGGTGGAGGTGAGGACTTCCATCTTATACTTGGAGGTTGAAGTGTTGGAAACTCAATCAAATAAGTGGCAAGCAACTTATTGATTTTACCTCTTAAAGTCTTTGCGCTATACTCCAACTTGCTCGAAGCTTCCCATACAGGCACTACATTATGTGCATCAACTTCATGTATTGAAAGTGAATCACTCGTCCTCTTACAGACTTCCTCCTTACATTTTCGAATTTCCCTTAATGGTGTGAAGTCCGTAACCAACAGAGAAGCCTCACATTCTTGTAAAAATTTAGGTATAGTCTCTACAGGTTCTCCCTGTACATTAGGAAAAACAGAAACTGAACTTTCTAAAAATGCACCTAAAGAAATGTCATATCATAATACACTCAAAACAATGACTGATTATGTGAAATCTTAAAGAAAATACCCAAATTGGATCCCCTCTGCAAACAAATAAATATAACAACCTACCACATTATAAAAGGGAGGAAAGGACCAGGATTCAGAAAATCTAAGAAAGTGCCCAACTCTGCACCCCATTTTAGCTAACTACTTTGGTTCCTAGTTCCCACAAAGGGGACTCCCACAAATCTTTTAAAGTTTGCATATTGAACCCGTTTCTTAACGGACTAAATCTAGCTACTTGCTTCCCATGAACTCCCTCCTCCCCAAAATTAACAGCACCCAGTATGAGTCCAGCTTCAGTAGTGGAAACATTCGGATGCAGGCGGGTTTACCTCGTAAAACATATCAGAAAAAAAATCACTCAATGAATGGAATGACATGAAATAACCAAACTAACAATGTGGGTATTGAGCAAACATCAATAATAAGTAAATCATAAGAGGGAAACACTTGCCTGGAATAAGAAAAAGGGGATTTGAAGGGAAATTTGCAAAGTAGATTGCAATTGCTTCAAGCCTCTCAACATGAACCCTAACGGCCTAGCCCCAGCCCCCTTAAACCGATCAAAGAGGTTAAATGCAACAGCAACTGGCACATTCATCTTGTTCGCCTGATCAACAGCGTGGATCAGTGCCCAGTTATCCTTGACCCGTTGGTCCCTGAACATCCAATACACCACCGGACCTTTCTTCCGGGCGGGGTTCGACCCGTCTTTGATGATCCGGATCCTGCCCGGTTGGACCCTTGTGGTTCCCGGAAGTGGGGAGCTCATGCTTCTATGTGGGTCGGAGTTTTCCGGGTCGGGATTTCTGGGCCGGAGGGAGAAAAATGTGTGGAACTTTGTGAGGGAGAGGGAGGCGATGAAAGAAAATGGAGGGAAATTTTGAGAGGCATTTGAGTGGATTGAGAGTTACATACGTGGATGATTTCCCTATTGACACGTGTCCTCCTATTGTCCGCAAACATGAATTGTACTTTTTGGGGGGGGGGAATATAGGTGGAATTCAAACATAAATCTTTAGGCATAAAATATCTTATAATTAACTTCCTATACCATACTATAACTATAATAATTGGGATTGCTAAGTTGATGCTAGGCTTTAAACATATATAATTTTATATCTTTGACAGTTGATTTTAGTTTGTAGTAATAATTTTCTATAAAATAATCGTATCAGTTTATATAAATACTCAAATACTAATGGTCGAAATTAATCCTATAGAACATGTTTTACTTTAGTTATTGCCCATAAGGACCACTCTTCTCATTAACTTTTGGGATATCATTAAAAATTTTAAAAAATATATATATGTGTCTGTCATTTATTATAAAAATAGCTTCATTAACTGTTAAAGTATAAATATATTCCTGGACCTTCAGTCATCAACTTAAGCTTTTGGTTGAGATGGTTTTTGAACATGGTATCATAGCCTTTCTGAGCGAGATGTCTTGAGTTAAAATCTCAGCAGCTCCTATATTGATTTATTGCGCAAGATAAGGGGGGCCTTTGCAGCATTCTTGGACCTTCAATCATCAACTTAAATTTTTTGTTGAGATGGTTCTTGAAAATTAACTTTTAACCATGCAGACTTTAATTGTTGATTGCTTCTTTTTCGAAATTCTTGCAAAGGTTTTCAACACAAGAAAATGCATCTTTTTTATTTTTATTTTTTCAAACGTAGCTATTTTGGAATCAGCCTCTTTGAATATACAAGTACTTGTATAGATATGACTACTTATATATGTATTTCTCCATCTTCCACAAAAGCGCAACTCACATTAGAAGTCGTTGTTGCATAGCTTCGTTAACGTAAGAATTAAACATTACATCTTCTAGAGCACACGTCACAACTTCTTTTTATGCTATTTCAGTTTTACAAAATGGTGTAACACCTTCTAGCCGCAGCACTAGAAACTAAGGTGTGTTAAAAATAAAAAAAAAGGAGTCATTAAATGGAATAGCAAACCGGTTGGATTGTTTACTAGGTTAATCGAATTAGTTTAAAATTCACTTAATCAAATGGAAAAGTCAATAACTTTTCCTATTAGATTTTAGTTTGTAATTTTAAAATTGTTGATTAAGTGAACTAGATGGACATAATTTTTATAATATATAATTTCCTTTTGGTAGGAGCTTTTTTTTTTACAATTTTTTTTAAAAGATAGAGCTTTTTTTTTTGTTTGGGAAAACTTACGGACTATTGCCTCTATCTTTGTGATTAACCAGTTCGATTTGCTACTACTCTACTGCCTTTGTCTATGTGATTATGAATGTTTGTTTTGTTAAAATTATTTTTTAAAATGTTCACTACTCCCACAATCCCCTCCAAGCACACAGTGGCCAATGCCCTACAAAGAAACAAAGTCCTTGGGGCTGGATTTGGCAGTGTACGTGATAAGCATTCGTGGTGAGCATAAGTTGTCACCTGTTAACTGATTTATTTGGTTCGATTTCGTTACCTGATTTTACAAACTGATAAATTCGACTAAACTAGTTGAAGAAAACAGAAACCAAATTGAACAGAATCATGAACAGAACTATAAGAAATCACAGTTTTTGTTCTTTCCCTACACATTCCAAGGACGCATGTTTTGAACTTTCCTCCGTGTAACTTTGAAAGCTACCAAATCAAGACCCAGATTTTGCTGACCAATCTGTAGTCACATTTGGACATTTCAAATGGCACTCTAGTTACATTACTTACGGCCCCCCCCCCCCCCCCGGCCCAACCGAAAAAGAAAAAAAGAAAACAAAAACAAAGGGGGAAAGAAAGGAAAAATCTTTACCCGCGCACCGCGGACCTCCACCCCCAACCGGTGGTGCTTTCTCACACCGCCGCCGCCGGCGCTACCACCACCAGGTCTGCCATCACCGCTACCTTCATAAATCTCTGTATTCTTTAAGCTTCTCCTTACTATCTCGCTGGTATGAATTCTCAGTTTTCCACGTTATATCTGAAAAACCATCTCAAATTTGGAATCGGGAGATATTTCATATTTGTGATGTGAGTTATCGATCTGTTAAATGTGTTAGTTTTGTGGAAAATTTGTGTTTTGGAATTCAGATTTTTAGCATGAACTGTTTTGATCCACGTTTAAGGCTCTTGGGTCTTGTCGTTTTCCACATCTGAATTATGCATTAGCAATTTTGAGGAATTAGCGACTTCGGTGATCAATTTTATTAGAGATATTAGTTGTTAGATCGGTTGAATCAAGGATGCCAAAACACCTATGAACTCCCTGATCCACCTGATTTACTTGCTGCTGATTGATGTAAAGGTGGTTTCTTGGAGTTCTTGTGATCCTGTTGTCTCATTAGCTGCAGTGATTATGTTGTTTCTTTTTGAATTTTGATGTTTGCTTTGTAAGAGCCGTTCAAATGTTTTTCCTGAATGTGGGCGTGTATAAAGAGATGCCACCTTGGGTTGAGGTGAAGCTTAAGGACATCAATGGGCGTTTTTCTGTAGATCAGGATGGTATTGAGTAGCACATGGCTATGACAGTCAATGCCAATTGTAGGGCAGTATGTAACTGCAAAAAATCCAAACCACCCGTAGTCAATTCATAACCTAAAGACAATTTTGGCGGGCATGATTAGATAATAGACAACCTTACCAATACAATTCAATCGCAGGGAGGTTGCTTATATTGGGAACCCTTTTTTTCTTTGAAAAAGGTTTATATTATGATCTTATGTTTGAACATGTTAATTACATGCTAATTCACGTCGAAAGAAGTAGAAAACAATTTATTTAGGCATTTTGCTTTAGTCCATGTTCACAAAACCTTTTGCAACCGTTTTCTCTATAAATCTTTTCACAAAACTGTTTTTGTGGGTCTTATGGAATCAACCTCTCTATTGGGTAGGAATACCGGTAGAGGTAAGGTTGCCTACAGCTGGATCTCCCCAGACCCCGCGAAAGCGGGACCCACACTGGGAGTTTGTTGTTGTTGTTGTTGTTGTTGCTTTAGTCCATGTTCTTTTTGTGATGGCCTACAATAGAACAGTGAATTGGGACATATGGATGGGTATGATTCGATACAGTAATCATGAACATCTAGTTCTTATGGTGGGGTTGGTCTTTTGAGTTTGCTTTGGTTTTTCAAAGTTTATTCAGTATTCTCATTGGGCAATGGCTTAAGTATATCTGATTATACTGAACTTTAAACCCTTAACAGACAGAATCTATTTGCTTATCTATTCACTGCAAGTTTTAGGCCTTGGGTATTCACCATGTTTCTGTTACCTTTTACAGATAGAGCTGTGCGTTGTGCTTGATGAAAGATGGGCTGTCTAGAGCTCCAAACTGGTATAAATGCAATTGAAGAAGAACCTGAGGAATCTGAAGTTACCTTACCTAACAAAGCTGCTTTGTCATGTATGATTAACTCGGAAATTGCTGCCGTGCTAGCAATCATGAGAAGGAATGTTAGATGGGGTGGTCGATATATGGATGACCAGTCAGGGCATTCTCTTATCCAATCATTGAAGGCATTGCGCAAGCAAGTCTTTACGTGGCAGCAACCGTGGCATAGTATCAATCCCGTCCTGTATCTCCAGCCATTTTTGGATGTAATCCGATCTGATGAAACTGGTGCGCCCATCACTAGTGTTGCTTTGTCATCTGTGTATAAGATCTTAACTCTTCGTGTGCTCGATCTAAACACCACAAATGTTGAAGATACAATGCATTTGGTTGTTGATGCTGTCACTGGTTGTCGATTTGAGGTGACTGATCCTGCATCAGAAGAAGTCGTTCTGACGAAGATTCTTCAGGTCCTCCTATCCTGCATGAGAAGTAAAGCATCTGTTGTTCTGAGTAACCACCATGTTTGCACTATACTGCATACTTGTTTTCAAATTGTTCATCAAGCAACAACTAAAGGTGAATTATTGCAAAGAACGGCTGCACACACTATGCGTGAACTTGTCAGATGCATTTTCTCACAACTTCCCAAAGTGGGGAATGTGGATCAAGCTTTGGTTGACGGACATAGTTCAATGAAATCAGAGGTATAGCTCTTCTTTTCCCTCTGCGCTCTCCTGCCTTCTTGTCTCATATGCAGCATCATCCTCCAATTGTATGATTACTCTATGTAGTTTTTCAGTGTTGTTGGAATTGGTTGAGTAGTATAACTATGTTTTCGTTGTACAGTCAGAAGAAGTTCTGACATCAAGGCTAATTTAGCCTAAACATGTAGAGTATCCATGTTGTTCAAGTGGTCTGGATAAGATCATAAGAGTGTCACTTAATTGTGCTAAGGGTCAATATGGGTTTCAAACACATGCTTTTGTCTCAAATCTGTTCAAAAAGGGGTATAAATGTATAATAAACCCCATATGCAATCCCCTCCCTAGCATTTGCCATTTTCATTTGGCCTTTTGATGATCTGGCATTAGCTGCCAATGACGGAGGTAGTTTATGGATCATGTTTCCATTGCACTATTGCAAACATGTTTAGTATTGAAGTGGTGGAATCGAACTCTACCCCTTTTTTAATTCTTGTGTGTGTGCGTGCGCACATGCGCGCGCGCGCGCGCGTGTGTGAGAGAGAGAGAGAGATTTGGGGGGGGGTTAATTGGCCAACTTTCCTGATGCTGCAAAATTGCCTCCTTGCTCTCCAGCGTGATTGCTCCATCTTTCACTGTTGTACTATATCATGTCTTCTGTAGTCTCTTTCACCATGGACATGTATTCACCCCTCTCTTTTCTCTCCCAATATCATCTTCCCATGAATTGCATTTTGTTGTGCAATATGAGAGGTGTAATAAGGCTTGTTAGATGAGAGCCTTGGAAATATCTTATACATTGCATGCGTTTCATTTCACATATTAGCAGTCATTGTGAGAATATCGTGCACTTTCTGTTGTTAATCTGATGGGTGGCCTGGATATTGATTACGATTTCTTGACTGAGCAGCTCAATAATGGCAATGCTAATTCTGAATATAATCAGTTACCTGCTGTGGGTCTGGGTGCTGGTGCAGTAGATGAGAATGTTCCTGGGGATGGGAAGGAGGCAAAGCCACATGATTTGTATCTGATGACGGAGCCTTATGGGATCCCCTGCATGGTTGAGATATTTCATTTTCTCTGTTCTTTGCTGAATGATCTTGATCACGTTGGAATAGGTCCAGGATCAAACGCTTTAGCAATTGATGAAGATGCACCTCTCTTTGCCTTAGGTCTCATTAATTCGGCAATTGAGTTAGGTGGGGCTTCTTTTGTCAGGCATTCTAGATTACTGAATTTGATACAGGATGAGCTCTTTCACAATCTGATAGTATTTGGACTGTCACCGAGTCCTCTGATTCTTTCTATGGTATGCAGCATTGTTCTCAATCTATATCATCATCTGCGAATGGAACTTAAACAACAGCTCGAGGCTTTCTTTTCCTGTGTGATCTTAAGACTGGCACAGAGCAGTGATGGGGCTTACGACCAGCGGCAAGAGGTTGCAATGGAAGCACTTGTTGACTTCTGTAGACAGAAGACATTTATGGTAGAGATGTATGCCAACTTAGATTGTGACATAACATGCAGCAATGTGTTTGAAGATCTTGCTAATTTACTATCAAAAAATGCTTCTCCATTAGACTCTCCGCTTTCGATGCACATTCATGCTCTAGATGGTCTGATTGCAGTTATCCAAGGGATTGCTGAAAGGGTTGGCAATGGATTTCTTGGTGTAGAGCAGGCTTCTGTCAGTCTTGAGGAGTACACTCCATTCTGGAGAGTCAAGTGTGACAACTATGGTGATCCTAATCAGTGGGTACCTTTTGTCCTGCGTAGAAAAGGTATTAAAAAGGAACTAATGGCTGGTGCTGCTCACTTTAATCGTGACCCAAAAAAGGGTTTAGAGTTCCTTCAAAGGAGACATTTATTGCCTGAGAAGCTTGATGCACAGAGTGTGGCTTGCTTTCTCAGATATGCCGCTGGGCTGGATAAAAAAGTCATTGGCGACTTTCTGGGAAACCATGATGAATTTTGTGTTCAGGTTCTTCATGAGTTTGCTCAGACTTTCGATTTCCAGGACATGAATCTGGATACTGCTTTGCGGCTCTTTTTGGAGGCTTTCATACCACCTGGAGAATCACAAAAGATCCATAGGGTGCTTGAGGCATTCTCGGAGAGATATTATGAGCAATCTCCGCAAATCTTGGTCAACAAAGATGCTGCCTTTGTGCTATCATATTCAATTATAATGCTTAACACAGACCAACATAATGTGCAAGTTAAGAAGAAGATGACAGAAGAGGATTTCATCCGGATGAATCGACAGATAAATGGAGGTAATGATCTACCTCGAGAATTTCTGTCAGAGTTGTACCATTCTGTTTGCAACAATGAGATTCGCACTATCCCAAAACAGGAAACTGATTTTGTGGAGATGACACCAAGCAAGTGGATTGATCTTATGCACAAATGCAAGAATACTGCCCCTTACATCGCGACAGATTCCAGGGCCTATCTTGATCATGATATGTTTGCTATAATAGCCCATCCAACTATTTGTTCTATTTCTGAGGTATTTCATCATGCGGAGGATGAAGAAGTCTACCAGACTTGCATTGATGGTTTCTTAGCTGTTGCAAAAATTTCAGCTTGCCTCCATCTTAAGGATGTGTTGAATGATCTGGTTACTTCTCTTTGCAAGTCCACTGCACTTTTGAATTCATTCTCTGTTGAGGAGCTTGTTCTGGCATTTGGTGATGACAAAAAAGCCAGGATGGCCACTGTTACCGTTTTCACCATTGCCAACCGTTATGGTGACTACATCCACTCTGGCTGGAGAGATATTCTGGCCTGTATCCTAAGATTGCACAAGCTTGGTCTTCTTCCTGCTCGTGTGACCAGTGATGCTGCAAATGATTCAGAGCTTTCTGCTGATCCTGTTGAAGGAAAACCCCTGACAAATTCATTGTCCGCTACCCATTTGCCATTCATGGGTACTCCTAGGAAGTCATCTGGTCTTACGGCCCGATTCAGCCAGCTTTTATCTTTTGACACAGAAGAGCCAAGGTCACAGCCTACTGAGCAGCAACTTGCTGCTCACCAGTGTACACTTCAGACGATTCAGGAGTGCAACATTGACAGCATCTTTACCGAGAGCAAGTTTCTGCAAGCTGAGTCATTGTTGCAGCTTGCACAAGCACTCAGATTGGCAGCAGGCAGGCCTCAGAAAGGAGCTGGATCGCCAGAGGATGAAGACACAGCAGTCTTCTGCCTTGAATTACTGATTGCAATCATGTTGAACAACCGCGATAGGATTGTTCTTCTGTGGCAGGATGTCTATGAGCACATTGCTAATATTGTGCAGTCCACAGTCATGCCCTGTGCCTTGGTGGAAAAGGGTGTTTTTGGACTTCTTAGGATTTGCCAACGCTTACTACCCTATAAAGAAACCCTAGCTGATGAGCTCCTTAGGTCGCTGCAGTTAGTACTTAAGCTTGATGCTAGAGTAGCAGACGCCTACTGCGAACAGATCACCCGGGAAGTCAGTCGCCTGGTCAAAGCCAATGCCGCTCATATCCGATCTCAAATGGGGTGGCGCACAATTACTTCCCTTCTTTCTGTCACAGCTCGGCACCCAGAAGCATCTGATGCGGGATTTGATGCCCTAGTGTTCATCATGGCTGAGGGGGCCTACTTGTTGCCTTCTAATTTCATTCTGTGCATAGATGCTGCTAGACAGTTTGCTGAGTCGCGTGTTGGGCAAGCTGACCGCTCAATCCATGCTTTAGATCTTATGTCCGGCTCTGTCAGCTGTCTGGTTAAGTGGGTTCGAGAAGCAAAGGAAGCTGTAGGGGAGGAGGATGCTAAAAAAATGTCTCAGGATATTGGTGATATTTGGTTGAGGCTTGTTCAAGCCCTAAGAAAAGTTTGTCTGGATCAGAGGGAAGAAGTTAGAAACCATGCCCTTTCATCACTGCAGAAGTGCTTGACCGAGATCGAGGAGGTCCACCTTGCACACAGTCTCTGGTTCCAGTGTTTTGATGTGGTCATGTTCACAATGCTCGATGACTTGCTCGAAATTGCACAGGGACAATCCCAAAAGGACTATAGTAATATTGAAGGGACACTCATGATTGCGATGAAGCTCCTCTCCAAGGTGTTTTTGCGATTGCTGCCTGAACTTTCCCATTTGACGACATTCTGCAGACTATGGCTCTGTGTCCTTAGCCGGATGGAAAAGTACATGAAGGTCAAAATCAGAGGGAAGAGGAGTGACAAGCTCCAAGAGTTGGTGCTAGAACTACTGAAGAACATACTGTTAGTGATGAAAAATGGCGGAGTTCTCGTACAGAGGACTGCTATAGGTGGAGATAGCTTATGGGAACTGACATGGCTACATGTAAACAATATCTCCCCATCTTTACAATCTGAAGTATTCCCGAGTGCAGGCGACGATGAGACGGCTTCTACCCTGGTGTGGCTCCAGAAAGTTGATGGCATGATTTCTACCTGATTTATGCTGTTAGCTATTCAGTAGGATAATTAAGGTGTATCTTTGATATTGGGACTAGTATTGTGAAAGAGGGGGGCTTGGTTAGCCTCTTTCTGAATAGTTAAAACTCAAAATTAGAGCATTGTACTTTTCTCCGATTAATGCGTAGATAGTCTTCCTGAAGGTATATGTATGTTCCATCTTAGAAGGTTTTGTATGCTAGCCTAGCTACTTTGATTTCTGCTGTTTGCTATTCATGTTTTTTCCTAGGAAATTCTTGCTTAGATATGAAACTGATGAAGCGACTGATTATTAGTTTGTTTCAAAATCTCAACAGAATTCATACTCGAAACTGACTACTGGGTCTTTACCATTGGCTTATTGATCCTCTCATATAGTATCATAACCTTTTTTCAATTGAAGATGTTAAGTAAATCCTCGATGTCCACGAAAATTTGTGTAGCGGGGCATAATAGAGCATGTAACGAGACTTATTTTCGAACCTTTAACTAAAAAAAAAATGGCAGCCCGGTGTACAAGCATCCCGCGTTCACGCAGGGTCCGGGGAAGGGCCGCACCCCAAGGGGTGAATTGTAGGCAACCTAACCTGACTTTGTCAGCGACTGATTCCACGGCTCGAACCCGTGACCTTTTGGTCACACGGAGACAATCTTATCGTTGCTCCAAGGCTCCCCTTCATTTTCGAACCTTTAACTAATGACTTAAATCTTTAATTAAACTAATTCCTTCATATATAATCGATAAAAAAACAAAAATGTCAGTACCCATATACCACTAGCAACACCCACAATCAACTCTCCATCTCAAGTTGTAGAGGTAGGAAAAGTTTATTCAATTCAATTATGGTTAGGGTTAAATGTTCGAGTCAATTAGATTTGAATTTTGATTCAGTTTTGATTTCGGATCTGGTTATTTTTAAAACTTAAATTAACCTGGTTATCTTAAATCATATAATATATTAATTTAGATGAATTCAGTACACCCTTTTTTCCTGTATCTATAACTAAGACCTTTATCATCATTCACATACTAAACATCTCCAAGTTTCTACCAACCATTGAAATCTTTTCATGTCCTTGTCCTTAAATGTACGAATCAAATTCATAGATTAAGGAGTGGCCGGCTATCTACAAACCCCACCCTCCACCATGTCTTAATTAATAATGGGATGGCAAGGATATTAATCAATCAAGTACTCAAAGTATGCCACTTGCAGCCACTCTTAGCAAATCCGTAACACAATCAATATGCTTTATCCCATCCAAAACTTAACTTGGATGGTGTCATGTCATGCTCCTTTTGCTTCTTAATCAGCATCATGTCATGCCATTGTAACGCGAGTACTAAAAGCTTGGCCATGTATATGTGAATTCACCCTATGTTATTATTGATCACGGTGCCATTTGTACTTGACGAATATTCATTCCAGTTGATCCACATTAAGGATGTCCAAATCACAAATGAAGATCGGTTGATTTGAATAATCATTTGATAACAATGTATAATAGCCAATATGAGCTGCATACGAACCTAAGTCTCTACTATAGAGATCTAGATGCATAATTATCGACGATAGCTGATAGCTTGACAACGATATATACAAATGTCATGTAGAATCTAGGCAGCCGAATGTCTTGAACAACCTGTGCATTCTTTGCGTGAATTTATTGATCTTTCGGGACATAAATGGAGGAAGAAGGAGAACCATCATGGGAGGAGGGCTTGGTTGTTTGAGAGAGGTTGAGCTTCCATGGTTGGACATAATCTCTGGGGTAACTAGAGTTGTAGTTGCAACCTTCTCGAGGTTCCTTACATTTTTCTTTCAAAGATAGAAACTTGTACTTCCGGTCTCCCCTATTGCATTTGATCTGTCCAAGCCTATCCTTCATACATACACAAAACACAATTCCTTTTAATTAGATCATATTCCCATAGGAATCAACACATCACATTTAGTATAGTTCATATTAATCCAAATGGGAGATCAAAACATAGAGAATCAACGCGAATTACCCCCCTAATAAACTTGGAGTAGACGTGGTGAAATGCTCAGTAAAATGTTCTCTATATGGGACAAGTTATGCATTCAAGTGTCAGATGGTCTCATATAAGACAGACAGACTCTTCATAGCAAGATACAACGAGAGAATTAACTTACATTGAAGACTGAAGTAGGAAACATGTAAATCGGATGCGGAAGAAGCATTGTTTGGGAGCCAAGGGGTCCGGCCTTGTTCCCCATATTTTTGAATAACGAGCTTGATGGTGTCTTCCACACTTGTTCCTGGCTGAACCAGGGTCCTAATTGGCCCTGGACTCCCTTCCACTGTCGCTGTGATCAGCACCTTTGCATCCTTCTCATATCCCTGCAATTAAAACCCCCCAAAATTATGTCAATTTTGAGCTAAGACCATAGAAAGATCACAATGAATAATACCTTATATGTATGCAATATATGTACATAGATATATTTCCTATGTATACACATGATAAAAAAGAGTTGAAGGTGCCCACCACATTAGTTCGACTCAGGGGAGATGCAATGAGGTCCGATGGAGATGAGATGAGGCTGTTGTCGATACTGTTAAGCCTGAAAAAGTACCGACCTTTGCTTGAGCTAGAGCTCCGGCAACTCCCTCCTGAGGCGGGAAACAAAACAGGCTCCGAGTAGCACTTGCGGAGGATCCGGATGGGCTGGGGTTGATGCTGGTGAAGCCGGGGGGTGGCCAGTGGTGGGGCTTGATGGGCACACTTAGTTCTGCTTCTTGGTGACATGCTGAGAAACCATGAAGAGTGACAGCTGGGTTTAATCTCACTTGAGCTAACACGCATTGCTCGGATTATTAAGTCCCGATTCCTATAAAAATCAACAAACACGCATTACACAAACGGGATGGGTAGAAAGCTAGCAATGAATATGCTTTGCTACTTAGTTGCATTAACTTATCTCAATCTAGTTCTCCAGGTTGACAGCCCCATAAAATATGGTTAGCATACAAACAATCAGTTAAGTTTGTATGGTTTGAGTAATCTTGCGTCTCCTAATCAATCAGCTTCATCATTTGACTAAACCCACTCTATATTGCCTTTTGATGTTGACTTAAGTCTTTGATTTCTTTCTTTTCACTTTTTTATTTTATTTGTTTGTTTTGTCATTTCCCATCATAGGGCCCATTTTAAGGATTGAAGGCTGCTCAAGTCTCTTTCAAATGTACTTTTGTTTTAAATGTAAACATAGAGAAACTTCAAATTCAAGGACAGAAGGAAACTTGCTAGTATGTCAAACATTTCTTCTCACCTCTATCTATTCACATTGATTCCAAACCCTAACCTACTAAAACACTCTATGGGTGATGTGAACATGCATCATAACATCCCATATGATTTCTTTTACTCATACATCATTTCTAAGCACAAACATGAAAACAACTCATATTAATACAACGTAATCTTACAGCAAGTGCGCAGGTTAGATAGTTTTCTGTAATGTATCGAACTAACAAAACTAATCCATATGCATTTTTGTCAAGTGCAAAACCATGTTGTTGTTTTACATAATTGATAGAACAAGCAAAGCTAGCTTATACTTCACTATTGGCAACATGAATCATAGCTGATTCTTAATTGACCTGATGATTCGGAACCAATCAAAAATAACATTTTTCTAATGGTAAGCAGGTAGACTCACTGGGTCTGGGGCCCTATCTTAGATGAATTATAGTGGGTTACAATAGGTCAAGGGGATATATGATCAAAGTTGGGCATTGTCACAGTGGAACTAAAACCATTTATCTTGTATATATAGCACTAAAAGTGAGCTTGATCAAGCCTCGAGGTAACTATGTGTTTTGAGGAGTATGATAGAGGCTTTAAAATTTACCTAGGTATGAACTATGAAGTCGGTTGTCAAGATAAAGCGAGGACTCTGTATCATTTATTTATTTTTTCCCCGATCATTGATATTAGCCAATAAGATTAAAAACAGTTACAAGAATACAGGCTGCTTACAGGTAACATACAACTTAATGTCAACAAAATAATATTTTGGAACTTAACTGTAAAGGAAAATATACTAACAGAGAAGCATAATTCCAAACGCTTCGTACATACAAATGAAATGGGCCCACAACCCAACACAAAATGGGCCGGAAGGTATCATCTTTTACAGGTTAAAACGCTCTAATCTCTCCTCAAATTTGGCCCAAACTGAAGAAGCCACTACTTGCATGGGCTAACAACATGGAGCAACTAATTACTCCAAGTTTTTGCTTGCCGCAACATGTCTGCATCAATTCCTGTATCATACTTTTAAAAATATGTACTCGTTCAAATGTTTCTTCAACTCCAAAATATTTTCTCAAATCCTTGTAGGTTTATTGGAATTGATATCTCTGTACGTAATATTACTTATAAAGTCGTATAAACACCCTAGACCCCGCGCAATCAAGACCCGCACCGAGAGTTGTTATTGTTGTTGTGTAAGTCATACACGTGACATATTAAAACTTACCATTACATAACCTATACATGTGAAACAGAATCACGTAACTTACGAAAATAAATACTCCCGATAATAAGATATAAATCGCCATGCATACCCTGTGAGCTTATTCCGATCCAAGAGCATGGGCCGTGGCGTCTCTTTTCTAATGTACAAGTGTCCCCTGTCAACTGAAAATGATTGGGTTACTAAACCATCGTTTACAACTTTATGTAGCATACATGTACATATAGCTCATTTTACAAGGTCCTGTTTGATAAACAGCTTTTTGAAGAGTTTTTTTTACCGAAAAGAGTTTTTTTTAACCAAAATTAACTTTTTGACCAAGTAAAAAAGCTAATTTGGATGTTTGGTAAAAGTGCTTTTTAGGTCTAAAAAGCTAATTTGAAAAAGCTAATTCTCTGAGCTTTTTGAAAGTGCTTTTTAAAGAATTAGCTTTTTGGCTTACAACTTTGTCAGAAACAACTAATTTTACCAAACAGTTTTTCAACAAATAGCTAATACAAACAACTAACTCAAACAGCTGACAGCTAACAATTAATACAAACAGCTAACAGCTGTTAGCCAAACAGGACCCTTGTCATGTTAAGCTCACGCAAAGCGTTCCACACATGCTATTAATTTGTTAAGTTCTCCAATCCTTAAATATAGCAGTTAATTAAGCTCCTTAGATTAACTCAGTTCAGCAAGCTTCACATGATAACTTTGAGACTACCGATGAGAAATACCATTAACTTGTATGAACCACGTATCAACGTGGGCTTTAGTAGCTCAACTGATAAAGTCATTAAGAGTTGTTACTAGATACCTGAATTTGAATTTTGCCTACATTGACTTTTGCATATTATCTGCACCAAAAAAACAACTAGATATGAATGTACAAGTAATTTAATTAGACAATTATGTAAAAATTTATAGGTCAACACTTTATTAATTGATGGACCTATAAATGATAAGTAGTGCCTAAACATATTAAAATGATGAGGGTTGACTTTTGGGGGGGGGGGGATTGGATTCCGGGTATAGCAGTTGACGAAACTGCATTATATATAAAGGATCATGGCATCTACGTCTATTTTGGCAATATATAACATTGTCTTTCCTTGACACATATTTATTAAATCAGATAATCAACAATATTCTTATTTAAAAAATTCACTTATTTCTTCTGACTGAGGATATATATGCTAAAAACATTCATCAATTTTGAGTTACAAAATTTTCTTATTGAGAATGTTTACTTAAAAGTTGCCAACCCACCAAACCAAAACCGACGACTGATTGATTTTTTTTTTTGGGTTCGGAAGAGGGGCTAAACCCTTAAAAATACTTCTTATTAACGATTTACTTGTCTAGGCCGTACAACCCCAATACTATCAGCTTACAAAACATTCTTAATATCGACTGGTGGTGTTTGAAAGATCTCACACCCCAGAGGCCTAGATAATCCTAAGTTAGCCAATTTGTCCGCAACTTGGTTTCCTTCCCTGTAGCAATGAGAGATCCGAGTTTCCCATGCTTCATCGTCCAAAAGCGTTTTGCATATTTTCAGGAGCGGGGCATGTTCCAAGCACCAAGTATAATTACCCGTGAGCATCTCCACCACTACCTTGGAATCACATTGCACCCAAAGTTTCTGTATATGCAAATCTTGTGCTAGCTTCAGCCCATTATATATTGCCTTTAGCTCTGCCTTCAGCGCAGTGCACCAACCCAGTGACTCAGTAAAACCCCCCAGCCATTCACCCCTTTCTCCCCTGAGGACTCCCCCACAAGCCGCCAGTCTCGGATTGCCCTTAGCTGCCCCGTCCGTGTTCAGCAAAACCCACCCACTTAGTGGTGGTTTCCACCGCACATTTAGTTCCATATGCACACTTTCAGGTTCTGTTACCCCCTGTGTGTTCGAACCCCAGAGCAGCCAAGACCTCCTCATACTTTGCTATGAGGAAAGGTCCTTTTTGTGCCGGGCTGTGGTCCATTGAGTCAAAACACACCGCATTTCTCCATTTCCAGAGGTACCAACAAGTGACAACGATTTGTTGATACCATATGTTAAAATTAAACTGGTTGAATATATATGTCATTTTTTCATATTTTATACACTTTTTAAAAATATTCCTCACAAACACTAGAAACTCTAACGAGACCTGTTTTCTTTAAATAAAACAAAAGACTATTTACTTTGTATGGAAGCAATCAGAATGCGCGCTACTCAAATGATGAAATGAACTACTAGAATTGAATGACACATATACGCGCCAAAATAATCCAGCTAGTTGTGACAATGTTATTTTTGTTTTTATTTCGCATATATTCTCATGGAGACACATATACACATAGATGGATTAAGACGTATCTTATGGCCAAAAAAAAAAAGAAACTCACTACTATTTGGGAAATATTAAACATGCATGAAAATTTGCAGAGAAACTATAATTGGGTTTTTGTTTTTAAAGAAAAAAAAAGCCAGAAATTGGGGGGAAATGCCAAAAAAGTCGCATTATTGAGAGTGATAGTGCAAGAAAACATCCTGAAGTTGTAGACCCAATTGGCCCTATTTCTCGATCACTCTACAGAGACAGCACAAGAGGCTGGGGCCTTGTTTATTTTATGCCACCCCTATTTATTTTTTTCTCGAAATTTCTTAGTTCCATGAGGAGGGAAAAAAAAAAGAAAAAAAAGAAAAACGGGCAGAATTCAATGTCACTAGTCATAAGCAGCTGGCTTATGTGTATATATATTTGTCACCGGTCACTCTCCATGGAGAAAATGACATAATGAAATAAGACGATCTCCTATAGAATAATGAAGGTCGTTGATTCTTTTCAAACTCATAAGAAGTCAGAAATACTCCAAAGATAATATTATTGACACTCCGAAACAGCTCTTATGTTAATTAGTAGAATTTACAATATCACTGAATAATTTAATTATAACTGTATCGCGAAATTTACAGTTCGAAATGAATGAATACTCATGGCCAACCCTACTTTGATGATGACTTGACAAAGTACATTTCTTCTCCCTTTAGCTAACCCATAGCATGCACCAGCAAAGGAAAAGATCACTAATCTCTTGTTTTCTCAACAAGAATGTGTGTTAGAGGTGAAAAGATACCCTTCACATGATTAGACATTGATCCGTATATATCCACTTTTTCATGTATAGTGTATTCATGCAAATCCATGAAAAAAGATGATATTGAAGTTGCTTTTCCAAAAGTCTTTGTTATTATTATTTTTAAGTTGGTATTTTTCCTATTCCATAAAAGTACCTAATCTAAATAAAATTAGTCTTTTGAAAAACATCAGATAAGAATCGAATAGTTTAGAGAGAATCAAATACTGATCTTTGGTATGAAAGCTAAGCATCGTCCTAACTACCATTAGCTAGTCATTATCTAAAAAGCGAAAATTATATTATTATAAGACTATAAAACTATATATATATATATATATATATATATATATATATATATATATATATCATTCTTGAGAAACAAGAAAATTATTAAAAATGATGACGGTACATGACAAATTTATGGATGCAAAGATAATTTTTGAAGGCAGTTTATAATATCTGGTAACATTATTTTACTATTCAATCATATCACTTTTTTTTTCAATTTAATACACGATAATACAACTTTTTAACCAAAAAAGTATCCTGTAGTAAAACATTTATCATTCTACTCTACTGAAACATGGTACAACTTATCTAGGTAGGATTCAAACAGTGATTACCAGATAAGAGAAATCTGATATCCATGGTTTTGTACTTGAAACTCTTACTCTTTGAAAGGGATCACTACTCAGCTCATAACATGTACAACGTACTTCGCCAAGAGCACGTCAACTCTATTTTATGTGGATATAGGGTTAGGACACACCACATTATTGCATGTGAACCTATTTACATTACAATTGATTATGTTATGCCTTGGTGGGGTAATTAAAGAAAGGTTAAAAAGGTTTACCAAGGGTATTTATTATTAGAAACTATGAGAAAGAGATGGGGTTTTACGTGATGATTGCTTTGCAATTGCATGCTTTGCTCCATTCTTCCGCACTTAGATTGTGGTGGGGGTCATTCAACCATGCATAGCTAGCTTTGCTTGGCTTTGCTCCATGCATGCCTGTTTAGAGGTAGGTAGAAGGTAGTGTTCCTCGTCTTGATCATAGTCATTCCTCACGCTTCGAGTTCTTTAATTTTTCCTTTCCTCACCCCCCCCCCCCCCAATCTGATGGAAGGAAGAGAGACAGACGTAGGTCAGATATAATAAAATTCAGATACGTCCTTAATACAATCCTTAAAAATCTTATCAACTAGTTAAGATAATTAAAATGCAAATGTGTTGTCAATAATATATTTAATTTTCATGTTTATATACTCAATGCTAGATCAGTAAGCCAACTAAGACATTGATTTTAGCAAATAAACATATTTTTCCCTCATAATTACGTTTTAATATAGGATTTCTCGTATGTATTCCCTTCTGTTTGCCCCAACTTTCAAGAAGTTGAGATTAGTTAGGTTATGTTGAGCATACAAAAGTGTAATACCTAGCTCATTCAAAATAGCAATATATATAACACGATATTATACATTACATATGCTATATATGTTCTGTATATATTTCGCGTGGCTAAATTAAATGCAAGTTAGTTTTACGATAATACTTTGATAAGGTTGTCTTATATAAGAATTTATGGAGTAACTGTGGCAAGCATAGAGTACAGACGAGATGATGAAGATGGTACAGCCATGTCTCATGAGTGATGCCTCATGATTGGATGGAGGGTCCAAGTTAAAAACAAATAGATGAAATGAAAATAACCCTAGAAATGGCCCGATTGATCAAGTCACTGTCTTTGAAGTGGGCATTTCATTTCATCAGAAAAAAAAAAGACATTAATCAAATGATGATGAATTTACAGTACAGTCAAATAAAACTGCTTTGAGAAAAGATTTTCTTCAACTTTAATTATCATTTTGGGTCAGTTCAAAAATTGCTTGTGGGCAGGCCACCACATTAATATCATTTATCCCCTATTGACTTTTTGGTCAATGGGTCCCTATATGCTTTATCCCTTTTCTACCATTAATTTTTCCCTTTTATGCTTCATTTTAATTCATTGACCACTTACAATCAATTATCAAGTATTGGGTTGAAGAATTGATCAGCTACATGTAAGACATTCTAATAAGTTAGCTTATTATCGAAAACAAATATATACAACTGTATGTATAATTTTACAACGTAACTGAGTAAACCGTTCATAATTTGGTGATTTTATAGAAAATACAAGCACTTGTAAGGTTATTAATTATGGCATCAAATCCATTAATTTCTCATTTATTCAATGAATTATTTATCAAATTTTCAACTGATTTAATCCCATAACCTTTATCTCAAGGCAAAATCTATCTCTAGATAACATTAAGAAATATAAGCATATCCAAACCGCTATACCTTCCAATAATATTATAGAGTTGTTAGAATCTCCTCATATACATTAATCACCACTATTATTATTATTATTATTATTATTATTATTATTATTATTATTATTATTATTATTAT
>JACYFF010010365.1:112448084-112466024 GCA_017589665.1 Selenicereus undatus | reverse complement strand
ATTATTATTATTATTATTATTATTATTATTATTATTATTATTATTATGTGCCGTGTAATTCCAACTGAAAGTAGCTTTTCGTCAACCCCAGCAAACATGCGTCAATAAAATCCTTTAAAAATTAACCAAAATCGAGCATAGGTTCATCATTTTTTTTTCACTTTTCACACATACATTCTCTCTCTTCTCTCTCCTTAAAAGCGGGAATTCGGCATGCTTAATTGAGGTATCCAAAGATGATTGGGTTTGGAAAACCGACCCTGGAGAAAAGAAAGAAGAAAAAAAAAGAGAGAGAGAGAGAGAGAGATGTGGACTAAAACGTCATGATAATCAACCAATAATACAAGCACAAATTGTCCAATAATTTTAGGGCTGATTTTGTGGGATCCCAATGCAATTCAATTAAGTAGGCAATTAATTAAACAACCATGCAATTACCCAAAATTATATGGACAATCATGTATGTAAAATCAAGTCAAAGCCCTAATTAATATACTATTATACAAATTAATTAAGGGTTTTGTTAACCATTGCCTAAGGGCAATGGTTAATTAGTGTTTAATAAATACGTACAGCATTAAAGCACATTTGTAAGAATTTCAAGATGAACAGAAATAAATAGTTTGGTTTACAATTATTATTATTATGCCCTTCCGTCCATCCATCAAACACATCTTCCTAAAAAGCAAAAATATAATTAAATTTCAAAAAAAAGGAAAAAAGCTACATTAACTAGAATAGCAACTTACTATCGTAAGTAGAAAGAACAAACGCACACCATCTCCATCGTCACCAGCCACCCCCACCAACATTCACCTCCTGACATCTAGGTTTATAGCACACAATTACCACTACCACCACCACCACAGTATACAAGCATACAACTAGCACTTACCACCTACACTTGGCCGGCGTCACCTACGACATGATACGAGACCCTAAACTGGTCGGCTTCACAGCTAAAGGGGTGAACCGTAAACCCCCCCCCCCCCCCAAAAAAAATCATTTTAATTTAGAATTCCAAATTCAAACCCCTAGATATGAAATTTTCGGTTGTAAGTGGGCAAAAATAAACCTACTAACATAAGATGAAGGTTGTAGCTTGGAATACAACCCTTATTTTTTAATGAGTCAAACGAGAGGTGAGTTTTTTTTTGGGGGGTGGGGTTTTTTCTTGGTGAACGAAAAATAAAGGGGCAACTATGGTCTATATATCCGGAACTGCACAGCTTGAATAAGCAGAGACTAGAGAGTGTGTGTAGAGCTTTATGAGAGAGAGAGATGTGTAGAGAAGACACATGACACGAAAGGATCAAGAAGGGGTAATTTAGGAAGGATAAAAAAAGTTTTTTAAGCACATTAACTAACTTACCTTGAAATGTGTATTATATTACTGGATTAATTATTTCTTAACCACAGTTCATAGGCGGATCTTCATATATATAACTCAAAAAAAATTCTAAGTTGCTATTTTAAAAGGGTTAAAATTATTATAACTGAATTTCGAGCAAAAAAAAAATAATATTATAACTGAACTCCCCTAAAAAAGGTTCAATAAGTCTAAGATATTCTTACAATTAGCAGGCTCAACTACTAATAGATATAATTTTTCTTTTTAAATTATAAAAAATATAGTTGTAAAGATGGGCCAAAAGCAATCCAAAACAAAAACCAAATAGCTCAACTTCCCTTCCATCCCTCACTCTCACTCTATGACTCTCTTTAATATCTCTCAGTAAGTCATCTTCCTAGTCCTAGTTCTCTTTTAGTTGAATTTCAAAAACAATATGCCAAAAGCAGATCAAATTGAGGGGTTACGCCTGTATATAGTTTGTTATATTGTGAAATATTTAAATTTGACACATTTTCTAATGACTATATTACGCTTCAATTTCAAACATAAAAAAACACAAACGACAATGGTAATAATAGACTATTGTATTTCGCATATTATTTTAACTTTATTTTTTAGTATATATAGGGATGAATGTTAGTAGGTGGACACTCCTAATCGACATGTCTAGATTCATCAATGCCACTGTTATTAAGGTAGTGGATAACAATTCCCATGAATTAAAGGGTTATGGATGATGATATCCTAACTTCATTTCTCACTATAGCGCGGCAAAAAGCTCCCAGCGCATGCAGATGTCTTCTCCAATAATATGGTGGTCGAGCTTTTCCTACTTTATATTTGATCATTAATAAAGGGCAACCCGGTGCACAAGCATCCCGCATTCACGCAGGGTTCGGGGAAGGGTCACGCCCAATGGGTGAATTATAGACAGTCTAACTAACCTGACTTTGTCAGTGGTTGATTCCACGGCTCGAACCCGTGACCTTTTGGTCACACGGAGACAACCTTACCGTTGCTCCAAGGCTCCCCATCTTTATATTTGATCATTAATGCTTGTTTTAATTAATTGATTAAATTTGGTATGTCTTGCCTTCTCTCGTGCACTTTTTTTTCTTTTTAAATTCGAAATATATTTTTTTTTGTCTTAAATCGTTTATCTTACTGAAGTCAAGTTATTATTGGTCTAACAAATGGTAGAGTTCTCTCATTGAGAATTTTCTCCATTCACAATACTCGAATTCAAGACTTTACTTGCAGAAAACAAATATCAAACTACCTGAATCAATTTGTTTTGGTTAAATTTGAAATATACGTATCACATATGCCATGTATATAGGTTTGTTCATCTGATCATGAAATCGAAAACCATTTTTTTTTTTTAAAAAGTAGCTAGCCTTGTGTCTTTTGGGTGCAAGCCAGTGCCTCGATTTCAAGCTACAGCGCCTGAAAAAAAAGAGGCAAAATGATAAAGCATTGGATTGTTTAATTTTCTTTTTCCCTAAGTAATATATATACTACATAATACTACTTTACAGGGAATTAAGCATCATTAGTTAGGCACTAGCCAGCTAGCATGGTACAAGTGTAACTACCAAGGAAAACAATTCTAAACACAAAGATGCAAAACACTAGATATAGCACATAAAATGCATGAAAATTACTATGTAGCCTTCATATTTGCTTTATAATAATTTTACTTTGGATGACAATTTGTAGCTCGAAATGAGCTACCTCCTCTTAATCTGCAGACAGTCATACCAGTAAAAGATAAGAAAATTTTCGTTAGATGATGAGTAGTCATATTCGCTTTCCTATTTATAATTTACATGAACGTACAAGACATTGAAAAAGTTTAAGTTTCTAGTATCGCATGTCAGACAACTATATATGCCTAATTGTGCGGATACCCTTAGAATAATTCGTCATCAAAATATACTATTCTCGGTGCTCAAAGTCAAGCATAAATTAGTTTCTTTCAACGTTAACTTATTGTCACGCCTTTTTACTACTAACTTTTATTAGCAAATTAAGAACTATATGATGGATAGTACGTAGGATACTAAGATTAATTTGTTGAAATTGTAAGCCTACTTGAATGGATGAATAGAACCTCACTAGAAAGTGGATATTCTAGAGGTGTAATCAATAAAAATAAATAGATAAATGAAAATTTTTCAAACATCATATGTTTTAATATTTTGTTGATTTTTTTTTTAAAAATAGTCAAAGAAACCTTATTGGACCAACAAAATTCGAGTGGATACATAAGTAATTAAGTATTAATGAAGAAAATAACAGACATTTGGTACATTAAGTACGTAACAAAGTAACCCTTTGTTCCGCACACCCTAAGCACATTTCGGACAACGGCTTAATTAATTAATAAGTAGGACAATTAACTGGGGATTAATTAGTGGTAATCACGTGCTGATCAACTCTCACATGCTGGTGGCTGGCTTGATCCATGTCTATGAGAAATTAAAATACATTGTCAGATGAAAAACGTACGTATATATATGATCCTGTTGTCTGGTATTTCTCTCTTTTTTATTTTCAAAATATGTACCAATTTACAGTAATTAGCACTATATATACTCCAATAATGACAATCACCGTAATTAATTTATATATAGTTTTTGGAGACAGTTACTCATGTGGTTCGATCAATCTTCATCATATTAGGTAAACTTATTTTCCCTCAATAGGAATTCATACCTTGTACAAATTAACTTTTGACTATTTTTCGATACAATCTATCCTATTATAAAACTGATCTTAACCAATAAAGTTATATAATTACATGTAATTACCTAATTACGTACACGCAATGATTTTTGTTTAAATTCCGATATTGGTACAGTTAAATCCCTCACTACTAAACTTTCATTTTTTATTTAAAAAAAATAAAAGCCCTACCTTACCTACCCACTAAATAATAACAATAATCATCATCATCATCCAATAGTAATCAGACACTTAAACCTTCGGTTTTTGGTAAGTCTAATTATAAAATGTTGTCTATAATCAGTTTTTTCTAAAGGGCCCCTAAACAAACACCAAAGATCACTAATTAAATTAAACAAAAATCAAAGGGACAATTAGGAAGGCAACTTTTTGCCAAAAAAAAAGAAAAAAGAAAAACCTCACAAATGAACATGTAACTACTAAAACCACCACCTTCATCAAACTCCATTGGTATACCCCCCCTAAACAATTAGAAACATTACCAAACAATTGTAAGGATTTTTGGTCTTTTGCCCCCCAAATGTATATAATCATAGGGTCCACACCATTTTTTTTTTTTTAGAGCTTTGGTCCCTAGCTAGTCTCTTAAGGCTCATTATTATATAAAACCATCCTACTAAACCCTCACCCCTCAACCCCCACCCCACCTAAAAGGGAAAAAAACTTCCAAACCCAATCAATTACAAATTAATATTTTGATATATAGGAGGCAAAAAAACCGATATTGATGAGAATGAAAACACTTTTTTAATATCAATTTATAAAGACTTTATCGAATATGTTAACTGATATTAAATCAAAATAAAATATAAAAAATCAGTAATTTTCTCCTTAAGCTCAATCAGTTTTTGTTTATTATTTTGGTTCATAAGAGATGAGGTCCTTTGAGTAGAACTTTTTATGTTTGGAGAAGCGTATACAGTGATAAGATTGCCTACATTTCGATTCTTCGAATTATGCAAAAGCGAAACTCTTACTAAGAAGATGGTGGCGCTGCATAAGAACGGCAAAAGGTCAATGCATAAGAAGATTCAAACTTTACCGGTTGTAATAGCTGATGTTAATATTAATCAATTAATTAAATAATAATGTAATTTTGGGTTTAAAAAGGGAAGTCACACTCTACTTTCCCACCATATATTCTTAAACATCTCAATTAGACTCCTTTGCCAGCCCAGCCCAGCACACCAAAACCACTACAAAACAAATCCAAACCCCCCCAAAAAAACTAAGTCACCACCACTCTCAAAAACTCTCGAGTCCCAACCCCTTTTATTCTTCTGTCCCTTTCTCTCCCCTCCCCTGATCACGCCGCCGGTGGTTCACCGGAGATTCGACAATGTTGCCGTACAAGACGGTGGCGGAGGCGGAGGCCGCCTTGAATCGGACCCTCACCTTCGCTGAAACTCTTTGGCTTAACTACTCCGCCGATAAATCCGATTACTTCTTATATTGCCACAACATTCTCTTCCTCTTCTTGATTTTCTCTCTTGTTCCTCTTCCCCTTGTATTAATCGAGCTTGTACGATCTTCCAATTTCGAGAAGTACAAAATCCAGCCTAAGGTCAAACTCTCATTCCCTGAGATGATGGCTTGCTATAAGACTGTCATGAAGATGTTCTTCTTTATTGTGGGCCCCCTTCAGCTCGTCTCCTACCCATCGGTCAAGGTCAGAAATTTTGATTTTGATTCTGGGGTTTTCGTATAGTTCGTGTTTTTGGAAATGGGTTTGTGGTTTATCATGGATTTGTTTCTTGGTTTGGGGTTTTGAATGGTGGAAAGCTTGTCGAAATGGCTGTTGTGTATGTGGGTCAAGGTCAGAAATTTTCCTCTCGTTCAAATTTGCTCTGTTTTTGTTCCTTTTTTGTTGGGAATGGACTCTATGACTGATTTTGATTATGAATGTTTGTTAAAGACTGCGTTTTTTGGAAATGGGTTTATGGTTTATCATTGGTTTGTTTCTTGCTTTATGGGTCAAGATAGTAGGATGGATTTGCATGTTGGCTGTTCTTAGTGTTTGATGATTTCATTGAGCTGTTATTGTATCTGTCAAAGCAATGAGGATCGGCATCCAATGGAGTTTAGGGAAACCTTGCCCCTGCTTTGATGGGATCAAAAACTGTAAATCATTTTGTGGTTGTGGTGGTGGATTCAGATGTGCTGGTTTGGAATTTCTCAAGGAAATTAGATTTTGGGTTTAATTGTTGCTTACATCTTTTTTTGTTTTGTTTTTCCTCCCTGATAAGATAATCTTCGAATTTGCTATATTTGTTTATGTTGTTGTTGGGTAAGAATTACTTTGAAGATAGCTATGAAGTTGATTTATAATTTTATATGCTAAGAGAACTTGAGATTGGGGTGATGTTAAAGGTTTTGACCTTAGACCCAAAAATTGAAAAAAAAGGTGTCTGTAGCCTAGATTGTTACATAATATGATTTAAAATAACTAAACTATCATAGTTAGACTTATACATAACTATCACTTGTTAAGTTTGAGTATACGTCGACTGGCCAACCAACATAAATGACACCCTAGTAGGATCAACTGTAGGGGAAAAGAAGCATTATGCAGATGGTTTTATAATTATGAGAATTGTTGATATTATGGTCACGCACCATCTTTGAGCAGTGACACTTGTAGTGGTACCTATCCCACTCTCCCCATGAGTGCATGACACAACAGTTGTTAGGCTCTCCCCAGAGACTTTCTTCGCTTATAGTGTCAAATCTTTTTCATAGTGGTATGGTACATATGTCTGCTCTCAGTGCACATGTTCAAATTGAATTGAGAAATTTTATCCTTCTCGAGGCTGGAATTTGGCTTGAAGCTTATGCAAACAGAACATGAAAGTGGATTCTTGATTTTAATTTTTCTGTGTCCTTTCATTTAGAGTTTTGTCCTTTCCCATTTGATAGCTACTGGAATTGAGACAATTTCACTGTATGGCAGTTAATTGGGATAAGGGCCGGATTACCGTTGCCATCAGGGTGGGAGATACTGATTCAGTTAGCAGTTTATTTTATCGTTGAGGACTACACAAATTATTGGATCCACAGGTTTTTACACGGTAAATGGGGTTATGAGAAGATCCACCGAGTGCACCATGAGTACACTGCCCCTATCGGATTTGCTGCGCCCTATGCACATTGGGCTGAGATCTTGATCCTTGGGATCCCATCATTTCTTGGCCCTGCCATGGTCCCAGGTCATATGATTACATTTTGGTTGTGGATTGCTTTGAGGCAGATTGAGGCCATTGAAACCCACAGCGGGTATGCATGCTTATGGCCCCTTTTCTTTTCGCAGTTTAGTGATTGATTTTGGCATAATGATGTTGAACGGTTGCTTACGCTTTTTTCGCTTAACTTTCGTCCATGTTCTAAGTAGACTATCAAGAAAAGTGATTTGGGCTAAAGGGTGTCTTCATTAGCTTCATGCTTTTTATCCATTGTTGATATGATGCAAAGATTTATTTCTTTCCTTGATCACTTTAAACTTTTCGAATTTTCACATTACTTTCCTAAGCTCTATCTGTTTTGATGAGTCTGTAGTGAATTTCATATATTTTTTTAAAATTATTGACTCAAGTATGTACATGACTACTATTAGATGTAAGTTTTCTGTAGTGATTTAGGCTCATATAAGATATGAACAGAACAATTGTCCTTATGTCATTAGAGCAAAATAAACAATTTTCCTTGTGCCGTCAGTGCAAAATGAATTATATGGTTGATCTCTAGTCCATTAAGGGTAACACTACTGTGTAGACTATGGAAGTATTGTGTTCCACAATGGTGTGACTTGTCTGCAGTGAATCATCAAAAGGGCATTTATTAGGCCTGAATGCTTAGCTTTACTAACCATTCAACCAATAAGACAATTTTGCAATCACTTCCTGACCATGGCTGGAATTAGTCATATAGTTTCCTGATTCCTTCGGTTTCACATCATTATTTGGATTGGCGACTACAGCACTCCACCTTCTGTATCAGATTTAAGATAGCTAATTTCTTGCTGTGATGCAGATGAATCTTGGTGATTTTTAGGTTTCATATCTATAGTATGCCAAATGGCAACAAGATTGCATTCTAGTTATTGTGAGTCTGACTAGTTCTCCATCATCATTGGGCTGTCACGTTTTTATAATTCATCTTGTATTATATTTCTGTTCTGTGTAGATGTTCCGTGAATTCTGATCATAAAGTTATCGAAATGTTACGTTATTAGAAAGTGCAAGATCTTAACAAGAGCAGCGTAGTAGAATTGTCGAACACTTGTCATCTTTAGATGCAGTTTTGTCTACTTGCATGGTATATGCAGCTTGAGGACTTGTAACTTACCAATCTACTTGGTGCTTTCACAATTGAACAAAATTTGAGGGCTCGGATCTTTGTTACTCTTGGAATTCTAAGCTGCAGTAAAATGTTAATCATGAGAAGGGCATTGATTGGGACTATGGATTGGATAGACAAGTGCACCATTTTGACCGCATTCTCGACGCAAGTAATGAGGCAGCTGTATCATGTGTGTCTTTAAAGTGGGTGATGTTTCATTTAACTAATACTAGCTTTAGGGGATTAACAGTTTTGAAGGCTGCCATTCTTCTAGTTGTTTATTGTCTGATGAACGGGCAAAGGTTTAAGGTATACAAAGTTTTGGTCAAAGAGGGAAAGATGTACTGAAGGATTGAATCTTCTTTTCAGATAAAAATGGATAATCCTCAGCTGAACTTCTTTATGTGCATGTCTGGAAAAACTGATCATTTCATGCTAGTTAAATAACTAACATACTTAAATTTTTGGTTTACAAGCATGGTACAAACAAATGTCCTTCGGTTATCTTTGTTTGACTCTCTTCAGTTTGTTCAGACAAGTGTTGCAGCACTTCACATGCACTGTACAAGTTGTGTGTATAACTGATGGATTACAAAAACTTTCGCATCATTCCTTTCTTCAAAACAATTAAATGCTTCTCAAAGCACACATCATAAAAATCTATGGAGTAGTGTAGGTAGTTTAAAAGTTTTCTTTTCAAAATCCAGCTCTCTAGAAATATCCTTGCGGTCCTTTAGGGGTAAGAAATACATCAAACCGCCCTCCACTTTGCTTGCTTGGGTGGGATTTTGGATTAGGACATTCAAAATGTTAATTTATACGAAATAGTTGAGGTTAAAGACTGCAAATGCTAGCATACGTCCTTAAAGAACTCAATGTATCATCTACGGATGTTTTCAATTCTTTGTCAGGTTATACTGGTGGTTTCTCTTTCGCTTGACTGTTGTATAGTATGATAACCTCTCTGCTTTGGTTATAGAATACAAGCATCTGCTTACAACCACCTCCACGGGCCCTCTTGTTCTATTGGGGGCTTTGACTATCTTAATTGATAATCATTTTTCTCCATTTCTCGATTGCTGTGTAATTTCAGGAACATGAAAATTTTGTTTTCTCTGTAGATATGATTTTCCTTGGACCCCAACAAAGTATATCCCATTCTATGGTGGTGCTGAGTACCATGATTACCATCATTATGTTGGAGGGCAGAGCCATAGTAATTTCGCTTCGGTCTTCACTTACTGTGATTACATTTATGGGACTGATAAGGTGATTGGGGTTCCTTTTTCAGTACTTTGTTTTTCCTATTTGGATATGGTGGATGTTGATTGCTGATGCCTCTCTACTTTGCTGTCTTATCAGGGCTATCGTTATCAGACGAAGCTCCTTGCAAAGGTACACCTGGATGCCATTTCCTCTATATTTGCCGCTTATTTCGAATTTTAACTGTAATCAGTTGGCAACAGCTCTTTCTGCACATCTTTCACTATGCTCTTCCTTTTGTTAGCTTTCGCCCACTATTTTATTTTATTTTATTTTATGGTGATGTGATGTTAGTTTGGATGATGTGATGTTAGTTTGGATGATGTGGATTGGATCCATTGACTATCAGCTGAACTACCCTACTCTATAGCACCCAAGCTCTTATTTCAACTTAAGTGTCGATACCCATGCTAGACATTCGACATCCTGCTATGGATATGAATGCTACACGCTTCATCTTTAGACTTCAGAAAGTGATCGAGTGTTACAGCTGGGCAAATTTGCAAATTACTATAGCATTTGGTGTTTTTGTAGAACTTGGCTGATGATCATCGGACCTCTACCTTCTGCAATGATGCCAGGGTACCCTCTATATAGTCGAACCCTGGCGTGTTAGCACTTGGGTCAGTCGGGTTCGATAATTATACCAACTTTATGGCAAAATTTGTCTTTTGAGGCAGTTGTGTTTCACTGTAACGATTCAGGTTCTTCAGCTCCAACCCGCTAAGCCTCCAATCGACAGAGTCAATAACTGATCTTTATTTGCTAATCTGGTGCAGTTGAAAGAAGAGTCAAACCGCAGTGAGCAGCAGAAGGGGATCAAATCTGAGTAGGCGATTACCATGGCTACGTTCTTTCTCGCTTTCTGGCTTTCCCACTATACATAAGTGCATGAAGCTCGCTACACTGAGCTGATCGTGACCCGCATCTTACATCTCGGTGACAGAGCTAAGTAGAGTTTAGAGTGCTTGGATGGGAAATTAACTATGAAATCACCTGTGTTCTGTCTAGTTTGGCATTTTTCTTTTTTCCTTGGGTTCTTTTCTTTTGGGTTGTTTGGGGGGTTGTTTGTAGTTGAGATTCCTTTTTTTTAATGGGGAAAAAATGGGGTTTTGTAGAGCCAGAAACTCAGTTATGTAATTCCAACACTTTGACCAGTAAATCTATGAAGTGTTCATGGCCTTCTGTGGTTTGATGTGATGTATTATATATGAATATGACTACTGATAGTATTTGGACTTGTAATTTGACATTGCTCAAGTATCTCTTGTTTTTGTTTTCGGCTAACTGTGTATTTTTTTTAAAAAAAAAAACCTTCTAAGGCATAATAAATAGAAATAAACTTGGTCAACCATAATAATTCTCTGAGAGGAAAAGTTGATTACTGTTATAAATTGACAAATGTATGTGGTTAAAAAGCGTCGCGTGACTTATGAGAATATATACTTCCTAAAAACATGACATAGGTTGTCGCGACAGCAAATTTTAAAGGCTATAGCATCGAGTTCTATCAAACAAATGAAGTAGATAATATGAATATCTAATGAGATAAAATAAATTACATATAATGAAAATGAAGGTATGAAAACAATAAAATTAGCTATAACTAAGATGAATCATTAATGTCTATGTCGTAAAATAAGCTATGTATGGTAATATTATAACGTGAAAAAGTTACCCATACAATAAAATTACATCAAACTAATCTAATCCATTTGTATTTGCAAGCTAGGAAAATACTTCAAGTCTTTCTCAAAAGTAGTAAATACTATCTTAGAGTTGGATAAGTTATCCATTTTAGTATACGAATTTTCCATTTTAAAACTAATAAAAAATAGTATTTAATAAATCAACAATAGTAAACAATAATGTTTTTGTCATTACACTATATGAAAAACTACCATATAAACTATAAAACATGTATTTTGAACATATCTGTTTCTATAAAAGTTAGAGTTATCTATAATAAATATTTGACTATAATGATCACAACATTGTCAAATAGAAAACATATTACATATTTTCGACATCTTATTAGTTATTCCCTTACCATTTAAGATGCTTGGATGACACGTGTGCTTTTTTTAAAAAAATGAAAAAAACTAATACATTATCTTGATTTTTAATTTATTTTTAGAACATGTCTCATATGACTAGGGTAGGCAATGGATCGGATCGGATTGGGTTAGGGTAAGCTTGTTTACAAAACGGGTCAGGTTGTGGTTGGTCCATTAGTGATTTGGGCGAGGTCAGATCTTTTATATAAATAAATAGGTCAGGTTAGGTCGACTCATAGGCGACCCGTTTTTGGTCCATTTCAAATGGAACAAACTTGTTCAGAAAAATTGTGTATAATAATTATTTTTATGTATCAAGTATTGATAATAAGTTTAACTAATTGTGGAATGTAAATTAGTGTTGCAAGTAGGTTGAAAAAGTAACGGCTCACTAAATGAGCTGTTAATAGGTCAATCCACTCCGGCCTGTTAATATGTTTTAATGAGTTGGTCCATTATTGATTCGATTCTTTATTAACGCTATTTTAAACGGGTCGGCCCACTTGACCTAATGAATACCCGGCAAATTGCCCACCCCTACATACGATAGTGTTGAATCACAGGATACAAAGCCCGTCTAGCTCAGTCGGTAGAGCGCAAGGCTCTTAACCTTGTGGTCGTGGGTTCGAGCCCCACGGTGGGCGACTTTTTAATTTTCCAGAAACTTTCTGGATCCCTGGTTCCCGCTACAAGATATAATGGGCCAGGTTGTTGGGCTCTTACAAAAAACCCACAACGTGTCAGCCCAACAATAATGGGCTGGTCCATTTACCCTTGATTTCCATTTCCATTTCAACCAAAACGTGATGCAACTTTTTTATCTGTTATGGGTACACTGTGGATGCACAACAAGATTAAACACCTATTCCTCATAGTTGATCTTGTTTAAATAATATTTCGAAAAACTTAGATATATCCAGTTTTATCTCTGTAAGTAAATATGTCGATCCCAAGAGTCAAATGAAATGAAATTGTAGATATTCTTTATTTAAATTAAAGATTTTTACGAAAATACATCAAAGTAGTCAAATATGACGCAACATAATAGTAGCCAATATCAAATACAACAAGCTTTTTATGCAATATGGTTTAAAAAAGAAAAAAAGGCAAATTTCCACATGTAATTATTTTCTGATCACACATATATAGTATACAAGATAATTATAGCTCTGTATGACCCGAACAACTTTCTCGGCCCCTGACCCTTTTTTCCCTTAATACGTATTATGATGATGTTAATATGTCACGATGTGACAAAAAATTCACATCAAAGGGGGTAAAAAAGGGACATTTTAAGCTAAGCTCGATGAGTTAATTACTTTACCTGATTAATCTAAACACCTAACTTTTAAAATTAATTACAAATATGCCCCCCCAAAAAAAAATTTGGGAAGATGGTAAATCAATCCTTCAGACAGTTACCTACCATAAGTTTGTACGGACACAAAGCTGAAGATATTGATTGGATGTTATGATGATGATGGCTACCGTTGGAATACAGTGATTTTGCTGTTTGTGAGAATAATTAAGTGGAAAAATCATTAATCAACATCAATTTTGAAAATAAATATATGCTTCTTAATTTGGACTAAAACTAGTTGCAAATGGGCATATAAAAAACGACAATTATAAATAAGAGATTGAAAAGTACGCTTTGCATTTTATAATTAGTCCTACTTTATGAATAAGATACTTTTTTTCATGTGAAAAAAAAAAGAACATTTATCTTTTTAAACTAAAGTTTATCTCAAAACGTCTCTTTTAGAAAATATTTTCACAAAATCTGATTTTTGTGGGTCTCTTGGAATCAGTCTTTCTATGGGCAGAATTGCTGGTAAAGGTAAGGTTGTCCACATATGAATTTTCCCAGACCTCGTGAAAGCGGAGCCCATACTGAGAGTTTTTGTTGTTATTGTTGTTGTTTAAGTGTGAAGGGGGAGTATTAAAAATGGAAGTGAGAAATATAGATATCAGAAGCAAAGTTTCTATCAAGTGTTGTTGCATAAGCTATATCATTCATTGGCGGCCTTTTAGAAAATACATACATTAATTTCTTTGTTTATTTAATAACCCAACCTCTACAAAGACCTCCAATAACTCTTATATAAAATATATTTGCGTCTACATCTAATAGAATGTCACTCTCATATCTTCAAATTAATACTTTCGTCTCTCATTTAATTCTTCTTTTTCATCATAGATTTTACTTAATAAAATTAAGTAATTAATCGAATCACTTAAAAACCGACTTATATCAATCCTGATCCTGTTATATTTGTGCAAAATAAAGATATCATATGTCTCAATAAAGCCAATATTCAAATTTTTTTAAGGAATTTTTCTAATTTTCATAAAATTAACCTAATATTCAATTTTTTTTCCTTTTTTTGTGGGTGGAGGGGAGGGTATTATTCACAGGTTCTACTAGCTGGTGGGACCAGCAATAATGTGATTGAAAAAGCCAGCTGTATTAATTCCTCCAATTACTAATAACAGCTTTCAATGTATTTTTTCCTCCCCCCCCCCCCCCTATTAATGGGCCCCCCAAGTTTTCTTTTCAAACCTTTTAATAAAGAAGAAATTTTACCCAATGAGCTTTGCTCATTATTTCTTTAACACTTTATGGCTTTCTTTTTGAGGGCATCATATGGAAATATTTGCCCAATTAGTATTTTTTAAAAATTTTTCCATACATGTGGATGCATCCTTATTGGTAATTATGGGCCCCAATTATATGACATTTATATGCACCTTAATTTCCATATTTTTTTTCTTTTTTTTTCACCAAGAAAGTGGAGACAAGTCTTATTGCCACTCTTGTACCATATGCTACTTGTAATTACTATGCTACTATACATGTATAGTGGTCCTTGCAAAAAGTTGAATTTCTTGTTTTGATAGTAAAGTTGAATTTCTATGATTGATCAATTGTGTAGCTCCACTAGATACTACTTCACTATGTAACTTCAATTTACTGTATGTGGCCATGGTTTTTGTTTGTTTGTTTGTTTAAATTTAATTAAAAATTCATTTTCACAACGATTCTACCGAGTGTATTAACAGATACCATATCTAATAGGAATATAATGATCAGAATGGACTAATCAACTTGTTGTTGGGTTTCTTCTATTGATATATGATATATCCATTGTTAGTGCCATTGGAAAGTTATAGTGTGCTGAACTGAGTTATGAATCTGTCACGATTGATGGATTTCTCATCTCAATACTCAATAACAATGTGTTTATCTCGTTCCATTATTAGGTCATAGTATCTTGTTTCGTTCGACTAATACATTTGTTTTGATAGCTACAATAATATCCGATAGAATAAAATAGTTCTTCTTTTGATGACCCGATAATATAGCAATACCTTCTCATATTCTTATGTGATCATCTCATTTCAATACATATATATATATATATATATATATATATATATATATATCATATATAAAGCATATCGTTTTTGTGTTATTTGATAATTTTAGTTAATTAGGGCCGTACAAAATGCCAAAATTTTATATAATGCCTTGTATCATTTTGCTATGAAAGGACAGTTCAAAACCAACCCCCCCCCCTCCCCCCTCTTCTTTTCCCCGTTTTGCTGTTCTCATGTTATCACGTACATCTGATGCCTAAGATTGTTGAAAAACTTCAATTCTCACATGCCAAAGCTTATTCAAGGGTACAATTCTACATGGTTTTAGTGCTTTAATGTCAATATTGTACAAGGACTCACTATAATGGCATTAATTTATGCTCAAAAATTATATAGGAAATAAATAACTAAAATAATTATTTTGGACCAAAGGAGTGCATTATACATACATGTACATGTCAAATAGGGTTAAGTATGATCTGAAGCATACAACACTCAACAATGCCCCTTCTCCTCGCTTTTGTAAGATAAGAATATCGTTTTTTTCCCCCCTTATCAACGTACAATAATCAAGAAATGTCATACAAATTCACTAAAAATGTTTACATATATAATTACATGTCAGCTCGCTCTAACAATGCATAAGGAATCTGTTCCACCTAAATTCTGAGCTGGTCCATGTGATTGAAATTTGAAAGTGGGTAATAACATGTACTAGTTTCTTCCATCTCCTATGACAACATTTCAAGTATGAGCGTCATACATTTTTAACTAAACTATGAACTTAATCAACTACATTACCAAGCTAGCTAACCTGATCCTGTTTCAGAACTTCTAGAAGAATATACATGCGATATCCCTCAATGACGATATTTTTGTATGTAACTCGGCCCACAGCAACAACTCTCCAGATGGCAAACAAATAGAGTTTTGTCTCTACTCTTAACAGTACGGAATTCAAATTCTCATAAATTTATTTTAACTACTTGACAGAACCAAAAATTCATTGAACACAAGAATGCATGAAGTTATCCGATCATTAAAAGACCCAACAAAATATCGATTGATCTTAATTTAGAAAAACATTTTGTAAATTTATCTCAAACAAAAACTATCTTTCCTTCCATTTTTTTCCCCTACCTACAGCCCTACCTATCTTTGTTACAAGGGTACGTAGGGGATTATCTAGTAACGATTTTAGTGGGTCACTGTGGGGTGTTTTGCTTAAGAATACAAATCATTGATAGAGATTGCAATTTTGGCGCCAAACTTGGCAATAGACAAATAAATTAGTAGGAGGTGGCTTATCACATAATTAGGTGCTAGCTAGTTTGTAGCTTGTCCTTAATGTCATGTATAATTGCTCCATTTCTTGGTAATTTACAAAGTGAAAAAGGCTATGTTGACATGCAATTGTCTCATGTTAAGCAGAATGTTCAAGGAGATTTTGAATCCACTGGAAGCAAAGTTGAGAAAGCTTGATCTGATATGATAACCTGATCTGAAGTTACTGAGAGTTACTTGAACCTGGCTTGAACTGAACCAATTTTGACTTAAAGTTGACACGATTTGATTGTTTAACTTGAAAATCTGTTGTTTTTAAATTTTGAGCAAACTGGCTCATTTATTAAATAGGTCTAACCGACCCGACCTGTTTTTCAGCTCTAACTGAAAGTCATAATTGTGAATAACACTTGTAAACTTAAATCTAATCATATTTTTGCATTTTAAAACAAAATGGAATGAGATGTAGATTAATAAGCAACCCCATCTCACTTTAAATGTGTTGGATCTTCACTTCTATTTATTTTTTTTTGGGCGGGGGGGGGGGGGGTTAAATAATATATTGAAATTGTAAAATAGTTTCTATTTGACTATATAATTTATATGTAATTTATAATTGTGAGTAAGACCTGCAAACTTATTAAGAATAGAAGAAGAATGCATCTTGGTCTTGCTTTATACTAAAGCATTGAAATACTTTTCTATTTCCGAATCTTTCTTTAATGTTTTCCTTTTACAAAAAGGGCATAAAGCTTAATGCTGGTTGGACTTAATAAAGACAAATAATTTTATTCCTACATTTAAACAGTAGATCCTTAAAATTAGCGAATATACACTTGTATTTTTTAGTAAGTATTTGCCACACCCCGGTGCGAGGTGCATATTTTTTATTTTTATTTTTTTGGTGTAGAAGAGGGGCTACGCTTTGATAAAAAATTTATGTGTGAGGTACATATGTGATATTCCGAAATAATACCTCAAACTTAAGATGGATGAAAAAAAAAGATCATAAATAATTTACTTTATTTTCTTGGTGCACATATTACATTGTACAAGATCATCCGATAAAATAAATACAATATTAGTTAGTAATCAATACCAATTTGTATAAAGTAGAGTAATTCTACTTTAAAAAAAAAATAAATTAATGGAGCACTTCCATTCTTAAAGTTAAAAATTGATACAAATTTTGATAATAGTCCCATAAAAACAGTAAAAAAACCCTCTTTTTTTTCACTTAGAAACCAATATATACTCTATTTTTATGAAAAATTGATATCAATTTGCCCCCCCCCCCCCCTTTTCAATGATTATTGTCTGAATACACAATTGAACGTGCATAAGGGCAACAGAGCAAGTATGATGTAAGTCTCCAAATTTGTGTATGTCCCAATACCTACTCTTGAGGCATTTGAAAATTCACTGCTGGATTCCATATAACATTTGGTCAACATTTTCAAAACAAACCCAAAATAATAATAATAATAATAATAATAATAATAATAATAATAATAATAA
>JACYFF010010365.1:112437418-112448074 GCA_017589665.1 Selenicereus undatus | reverse complement strand
AATAATAATAATAATAATAATAATAATAATAATAATAATAATAATAATAATAATAATAATAATAATATTATTATTATTATTATGTTCAAAACCCTACACACCCATTCCTCCCAACCCCCCCCCCCCCCAAAAAAAATTGTTAGTGGGATCACATTAATTTCAAAGTTACCCTTTTTATATCGTTCCCTCAACTGATGAGATCTTAGCTAAGTGGTTAACATTGAGGTTCTGGGTGCATTAGGTCTCAGACTCGATTATCCCTCCCTCTATTGTATTGTACTGCATTCGTGGCTCATTTTAATAAAAAATATATATATCTTCCCCTCATATTAAATATGCCCATATGAATAACAAGGCTCAAAGGAAAAGCCAAAATAGCTTGAGGAAGAAGATCATCCCCAAATCCTAATTATTATACTTTGTAATATTTTTAAGAAAATAAAATTAATTTTTGAGACTACAAAGATAGAAACAAACAAGGGGATTGAGACCCCACATTTATTATAAAAAAAACAATAAAAAATAAATAAACCTGCTTCCTCCCTCCACCTTTATCAAGAGAGGGCCCCTCTTTCTTTAACAGTATCAACACAAAATTGAAATTTGGAAATGGTCAATCAGAAATTAATAAATTAAAAATCAAAAAGACCCGAAAATAGGATTTCACTCACAAAAGAAAAAGGCCAAAAAAGGAGGGGCCACAATAGCGCGTGCGGACACATCCCAGGTGTGTGTGTACGGAGCATGTTTACCTTGGTTCGTGTCGTACGTTGGCTCTGACGCTGCCTTTGTATGACCAGGGATTATCCAATGCAACCACTGTTTAGCCCCACTCGCAACTGTATAGCGCGTGGGGTCACCCGCCACAAATAAAGGTTCTGTGATAGAATACAAATTATACAACGTATCGAACCTATTAACCCGATATAATATGTATGATAATTTATTTTATTTTTTTAAATTCATCTTTTATTTCTTTGATTCTCCTCCAAAAAAAAAACAAAAAACTCTAATTTGTATCTGCAGTTTATGCCCTATTACCAATTTTATGAATATGGATCTATATTATAGTATAAAATTAATATATAGGCTGATGAGATTTTAGTCTGCCCATTAATAGTGAGATTTTGGATATATTAAGTCACACGTTCAATTCCTTCATCTCATATTGTATGATAATTGTACAATATTATCCTTTGTGATTCATTTGAACAAAAAAAAAAATCTACTGTTAGGTTTTTAACCACAAGTTAAAGATTTTGATTAAGAAAGTTCTTAAACATGATATTAGAACTTTGGATTACTTTATACCCTTCTCATGTATGTTTAACTATCAATTTTAAATTTTTGATTGAATTAATTTTTGAATAATATTTGAACATTTTTAAGGATAATCTCAGTTTTGAATATCATTAACTCATACTAATTATTGTCCAACGTAAGGAAATAGCCCTTAAGGGGTTGATTGTCACATAGTATTACAAATAACAACTAACATGTAATTATAATTATATAACACTATGTAATTATTATTGCATTACAAAATTAATTTTATTATATTATCTTCAACTAAATATTAATAATCCATGTTACAAACTCAAAGGCCATCATATGAAAAAATATGCTAAGAATATAATATCTTCTTATAAATTTTATCAGTTTAAATTTTTAATTGAGATAATTCTTAAACCGCCCATATTATAAATGCTGATGCAACCCTTCCCTTCCCCTTTCTTCCCCCCCCCCCCCTTCTCTGTCTCATTCGTCACGCCCCTCTTTCTCTCTCCTCCCTAATTACAATTTACAATCACTGCGAGAAAAAAACTTTGCAAAAAGCAAAGAAAAACAAATTAAAATCGATTTGTTGTGAACAAACAAACCCACCCTCCACGAAAATCACTCACACCCAGATCATTAATTCTCCCCGCCCTCTCTCTCTCTCTCTCTCTCTCTCTCACTCTTTCTCTCTCATGTGGAGGATCGCCGGAGACCCAAATCCCGGCGAAAGCCAACGGATTTCTCCGGCTAGCTAAATGTGTGGAGGAAGACGATGCATGATGTCAGAGAGAAAAACAACGCACAAACACTAATTCAATTCGAAATACAGATACCCAGAAACAGTAATTGTCATTCTTCTCATTTGAGTCATCGGAGTCGGTGAGAATGTCGTCGTCGGAGGGGGGCACGGCGGAGGAGGCGACGGCGAAGGCGGTGGCGAAGAGGTACGAAGGTCTGGTTATGGTGAGAAACAAGGCGATTAAGGGTAAGGGTGCGTGGTACTGGGCTCATCTTGAGCCACTCCTGGTTCACAACGCCGACACGGGCCTACCGAAGGCCGTCAAGCTCAAGTGCTGCTTGTGCGACACTTTGTTCAGCGCTTCCAATCCATCTCGGACCGCCTCCGAGCATCTCAAGCGGGGTACTTGCCCCAATTTCATCACCACCACTCCTCGGCCTCTCTCTTCTCTCTCTCCTCCGCCGGCCGCCGTCACTAACGCCGCCGTACAGCCACTACCACTGCCACCCCAGGCCGAGTCTCACCCGTTGTCCTCTCCTACTCCTACTAGCGCTTCTACTCCTCCCCCGCCTCCTCCTCCGTCGTATAACCACCGGAAGAGGAGCTCCTCTGGTGGTGGGGGAGGCGGCCACGCCAGTACTGCGATGCCCACCTCGTATGCTTCCCCTATCAGTGTGGTTGACCCATCTCGGTTCGAGGTGGGGGGGTTTGGTGGGGCCATGGTGGTTCACCCGCACCATGTTCAACACCCACTGGCATTGCCAAGTAGTGGGAGAGATGATTTGTCTGATGCAAGAGGTATGTTTGAGGACAGTATTAAGAGGCTCAAGAGCCCTAAAGCATCACCTGGGCCTGCTCTAAGTAAGTCCCAAATTGATTGTGCCCTTGAATATTTGGGAGATTGGGTGTACGAGTCTTGTGGGTATGTGTCTTTTTCTAGCCTTGAGCACCCTAAATTCAAGGCTTTTCTTCATCAAGTAGGCATGCCTGAGGTTTCTAAGAGGGAGTTTTCTGGGTCTAGGTTGGATGCTAGGTATGAGGATGTCAGGAATGAGTCTGAGATTAGGATAAGAGATGCTCAGTTTTTTCAGATTGTTACTGATGGGTGGAAGCAAAAGGGTTATTATGATGAGAATTTGGTGAATTTGACACTGAATTTGCCTAATGGGACTAGTGTTTATAGAAGAGCTGTGTTTATTGGTGGACAAGTGCCTTCTAAGTATGCAGAGGAGGTGTTGTGGGAGACTATCACTGACATTTGTGGCAATGCTGTGCATCAGTGTGTAGGAATAGTTGCAGATAAGTACAAAAACGCAGCTTTGAGCAATTTGGAGACTCAGAATCAATGGATGATCAATCTCTCTTGTCAGATTCAGGCCTTCAATAGTTTGATCAAGGATTTCTATGGGGAGCTTCCCTTGTTCAAGAATGTGGCAGAGAATTGCCTTAAGCTTGCAAACTTTGTCAACAACAAGACCCCCATCAGGAAGAGCTTCCATAAGTACCAGTTGAGGGAGTATGGTCATGCTGGACTGCTGCCAGTGCCCATGAAAGGGCTTGAGATTTTGAGTTTCGAGCCTGTTTATGCCATGGTAGAAGACATAATGAGCTCTGCCCGAGTGCTTCAGCTGGTACTCTTGGACGAATCATACAAGACAGAATCGATGGAGGACCCAATTGCTATAGAATTTGGGGAGATGATTCGTGATGTTGGGTTTTGGAATGACTTGGAAGCCGTACGTTCATTGGTGAGACTGGTGAAGGAAATGGCTCATGAATTCGAGACAGAGAGGCCTTTAGTTGGGCAATGCCTCCCCTTATGGGAAGAGCTTAGAACAAAGGTGAAAGATTGGTGTGCAAAATTTCACATTTCTGAAGCACTAGTTGACAAGGTGATTGAAAGACGGTTTAGGAAGAGCTACCATCCTGCTTGGGCGGCAGCTTACATTCTTGACCCGCGGTATTTGATCAAAGACAGCAGTGGGAAGTACCTCCCACCATTCAAGTTACTGACTCAAGATCAGGAGAAAGATGTCGACAAGTTAATCACTAGATTAGTATCTCGCGAAGAAGCACATGTTGTGCTGATGGAATTGATGAAATGGCGAACAGAAGGGCTTGATCCAGTGTATGCACAAGCTGTACAGTTGAAGCAGAGAGACCCTTCGACAGGAAAGATGAAGATTGCCAATCCTCATGGAAGTAGGCTTGTGTGGGAGACTTATCTCCCCGAGTTCAGGTCCCTCGGAAAGGTGGCAGTTAGACTAATCTTCCTACACGCCACTGCTCGAGGGTTCAAATGTAGCTCATCCTTCTTGAGATGGGTTCGAGCTCATGGGCGCTCTAGGGTGGGAATGGATAGGGCACAGAAGATGATCTTCATTGCTGCCCATTCTAAGCTTGAAAGGCGTGATTTTACTAGCGAGGAAGATAAGGATGCAGAGCTCTTTGCATCTGCCCATGGTGAGGATGATGTCCTAAATGAGGTCTTTGTTGATCCATGATATGTCCTCAATGTAGCTTCTTCTTCTTCTTCTTCTTCTTCTTTTTATTTTTATTTTTTGGGATTACATATCATAGAATTTATTGAATTCTTTTAGGGGAGTTTGTTCAACTCCTTCCATGGCCACCTTGTATTTTTGTCTCACAGTATGAAGATATTTAGGGCCAGCAATGTGGTGGAAGGAGCTCAAGACATCAGTAGGGTTTTGGAGTTTTGTATTTATTATTATTATTACTACTATTCCTGATGTGTTAGTGGATGAATTGAGTTATGACTTTGGCACTATGTAGAGGAGATACTATTTTCCTTTGGTGAGGATCTGTTCAAGGGCAACAAGAATGATGTAACTTTTGAATCCTTTAATTTGGTTTCAGTAATCATATGTTTGAAAGGGGAACATTTTTTTGTTTCTCCTTTGCATTTTCAAAATTAAACTCTCTTCATCATCCCATTTAACTTCGAGATTTCAATATATTTGTTCTTGTATCGTTCACAGTATATATGTATATCATAATTTTAAGATTATTATCTTCGGATACGTAATATAATATCATTCTTTTGTGACAGACGATCAGTACAAATATGAGGAGTTTTGAGAATTTAGAGGGGAAAAAAAGAAGAAGAAATGACTCATATTTTTACAATTCGATTTGTTTTCTAGATCTGTCATTTAAAATAGTAATTTAACATTTAGGACATAAAGAAACCAACCATCAATTACATAAATTAGACGCATAAATACACGTTATTTATTCCCGATGATATGTCTCTCTCGCTCTACATCACTTTCTTTTTCGCTCCTCTTTTCTTTCTTTTTTCTTAAAAAAAGGTATTCGGTAACTTTTTTTTTTATAAGAAAGATAAGAATTAAACAATCTAGGACACACTTCTCTCAAGGGTTCGTCCTAAATTATCCTTAACAGAGATACGACAAAGGTCTCTATGAGGAACCGCATCCCACACACTTATGAAATGAATTGATAACCTGAACTAAGCCAATCATTCGACTGCACTATTATCCTCAACAACAATACGACAAAGGTCCCTATGAGGATGCCTAAAAATATGGTTAATGATGACATTGTTGAATCGAGTAAAGAAAATAGTGATATCTTGAACTAGTGCTTGAATTTCCCATGAGGTTTGGATTTTCCCTTGCACTGCTTGGATAAGAATGCTGTTGTCTCCTTCAAGATAAATATCTGTAAATTCAGCTTATACAGCTGCCTTGATCCCATTACGTTTCGTTATAGCTTCTGCCACTAATACCGATGCTGCTCATAGATTAAAAGCTGTCGCTTATAAAAATCAGCCTTTCCAATCACGAATGATAAATCCTTCTATTGCTCCCTGCAAACTTTTAGATACATCAAAGTTAATTTTGACGAATTCTCCTTGTGACTTCTGCCAAGATCTCCATGGTGTTTGCTTGTGGTTGTGGTTTGAAGGAGGTGGTGGGCATTGGATGACTTGAAATTGCATTTTCATGTAGAGAAGGCTGCAAAACATCGTTTAATGCTATTTTTTTTTTCCAAAAAAAAAGATGACGTCAAAATTCAGTTTGTCGATCTCCTACCCTATAATGATTTTGATATTGTCCTCATCATTAGACAAAAGTAGGAGCAGTCATTGGTTTTTAGAGCTTTGATATCTCTTTCGGTCTCTTTTGATGGCTTTAGAGATGGGACATATTTTAACTATTGCCCACACAATTCTACTTTTATTACACCCACAGGGACTCATTTTAATTCTAGGGTTATACCAAAATTCAACAATTTTTCATGAATAATGATGATGACCGTGGTGAAAACATGTTGCCCCAAAGCTTCAACAAACAACAAACATATGTCAGTACCTAAGTCTGACTAATGAAGCTTTAATTGAAATGGGAATGTTAGAATTAATTAGGTTCAACTTCGTCGGTACAGAAGATAAAAATTTATCGAACAATTGATTTGATTTGATGATGATGATGTGCATAAGATAGGAAGTGACGTATATAGGCGTAGCGACTTTCAGCTACAACCCTTCATAACCACCCCAAGCTAAATAAAATCTTGCACCTAGAATTACGCTTATAATTAAAACAAAATTGATATGATACGGCCATTTAAGTTTAAATTCTACGGTCTCAGAGAGAGCTTAGTTAGGGGAATTCTTCAAATCTTGAATGATATTGACAAGATAAGTGAAAAATGTATTGCTAAGTTACATTCAACACTAATGAGATATGATATACAATTTTTTTTCGTTTTGGCATTTTATGAGTTATTGTTGATTCATAAGAAATAGAGTTCTATCAATGCAAGCTTTTTCCATAATAAAATTCGAAACCAGAACCTTGTTTAAGAAGAATAAATATCCAGGCATTGAATACGTCAATAGTCATTGGTTATTCGCCGTCTTTGGAGATCGATAGTTTACTAGTATAATGATTGGTTTAGAAAAGAAAGACCAGGGTTCAATTCTCCTTAGATTATGTACGAAAATTTATTCATTTAATTAAACAAAAATCGGTATTGGTTGACTAATGAATTGTGAATAGTAATCAGTAATTACTGAGTAGTTAGGATGACCACAAAAAACCCAGGAGATATTAATTGCAAATGCAGCTCGAATGGTTGAATCTTCTTAAGGCGTTTGACAATAATTAAGACTTTAGAGAGAACAAGACAACCAAAAAAATGGTGCTTTAATTTGCCTTTGCCCTTTCTTTTTCTGGTACAGAAAAGTAGAAGCTTGAATAATAATGACTGAATTGAAATTATTAAGCTGCTAAGTAAACAGTAATCCCTTGAACAAAACCCTTAATTAATTATAATTAATCATTTATTTATTTAATTTAGAGAGAAGAAGGAGATCTAATCACTGGATTTAGTGGACTAGAATGACGCAAATTTTGGTGTCGGCAGGGTTCAGTAAGCTGACTGCTTACCTACTAAAGTTTCCCTTTTCCATGCATATATGTTATGGTTATGTATTACATTCTCTCTCTTCCTTCTGTGTTATGTATTCATCAACTGCATCAAGCAATAAATCAACACGGGTTGGTTCAAGTGATTTTGCACTTGTTTTCCTTAAATAAGGTCTCGGGTTTGAGCCATGCAAATAGAGAAAATCTGTGATATGAGAACTCTACCCCTTTATTGGGCCAATAGTAACTCGACTTTAGTTGAAAGGAGGATTCAAGATAAAAAAAATCAATCACATCAACAAGTTTAGTTTTTGGATTAAAGGAGAAATTAAAAGAGGTTATATCATGATTAGTGGTAATTAAGGTCAAGATCGACACTCTTATCTTCCTTCTTTCTACAAGAATCTTTGCCTCTCCCAATGCTAATACCTTATCATTGCATTCAATCCTCCAACTCCCCCCCCCCCCCCAAAAAAAAAAAAAACTAGTTGTAGTCAAATGAATAGATGGGTCGGTTTAAATTTAGTTTTCAGAAGGAATAATGCAGCGGCATGCAGATCACACCATGGGTCAGATCTTTAACAAAACTTACCAAACTAACTAGCTTTTGCCTAAGTCTAAGACATCGATTACATAAACACCATGAATCTTTACCAGAAGGGTAGTTTGAATATATTACCTTATATCTTATCATGTCCAAAAAAGAAAAAGAAGAAAACTTAGTTGAAATTTAATATGAATTACAGAATCTTAGATCTAATAGAGGTCTAAATTTAATCATCATAAGATAAAACATCAACAACACCACCTCCCAATGTGGGTCCCGCTTTTGTGGGGTTTGGAGAGATCCAGATGTAAGCAACATTATCTCTACCGACATATCCGTAGAGAAGCTAATTTCAAGACATCATAGGATAAAAAGCGTATCAATTAAGTTGATTAAGTTGATTAAGTGTAATTAAGGGGTGGATTATGTCATCATTCCAACTTGAGCTATGGTTAGATCAGAGCAACCTGATGAGAAACAAGTAGATATATATGGACCACTAGAATGGCATCACTACCTCCAACTTGTTTGCATGATTCCCTTCAAAGTTTAGATGCATGTCCCTCTCAAATAGTGGGGATTCCATAATTCATATAATCTTGTTTATTCTTTCTCACTCATGATTATCATCCCACAAGTAATTAACCAATTAATTATCAACCCAAAAAAGGAGGTTAATTAAAAAGATTAGAAACTCATTCAAATTAAATGAAAATCTATGGGTCATGCTTAGCTTTGGGAGTTTGTTTAATTAGTCCTATGTTTCTGGAGTGAGTATTGAAATTTCTATCAACTTTCCAGTGGTCATTGTTAGAAGTAGGCCATTTCTCCCCTTTTTTGTACTAGTTTATCTAGGGCCCTTGTGTTTTTTTGAAATTTGACCTATAACGGTGTCTAATAAAACCGTGATCTAATGTGTATTATCTTCTTTTTTTCCGTAATTATCTCGTTATAATTAATATGAATTTCGTTGAATTATATGCTAATTTGATAATTAAATTTAAAGGAATAATGTTCATTCTATAAGTGATGTCAAGGAAGATGTAATATAGTAATTTCTAGAACATATATATGTTTAAAATTTGAAAAATGAGACCCACTAATTTGCTTTGCGTGATAAGGAAGGTGGAGGCAATTAATGGAGAATACATACATAATCAAAAGAGATTGCTTTTATTTAATCAACTAAAATTGATTGGCTAGCTATTAAAGAGGTCTCCAACTACTAAACAACCTTTTTCTTTGTTTTTTTTAATAATTTTTTCGATTTTGAATTCTGCATTTTACTAGAGTCGAGCTGCTGTTGAAATAATAATGGGTAGAGCTCTTCAATCACAAATTTTCTCTATTCACAATACTCGAACTTCAGACTTTACTTAAAGAGAATAAGTGTCAAACTATTTAAACCAACCTGTATCAATAAAAATTAATTAAATAATAGATATTGATGAATCACGCCCCAACTTACAAAAGCACTTCATTTTAAAGTGTTTTATACAAGAAAAAGTTTAGCACTACACTAGGCAATAAATTCGGTACAAAGCACGAATCCTTAAAGTTATCAGATTTTGGAATGTATGTACGTACGTTTTAAATTTTTTTTAATTATTTAAATTTATTTGTGGCAAAAATATAATTAATAATATATGATATTACAGTACCCCTATGCGATATAGGGTAGTTAATGGACCAACCTAGCAATATATACAGTAGTGTATTATTTATTTAGTACTAAATATGATTAGTGGATTGACTTACAACGTATGGAGTGTACCATTATACAGCAATTCTTCGTCTAAAAGAGTATCTGCTTTTTATGTGTTTTACTGTTCTCTCACATGCTGCATTTTTTAATGCCACTATCATGTCTTTTTCTTGGGGGTTGAGCGACCATTAAGCAAGCTTCTCTTTTATGTTTCTTTTTTCGAATTTGAAAAAAAAAATTATTATTAAGCTTGTCTTTTATGGTTATTTTAAGTACGCACAATCCTCTATGTAATTCTACTATTTACGTAGATTTTTATGTGAATAATTGATCGTCGTTAAGGTAGAATAATAATGGAGATTGCAATTAATTAGTCACTCGCAAAGCACGAGGGAAGACCAAAAATCCTGTGTATAGACTTTAATTAAATATTATATGATGAGGCCTAAGGTTTTGTTGGATTTGATACGTTGGTTAGATGTGTAAATTGTATGTAAGACGATTAATGTTGTGGGATTTCAACATGTTGTTAATCGTAGAGAGTATAATGCTGTGGAATTTGCAAAGTAATTGGGGACATCAATATGTATGAGTGATGAATCTATAGGGGAAGAGATTTAGTAAGGTATTGAATTACAATTAGCAAAGAGATATACGTCATATTTTAGTCGTTAACGGTTAACTGTCTGTATTATTTATTTGAATTGACTGTTTGTGGAAGAACTGTATGATAAGATTAAATATTTCTGACAAAGTTGTGAACAAAAAGCTAATTTTATTAAAAAAACACTTCCAAAAAGCTAATAGATAAAAATTGACTTTTTCAAATTAGCTTTTTGGATCCAAAAAGCGATTTCAAAAAGTTTATTTTACCAAATATTCAAATTAGCTTGTTGTCTACGTCAAACAACTAAATTTTGATCTAAAAAGTTGTTTACTAAACACTCCCATAGATTTTGATATGGGGAGA
>JACYFF010010365.1:112404479-112437318 GCA_017589665.1 Selenicereus undatus | reverse complement strand
ATATATATATATATATATATATATATATATATATATATATATATTATGTGTTGGAATTTGGAAGTAGTATTTTTATGTTATCTTAAGATATGAATTATACAAGTGGTTGTAGACATATCTGTAGCTTAATTATTTAGAATTTTTTAAAACGCTCATTGGAGTAATTATAAAGTATTTTATTATGTAGCAAATTGTTCGTACAATTGAGATCTCCTTTCCTTGTTCATAGTAAACAAGTCCAAGAAAAATGACCTTTTATCTAATTAATGGTCATTAAGCTAGATCGATTGACATGAGGAATGAAGGGACGTAACTTGACACGAGCAGTAGCAAGTTCTTCGATGGCTTAATTTTTGTTACATTATATTTAATTTGGCATGTCACACATGCATTTTAGTATACAAGATTTCTTAGCTTCTACGGTTGTGTAAATGTGTAGACATGCAGCATGGTTGGAAATTGAGCGTAGTAATATTTGAATTATTTGGTTGATATTGGTCTGGATCTAGATATTAAGAATGTTCTTCTTTATTAAAGTTATAATTGTGGGCGTATATTCATGTTTGTAGTTGTTATTAATGTTCTTTTTTTTTCTAGGTGTCCATAAAATATAATTCGTAGTTGTAACTTGGATAATCTTATTATATATTCTCTTAATTATATTGGGCTCGTTTTATTACTTGGGTCTCTTTTCTATTCGTAATATTAAATAAATGAGAAAAAATATATTGCATAAGTAAATAGACTATACCATGTAAGTATATGACTGAGAAATTTAAGTTATGTTGGGGAAAAGAACAAAAAAAAAGCCTACTGTGAATTTTGTATAGGAAAGGGCATGCAAGGGAAGATGTAACGCAAACCCTAGTTCCAGGGTAACGCAAACCCTAATTACAGACTAAAACAAAGGAGATGAGGTGGCCCAGGCTAATCACTTTTACCAAAGGTGATTGGCTTAAGCAGATTTTTATTCGATAGTTAATAGTTACAGCAAAAAGGCCTCGTTTAAGCAGCTTTTGATCTTGACATTTCAGCCTCAACTTAGAACTGATCCTCAATGTGACTATAACAAGTAATGTTTTTGTAGCCCCTAACAATTTTTGCTTCATAACGCCAAGTATCTTTGTAAACAAATTATATACATATATGTGTACGTGTGTGTAATAGACACGAGCACGATAATCTGAGTCAAACTAAGTAAAACGATTTGATTAATGTAGTACTATGAGCACGATAAAGTCTACAGGATCATCACGCTATTTAGCGAGTGTAGCTGAGAAAACCCCAATGCGAATATATATAATATGATAATTAGAAATAGAGTAATTAGCATCAAATTTTTGAATTACAATTTCAAATTAATGTATATTATCGATACTTATAAATAAATTATATGTACTTTGATAAGTACATCGTCTAACTTTATGTTCATATCCAACTTTTATATCATCAAAAAAAACATAAAAATCCAATCTCGTAAAAGAAAGTTTATGTATCTCAAAATGAAAATAACGTAAATAGACAGAATTAATATGAAATTATAACTTTTTTTTAAATGATAGAAGTGATTTATAATGTGTAATTATATGAAGATCGATTGATTAAAAACTCTTACCTTATAATATAAAATGGAATAAAATTCTTTGATGGATTGATTGGGGGGCAATTGACTAGCTAGGCATCAATCAATTGCATTGTGGATTTTAGGAATGATTCAATCATATGCCCTACTTCAATTTCTCTAGTATATTCGATCCTCATCAATCATCATCAATTGTTCTTACCCAACATATATTCCTCCAATCAGACCATTATCTTCCGTGCTCCGTCTCACACTCAAACCCAACCCACCCCACCCACCTCATCCTAGCTCTTTCTCTCTCTGCCCACGTGGACAAATTCCCAGCCCAATAAGATCGTCCAAAAACACGTGGGAATATTATTATTGTATTCCTTTTTTTTTAACGAACGGTCATAACTCACGTGCTCTCTCAGGGTCTCGCACGTGCCAGAGGGCCACATTGGGCCGCCTCTCATCCTCATGTATCATGTACTCGGTAGTGGGAGTTGTTATGCTGTCTACTCCTTTTATCATAAGTGTTTTTTTTTTCTTTTTTCTGTATACATAGAAATTTTAAATTTATTTTATAATAAAATAAAATGTACGGGTTATTATTTGTTAAGTAATTAGGTTTTATTTTAGTTGGAACTTGATTTTCACATCAACAGGACTAGATATCATTGCTACCACCTTGTCCACTTGATTTTTTCATCTACTCCCCATATAATTAGTGATTATTATCATCCTCGTGTAATTTCAATCACCTTTTTTTAGCTTTTTTTGGCCTCCTACTCCTTAATCATCTTACTTTTGTCCATAATTGCAAATACCGCCATAGAGTCGATATTTCTACAGTTATTCTGGCACATGTGCCTATGGGAATCATTAAAGTTCGGAATATCTCTATCCTACTTGCTGCGCGCGTACATCTAAACAAGTAAGAATGTTATGAAATTTACAACTTGTTTGTTTTAACTTTGAAAATCACCAATAAATAAAAAAAAAAAAGTAAAGAGTAGTAAGAAGTCGGTATATTAATACTAAATTAAATAGACCCCTAATGTATTTAGGACACCAGTCTTAATTATAAAATTATCACCTGGTTCACACAATAGTAGTCAACTAGTATTAGTTGTAATTTTGTCGCCATGAAACTAGTCATATGCATTTAAAAGGACTATTTTTTAATTTTAAAAAGTTATTTAAAAAAAAAACAATTAAGACGAGAAAAGGACAAACAATAACACAATAATTCTATGTGCCACACACCTTGAATGGACCATTTTTAATTAAGCAAGTAATTTAAAATTGAATTTGAATTTAATCATTTTCTATATTAAAATACCGTACTTTAGACATACTAATGTGGTAGAATTTGGACCATATATGATGTAGGGCCAGAGTAATTCAAAAATATTAATCATATAGAGCATAAGGGTTGAAAAATGAGGAGTTTGCTTTTTGCCGGATTTGTAGGGTAAGCTACTAATTACCCTACCTATCAATTACTACTGTATAATTTGGTAAGGGGGAGCCTGTCACAATGATGTCCTCTTCCTTTGGGAGATAATTAATTGCTCAAGTAAAACATGATTCCACTAATTACTTAAATTATTTGCAACAACTATTGAGTAGATTATATTGGAATCTCTTAATCAAGCCCACATTTCATTTGACTAATCACTTGTTTATCTTTTAAAACTATTTGCAATAACTATTAAGTTTGATATAATTGTAGATCGAAAATTGAGCTTCATGCATGCCTTCTCACTTTTAAAGGGAAAAATATGAATAATTTTTCTGATCCCCTTATTACAGTTTGATTACAATAGAACTTTATATTGGTATGTGAAACCGGAAACCGAACTCAAATTGAATGGATTGCTCCTGAGTGTTCCTACCAGCAAGTGACATAAGAGAATGTTGTGTTTTTGAAATGGTTCAAAAAAGAGTCATATGAGAAAATATTATAGACGTTGTTCATACGATTGAGTTATAAAAAAAGACAGCCCAATGCACAAGCATCCCGTGTTCACGCATGGTCCAGGAAAGGGCCGCACCCTAATGGCTGAATTATAGGCAGCCTAACCTACAATACACTTTATGTATCCATTTGATATATATGTTCAATAAGCCTAGTTAGTTTGTTTTCCATTTGATAATTAGTTTTTAGGATGAAATCCAATTACTTTATGTATGAGTGGCATACATTACCCTTTAGTTTGCTTGGAAGTTCATACTTAAGAACAATACACAGCACCCTCCTGAAAAACGTGGTTTTAAAAGAGAAATTACCTTTATCTCCTCCACTCCCCACTTTGGAAGAGTCACATTAAAGGCATTGACTCCCCTAGTCTTTCAGCTTTGTAAGACTCTATTATTATCTTTTTCTTTTTTCTGTCCTAACTCCTCTTTCTTTTTCCTTTTTCTTTTGGGACATAAATGATGTAGATATAATTTGGACACAAGTACCTCATATTAAGTTAGTTTGCATTCACATATCTAGTATGTAGTGAAATTTTTATGTCCTATTAATCGTACATATATCAGTATACGATTGATTCAAATTATTTGACACACATAATTTATTTTAATAAAGTTGGGATACAATTATGTGAGTCTTTCGACTCTAAAAGCCTCTATTATCATCTTTTTCTTTGTTATGTACGTCCCAACTCCTATTTCTCTTTCCGTTTTATTTTGGGACATAAATGAAGGTCACTGCCCTATAGATATAATTTGGACACAAGCACCTCATATCAAGTGAGTTTATATTCACATGTTTTGGTACGGAGTGAAATTTTTATGTCCTAGTAATCGTACATGCATCAGTAATGATTAATTCAAATTATTTGACACATAATTTATTGTGACAAAAATTGAGATACGGTTATGTGAGTCTTTCGACTCTGGAAGCCTCTATTATCATCATTTTCGTTGTTATGTCCTAACTCCTAAACTATTGGGACATAAATGAAGTTCACTGCCCTGTAGATATAATTTGACCACAAGTACCTCATATAATTAAGTTAGTGCGCATTCACATGTTTAGTACATACGGAAATTCTTACGTCATATAATTAAGTTCTAAAAGCTTCTATTATCGCGTTTTTCTTCCTTCTGTCCTAATTCCTTTTCATTTTTCATTTTTCTTTTGGTACATAATTTAAGGTCACAAGCTCGACACCCCGTAGATATAATTTGGGCGCAAGTACCTCATATTAAGTTAGTTTGCATTCACATGTTTAGCATGGATTGAAATTTTTATGTCTTAGTAATCGTACGTACATCAATACTGCTCGATTCAAATTATTTGACATATAATTCATTTCGATAAAATTGGAATACGGACATGTGAGCCTTTTGAAATCGATCTCTCTGTTTACAACTTTACACGAGTGCTAGTAGGGTAAGTTGTCCATATCTGAATCCCCTCAAATCGCACGAACAGTGAAACTCAAACTAAAAGTTGCCATTATAAAATTAGAATTCGGGTTTTATATATATATATATATATTCATTGAGGAGAGCTTTCATCCTTTTGGGCACAGACGATTGGGCTCTTCAATTGATGGAGAATCAAACACTACAAAATGGGGGACATGTATTTGGATATTTGGGGAGTTTGAAGCATGGTATGGGTCAATGGTGTCTAACAGATCACCCAAAACAAGGTTGGTGGGCCGATGGTAAGACTGGGCGTTTGTCACTATGACTGCATTCAAAATGATGGGCTGGGCTAGACTGGATTGTTCATGGGCAATACTACACATTCAGGGCCTTTTCGTCGCTTTTGGGCTAAAAAAGTTAAATGAAATGATATAATTATTGGTTAAGGCAATTGGATATTTTAAAAGTGCCACTATTTAGTTATTTTACCAATTAAAATGCTAATTTCACTGAATACTAGCGGACTAATATTTTAAATAATATTTGGTATTTTAGATATGAGACGATATCAACTAAAAATTTGCTCAAGTTGATATATATAATTGATAAAAAGCAAAGTCGATATCCACACCCGATTATCCGGATTTGTAAATATGATTTTTGGACATTTTGACCAAAATTTTGTACGATCGAACCTAAACCTGATTTTTCAATGTCCCAATTTGGTTTTTCGAAATTGTTTTTATAAGATTTTCTAGAGAATTTATAACAAAATTACATATATAACTAGCTATCCAATGTCTGAATTGGGTTGTTCAAATTTGTCCGAATTACGGATGGCAATGGGCGGGTTGGAGATGGGGGGCATATTCCCATTCCTCGTCCCGCTCAGCTCCTCACCCCTGTCCCCGCCCCATTCACCAATGCGGGGGAAAAATTCCCGTAATTTTTTTTTTCTCTTATGTGAAAAATATTGCAAGTTGTATCCTAGATAAAACGCCAAGTTGCCTAGCAGACTTAGCTCAATTAATTGTACAAAACTCTTGTAGGATCCATGCAACGCAAGTTTAACAAACTTCATCGAAGTTTATAATTCAACCCAAATTAAAGGTTAACAAGTCCATGCAACACAATGAAACCAAAGTTTAAGAAGTTAAACACAACTTAATCAAAATCTAAGAAGAAAAATAAGGATTATATAGTTATAGTTTTTTCAAGTAAATTTACCTTTCTAACCTTAATCTAATGTTTATAAATAAAGGATTTATGTATAATTTTAATTATAAATAGAAATAGGGGTGGGTTTTTTTTTCCCCTAAATGGGAACAGGGAAATGGGGATGGGGATAAGAATTTTTTCCCAAGTGGGTAAGCAGGGATGAGGACGGGGTAAAGTTTCGCCCCGTCCCCGTCCCTATCCCTGCTCGGGAATGGAGACAAAGAATTTTCCACAATGTGGGGGACCCAAAATTCCCGTTTCACTGCTATCCCTAGTCTGAATTAGAAATAGTTCAACAATCCGGACAATTGGAACAGGAATGCCCAAGTCTAAATGCCCAAGCTTGAGTGCCACCCAAATTTAAATTCAGACATGATCAATTATCCGAATTTCAAATTTGGACAATTTTTTTTTGATTGAATGCAACTTTTTTCAGATGTGATAAATTTAGATAATCAAATCAGATAAATTTTTATCAATCGTACAGAAAACCAGCTCGAACGATGGAAATGAGGATCCAACATTTCTATCATCAAAGTTAATTAGTTTTTTTTTTAACATGATCAAGTTAATTAATCAAATAAACACATCGCATATTCTGACCCCATAAAAAAGGAAAACAACGCAAAAATTTTAAAAGAAAAGAAAATTCTTCATTATAAAAAAAAAAGAAAATTTTTTCCCCCCCCCCCCCCCCTCCCCCCTCCAAAAAAAAAACAAAGAAAGAAGAGAAAAACTAAACACAAGACACAGAGAAAAACTGTCGGAAAGTCCGGCCTCGTCGACACTACCCCCACGGCTGAACGTCCAACACCTGCGCCGGAAGTCGCGGCCCATCCTCCATCACCGCCATGAGCGCCGCCTAGCGAAGATAAGTTCTTGAGGAGAGACAAAAGTAGAGGGCCAACGGATCTGTGTTGGTAGTCATCAGATTAGAGGAAGAGGATGGGGGAGCTCTTCGCATGGCTCATCTCCTTCTTCATCCTCATCGGTCTCCTCGTCATCATTGTTTTCCAGGTCTATACTCTCGTCCTTCCTTCATTCTAACTCAAAACCCTAGATTTCCACCTCTACTACTGTCTTAATTTGCTACTTTCTCTCTGCTTCGATTTAATTCTAACTCAATTATTTATATCTGTCCTTACTACTTAGAATTTCCTTGCAGCTTATGTGCTTGGCAGATCTAGAGTTCGATTACATCAATCCATATGACTCTGCATCTCGGATAAACAAAGTGATCATCCCTGAATTTTTTACACAAGGAGGACTTTGCCTTTTCTTTCTCGTTACAGGGCATTGGTTTATGGCACTGTTGTGTGTCCCCTGCCTATACTGCAATGTGAAGATGTAAGCTTCCTGGATGCTGTTTATGTCAAAGGTGCTCCTGCCTTGATCCATGTTTTGAAATGGTTGTGCATCTTACTGTGATTCATATGAATTTTGCTCATATTTTCATGCAGTTATGAAGATGCTGTTTTGCATGTTAACTGTAACTTCATTAAGAAACGCTTGTTAAGTCTTTGTTTTCAATCCCCGTTCTGGGTCTTATCCTTGAAATCTCAGGCTTGTTGAAATGTGTTGTATGGGCTATGTTACTAGCTGTATAAGCATCCCTTGTCCCCTCTTCTTGGATGTACTGTAGAACTATTCCTGTTCTCTGCATGATAGGTACATGGACAATCAACACTTGGTAGATGTGACTGAGATCTTCAATATGTTGCATTGGGAGAAGAAGAAACGCCTTTTCAAACTTGCGTATCTTATCTTCATTCTCTTCCTATCTTTATTCTGGTATAGTCTATTCTATGCTGTAGCTTTAGTTAACTATAGATGATCATTTTTCATCAGGAAACTGAGACATTTATGTGTTTCAGGATGATTTGGACGGCATTGGAAGATGATGAAAACTACTCATCCAGTTCGTGATGATTCTCGGGCATTATTCCCGTTGAAGGCTTACGACACCGACACCAACACATACTAGACACTCAACTCAGGACCGGATTTTGTGGCCATTTAAATCAATTTGAGGTCTTTCTGCCATTCAGCCACTGTCTTATTTAGCATTTACTTTGTTATTATTGTTGTGCAATTTGAGCTGTTAGTCTTAATAGGAATACGCCCCCTCCCCAACCATAGGGTTTCGAAGTAGAAACATCATTTCACATTGATTTCTGATTATGCGGTGAAGCTATTATTTTGGGGGAAAATCCTGTTCTACAATTTGAGGAAGTTTCTTGACAGTCTTTGAGCCTTGTGCATCACCACATTGTTTGTACTTAGAACCCTCTAAGTAGCAACTTAGAGGGTGCCACTGCCATTGAATGAGTATAGATATTGCTTGAAGTTTTTGGATTGATCACTTTGTGAAGGGAGGGATAGTTTTGTCTAGATCCTGACTATGTATCTTTTGACAACCTTTTAAGGTCATTAGTCTGTTTATCACTCCTTCTGGGCGAGTATGCTGATGTCACTGAAATTTATGGCTCAAGAAATTAGTCAGAAGTTGGATGATATTATGTGATTTGGGATGAAGTACGAGACTTTTGCACTTGACTTGATGTTGTTGATGCAATGATCGGAACTCAATGTGATCTTGGTAGACTTGGTATTTCTGGTTAACTGTAAGACTGCGGAAACATAGCTTTATTACTTTGCAAACAGTGCACTGGAAGGACTTGTGATTGCAATGGATTACATACAGACATGAAGGAGAGGGATAAAAAAAAGTTACTCTCACCAACATGAATACATACAAAGTGAGATTTGCAGTGTCACGAAGAACTAGAGCACAAAGAACGAGTAATTTGTCCATTGTGGAAAAGGAGCAGTAAAAAGGAACTTCCTAGTGTAGTTGAGTCGGAAAGCCCGAGAAGAAGCGTTAGTCTTGCATGTTGTCAGTAAACCATTCTTCCCTCCATCCATTGATGACCTTAGCAATGAATGCCTCGACCCTCCTTTCCAACTCCAAATCATATTCTTCTTCATCATCATCTTCATCTTCCCATCCCATCTCGGCATAACTTCCATTGTCGTCATCATCTTCATCATAACCATTGGAACCGTGATAATCATGATCATGATCATCATGATCATCAGCATAGTCCTCATTGTCATTGTCATCGCTTCTATCATTGAAGCGATCAGCACCGCTTTCAAGGTCATTTACACGGTCACCATCTTCATCATCACTTCCTATCTTTCCACCATGCTCCTCCATTTCATATGCAAAATGGAAAAGAGGAAAACCTTTCTCGAGCTCATTCCTTGAGTCCCTGAAGTGTTCCTTGGCTACAATCACAATAATGATGGAATTGAACAGGAAGTGAAGGAAAAGATTACTAGAAATAATTCTATGCAAATGTTGGAATGTGCCTGGTGATAAGCAGCAGAGGATAAGGAAAGCAGTGGCTATGGAGAGAGAGAGTGATACAAGGAGCGGGTTTCGGGCGATCCTGGGCATGCCCTTCTTTGCAGAGTGGCTAAAATTCTACACAAGATTTGCTGGCTTATTGTTGAGGAATTGTTAAGAAAAGGTGAGTCTGCTGAACTTAAAAGCTTGGTGGTGTTGAGTCCGGAAAGGGGGCTCTCCCCTTTTTATACAAGGAAATGTTTCATTGACCATTGGGTGCATTTCCTTGAAATTTACCATATGCTTGTATTGTATGTACCATATGGGATATAATTGGTATATTTTATGCATCATATACTTATAATTTGCTGACTGCCATATGAATTATGATCCGTATATACTTCTCATTTAGTTTATATGATATTCGGTACAGGGGGTAGTTCATACCATCACCCAATGGTATTGAATAATTGAATTGGTCATTTTAGAATCTAGAAATATATATAAAATATGGGGAAGTTTGAGTCTTCCAAGTATGCTGCAGGGAATTTCTTAGCATTGCACTAGATGCAGTATATCTGCTGCTTGGCCGGCAATCTTTCTCACAAACACGCACGCACACACATACAGTTTCTAGGGCATTTCCATTTCTATTGGAATGTCCAATTCAAATTATCCATAATATTAAAATAAGAAATCAATCTTAATTGGGTTTGAATTGACTTACTTGATATAAAAATGACTTGAATTTACCTAGTTTATAATAATCTCATAGGATAAACAAATACCAAGCCAAATACAAACTGCATTTGAAATAGCCACAATAGACATCAGAATTCTGCCCCATTTAAATATTCTGTCAACCATTTGATCCAGAATGTATCAGGATTCAGGACGGTGTCCCTCACAACATTTCTCAGACTTGTTATGTGGTTTGAATACACTGTGAAAGTAACACAACACCCAAATCGGGTTGCGTAATCAGTTAACTTAAAGCTAATCCTGAAAATTCCTGCATAATTAACGGGATAATGGTGAAAGCAACAAGATTTTACAAATGTGGTTAGAAGTTGTATATCCATTGCATATTGACATTAACAGTTCAGCCGAGAAACCCTACCTGTTCTTGTTACTACCTATCTTCATGCAGAGAGTCATTGTTATCTGTGAAGCCATTCTCGGTTTCCTGGTGAAGTGAGAAGGTGGCGGTACCACCTCAAGTGTGGCAGCCATAGTCCCCCCAACCTCCTTGCACGCCAATAGTACTTAGAACTGGAGCAGCAGCTGTGGGTGTGGTGCTGGTGATGTATAGTCAGATTTCCTGATGCCAAAAGAAAATGAGTAATTGCTGTTGGTTGCAAGGCATTAGACTGCAATATCAGTGTACATATCAGGGTCAGTCTCTGAGGTTAAGCATCCATTGTGTCATGGCCCAGTGGACCTCTGTGCCTTGTTAATTGGTTTACATGGGCCGTTTCCCATGAATGACTAATAAAAACTAAAAAGTTAAAACTCGTTAGTAAATAATTCAACATTGCGCGACTTGTAATATATATGTTCAAGCGCCAATACAACCAAAAGTTTAACTTAATAATGTAAAGTTCTGGTTTAAGTTTTATACTATAAAGGTGTAACATTTAAGTTTGGATTACTTTACATTATGTTGAAAATGAGGGCTTGGCATAAAATTGTAAAGCAGTTTACACTTATTAATTTCTAGGCAAAAATTGAAGTAATCTTTTATTTTTCTGATTAATTTTTAAATTTAAAAGAAAAAAATCCGTTAACCGATTTTTCTGAACTTTCTATTTGGGTTCCATCTTGGTTAGCAGTTTATAAATTGAAAAGACCAATTAACCGCATCGAAATTTCAATAATCACCCCATCGTTAATCCCCTCGATTGACTGGAAAATTGTTACCTCACAATGTTGCACGAAAATTTCCATGTTGATCTTGATTGTAGTAACAAACGAAAAAAGGTCCTAAAAGACTTCGTTTGAGATTCAATTAAACTCTCGCAGGAAAATCCCATGTACTTAGCAGGCACACACGACTTAACTATTTTACCTAGGTGATTCAACCACAACAACAACATCCCAGTGTGGGTCTTGCTTGTGCTGGAAATGAAGATATCAATATGTAAATAGTCTTACCTTTACGGATATTACTACCTACAAAGAGGTCAAAATATAGAACACAACTTTTGTTTCACTGTCAAATTTCAACTCATTTGATGCAATTAATTAATTTGATTTGATTAGTAATAATAAGATGTATGAATGTCTTTCAAAGAAACAAACAAAAACCTGAGTGTTGAGCTCTTTGTCAAATATCAAATGGAAGGGTCTACTGCTGTTCTGATGGATCTCTAATCAGTAATAGAGTCATTCACATTGTGCACGTGGGCTATTGCAGTTTCCCATCTCTGGGCCTAACCCAACCCATGTTTGGTGGTTAAGGGCATATATACCCATTAAAGAGTGAAGGCCCATCACAACATTTTTCTCAAAAATTTGGTAACAACAACAACATTAGATAAATTTTCATCAACAATTTGATCTCTAATTCAGTTCCTGGCTCAAGTATAAATTTTTGTGTCTTTATTTGACATGGTGACAGATACGTTATTTATTAGTTGCATTAACAATTTTCATAAATTTACTGAGTTATAAGTTTAAAAAAAAAAGTAATTTTAATCGCCAATTTATAGTTAAAATTTAAATTACTTGTGTATCACAAGCTATATTACCAGTGTTATAAAATTACAGGAGATGTGCTGAAAAAAAAGGATGAAACAAAATTATTATTGCAGTCTCTAAATCATTAAAAAATATTATAAAAAGTAACTGTTTGTGCTTGTGCACTGGGCTACCCCTTTTTTTTTGTTTTACAAAAAGTAACTATTTGTAGGTACGAACAATATAATGTATACATCATCAAATTAAAGTATAATCCTCCGAATGAAGGGAGACAACATTAAAGAAACAAAGTTAAGATTAAATAAGCAAATAATTAACAACAGGCAATGACATCAGAACTTGACATCAGATTGTGATAAATAGATCATCTTGCTAATTAATTCGAGGACTTGAAAGAAACCAATCTAATTAAGAAGCAATTTTTTAAAGTTTAGTTGTCACTTTGTTAACTACAAAAGTAAACATTGGAAAGCAAAGCACCAATATTGAGGTTCGTTTATGTGGTTTAGCACTTGTTCCCCTTAAGTAAGGTCTCGGGTTCGAGTCGTATGAGTGGAGAAAATCTGTGATGGGTGAGTTCTACCTCTTATTGGACCAACAGTAGCTTGACTCTAGTAAAATAAAGGATCAAAGATAAAATAAAATAAAATAAAAAACACATGGACTTGGAAAGTCAACAAGAAAATAACTGCATACATGCAAATTTGAATAAATAAAGATTATATTAGTGATGAAATGAGATCTAGTTAAGTATTCATTGGACTGTGGAAGGTGTTGAAGGCGGCTATTTTAAATTACTGGTGTTTTGGATCTTTCTACTTAGCATTTAGTGGCGATTAATTTGATAATAAAGATTAGCAAATAACGTACGTAGTGTGTGAGTTGACTTAGAAAACGACATTCATGTCATTAATAAACAATATTAATCACTCCGGTTTTATTCCAAACTATGTGCTTTGAATTTTGCAACTGTTTTTGATGATATCACAGATTTACTGCAGATCTATGGATCTCTTTTCGATAATGTAATTTTGAAACAGCGGTTATCAAAAGACGGACGATTATTGTGAATAAAAGTAGTTTTTTGGAATAGAATGTATTTTGGCGCAAGAATTTGTATTTATTTGTGTCGAATATATTTTATAAATGTTAAATGACCCTATTAATATATAATGGAATTTTCCCTTTTTCTCTTGCAAATAACCCTATTTAATTCTTATGCATTTCTAAATCTTAGAGGTGCACATATATATTTTATGAATGGCTTAACTAGTTACATAGACAAGCTTTTCTATAAAGCTCTATATGATTCTTGAGATCCAGACCTACAAAAGTTGGAACATTCACATATATAACTAAATTGTTGTACACCTTATTGGACAAACAGTAGGTCGACTCTAATGAAATGGAGGATCCAAGATTTAAAAAAAAATAAAATTGTTATACACCTAAAATGTTGTGACACGTTTTATGCTGGTGAGTTATTTATTCAAAATTCTTGGGATTATATGATCCCCCCAAAAAAAAGAATATTGTGATGATAAATAGATAATTTGATTCTATAATTTGGAGAACAAATTCCTCAATATATACATGCATGTACAATATATTAATATTAATTAAAAGAGAACCCGCCAAAATGCTAAGCATATTGATCATGCAACGTTACAGCTAGCGTCCGAATCTTGACGACATTTACATTCCCCACATGACATAATCAGCTAAGGCTCATTCCTAATTGCCTTTAGTAGGCAAATTAATAATATTAGAAAGTAGTTGGATAATATTAGAGATGGATGATGATACGTGTCTTGCTGCAAGATACTCTTAAATATCTTGTTGTAAATAAAATTAATATGTTTTATGATTTAAAAACATCAAATTTTATTAATTATAACTTATTATGAGTTATAAAGTTTTAATATTCGTGAGTTGCTGTCGATCAGTTTATTCATTATTTTGTGTACATTTTTGTTTGTATGTTTATGTGCACAATGTATAACTATGTACTTTTAAAACTGATCAACAGTAAATTTAATCGATATAAACAAAGGTGAAATTTAACTTCAAACCTCGTGCTAATATCAGTCCTGTACAATTTATAAAAATTAGATAGTTGACATTCAGAAAATAACATAGTTTTTTTTTTTTTGTTATTTTAGAGGATAATCTCCCACTCTGACGTATATATCTTGAACATCGATCTACTACTTGCTTAAAGTTTACGATAGCATGGTGCATGAATTTCTTGTAATAACTGGAAAAAAAAAAAAACATTTATGTATGACACGTGAAATAATTTTGGCCCTAAATTAAGCCAAGCTAGGGTGGCCCTAATTATTTGGGTAGAGAATTTTCAAAAGGCCACTGATAATATAACCATGGTGTTTGGTATATCAGAAGGATTCCTTTAAAATATGGGGCTATTCAATTCATTCAATTCACCAAACCAAAGAATAAAGGTCTCAAGTTGACGCTATCTAAAGGTAGCTCTCAACTCGGATTATATTCTTCTTAATCCATACATCATCTCTTAGAATCTATGGCTACCCAACTCGAGTTTCATTATGCTCGAGCTCTTTGGTAGTTACGTTCATTTTGTCTATTATGTGATCATCGTAATTTCGTACAATGAGTTGTCGTGTTGTTGTTGTTGTTTGTTCACTTCAGGGATATATTCTAGAGACCAAAGATACAGAGAATATATGATTTTGGATTTTTTTTTAAAAAGACATGAGCCATCATAATTCACGGCTATCCCTTGCTTGATTCACATAAAGACAAATACGCAGGTTAATGTTTTATGGAGACATCAAGGGAGAAGATAGAAATAGAAACAAGCATTTGCAGCCAAAACTAATGAACTCAGCATACAAAACAAACAGAGGACAGTGTAGCAATTGGCAATTACGATCATCCCCCATTCACATCAATATACATTCAAACTTCTTTCTCTCTTTTATTGACTACAAAACACAGAAGCAGAGAGAATGCCAAGAGCAAAAGGGTCATAGTAGATAAAACCACAGCTAGTTTTGATAGTGTATAGTACGTAGGATGATAGGGGTAGGGGTAGCTAGCGGTGCCCAAAAAGAGGATAAAAAAACTTACACTATAAAATGCGTATAAAGAGAGAGGGGGGGGGGGAAGGGAAATCAGGGTATATAGGCTTGTTCTATTTCGTTTTTTTTTTAGAGTTTAGCTAAAATTTTACATCTTCTTACAACTTTTTATATTTTTTTACAACTCCTTACATTCTTAACATAATTATTACATTTTCTTACATCTTCTTACATCCCATATAGATTTTCTGTAACATTCAACAACTCTTTACATCTATCCTTACAGTTCTTTACATATTCTTACAGCTCCTTACAGCCCCTTATATCTTCTTACAATTCCTTATAATTTCGTACAGCTTCTCATATCGATCTATCTATTTAAAATACAAAATAAAATAGGCACATAGCTAAAGAAATGGAATAGGGATTTCCTGGCCTAACTGGCTTTCCAGTTGTAACAATAGCAAAGACCAAACCAAACCACAAATGAAAGAGAACAAGAAGAACAGGAAGCAGAATTACCACATTCCCATGTGGAATTCTTTGTTAGGTCTGACCGTACGTACAAATTGACAGAGGCGTAGGAGAGCTATGCTATTATAACGACTGAATCACGGAACAGTCAAAGTCAACGCCCGTCTGAAAAGATGTGCCCACAGCAGAAAACATTCAGACCATCACCTCAAAATATCACGTGATTTTCTCTCTCTGTCTCTCTTGTGCAGGAATGCTCTTGCCAGCTGTATTAACAGCCTGTCAACTGTCAGCTACCCCACATTTCTCTCGCTCTGCATGCTGCATCAATACACCGTAATTGCCGTTGGCCGTTAACCTTATGGTTATGGAGTTCGATTATTTAAAAAAGTGTACAAAGTGCTCTTAATGTCAAGGAAGTATGATTAGATGGCATGTTCAATATATTCTAAATATCAATTGTTACCATCAAAAGTGTTACTTAAACTTGTCAGTCCATTAAATACACGTTTATGTTAATTCTGCGCCTTTTAAAAAATACACGTAAAAAATAGATGAAGTTGATTAAGATTAGATAAAAGTGAATTGAAGTGGGTAATTTTTTATTAAAATTAATGAAGAAGGTTGAAGTTGGTAAATTAGAATTTACGAATGAAAAGAACAGGCCCACATGAGTGTAATCTTCTAAGGTATGGAGAGATACATGTGGGTCAGGGTGGACTTTACCAATTACACGCCTTTGCTTAATCCTGCTCCCAGGCCCCAAGCTATTCCAAGGTGGATTTATCTTTTCTTTTTTTTCTTTTTTTTTGTGATTAGTGGGTCTAACACCTTTAGCATTTAGCTTCCTAATCTGCCCTTTTAATTCTTCATTTAACAACTACACATAACATTATGTATGCTCCCTCTCCCCCAAAGTAATAGTATTAGTTTACATTCATCAATAATATAATTCAGATTTCAGTATAAATCTCATATATACATAATTAAAAAGATTCAAGCGTAAAACATCACTAATCTTACAAGTAGAGAAGCCAATTCGAGGGACAAGTTACAAAAAAAGATTCTATAAAAATAAACTCGATCTTCATGTTTTGGCAAACCTTTTGTGAAACAATCATTGAGTACTTATCATTAACATTCAACATTGATGAGCACTCATCAGTATTTAACCCTATTTACTACTCATAATTTTAATCTTCAGTACTGATTAGTAATAAGTTACTTATTATAAGGTAAAAAAAAAAAAAAACAGACCCTAATAAAGGAAGGAGATTTCACTGAAAGGCAGTAAGCAAACACACCTAGTAATTTGACAGGATTAATAATATCTCGTACAATATAATAAGATGACTTGAATTACACCAAAATCATCAATGCAATTTTTGATAAATCTCATAGACTCATAGAATACATCTAATTTGTATGTACTTTAGCATGACTTTTGCCCACAAACAAATATACACTATTTCCATCCAAAACAAAAATATAAATTATTTAATGTTCTTCTAAGATAAATTCAATTGTTCTACTTCACATTCTAAAAAAATTTAATTCCTCTGGTCTCAATGAACTCAACCAGTAAAATCTCTACAAATTATATATCACTTACTTGAATTTAAATCTCATCTGCATCGTCTTTACACTCCCAAAAACATAAATATGTACGTAATTTTTAATCTCTGGCTTATGTTTTGTCTTTCCCGGTTGCAAATTAAAGGTTGCTTTCAAAATTATTAGAAACAAATTAAATTATCAATCAATTAATTGTGACAAAACTGTTGATTGAATCGATAGAAAGCGGCCATGCATGATTATTGATCCATTTTGCTAGTGACAACTACATTGTACGTGGTTGTTGGCCTATCACACAAAGGAATGAAAGCAACAATTAATTATATATGTCGTTAAAAAAAATTAAAAAAAAACAAGAAAAAAAACAATTAATTATATGTGTCGTCAAAATTTAAAAAAACAAGGAAAATGTGAAATAAGGAGGCAATCCCCGTTCTCCGACAACATAATGATGTGTTTGTCCATTTGATAATGTTAACAAAGACATCTAAAAAGATAGATTTTGCCAAATAAAAGATAAAAACATCCTTTTTGTTGCTTCTATTTTTTCTGGGTAATCTTGAAATCTTAAATCATGTCTACCTATATATGTTAGTTAACCGTTAAATCACGAGAGTTTTTTTGTCCCGTCTTTCTGTTATAATTGAGATTAAGATATTGACTATATATGTTAATTAACCGTTAAATCGCGAGAGTTTTTTTTGTTCCGTCTTTCTGTTATAATCTATGTCTTTATTTTTCCTTTTTATTTACACAAAAATTTGACCAGCTTGCAAAGAGTTATGTTTTTTTAGGGGAAAATAATGGATCGATAAATGGGCGCATTCCAAGATCTAAGAAATTTATTATCTAGAGAATAGAACTCAAAACAAACTATCACATATAGATAAGTTGTTCTTGAAAAATAGAGCAAAAAATTACATTTTTCATTTACAACCACTTTGAGATGAAGTTACTCACACATATACATATAGTTTGGAAGTAAAATGTATTTCTTGAACCGACGATGAACTTTCTGGTCGGAAAAGCATACTACATAACTTTGTATTTTTATTTTTAGTTTTGTTTTGAAGCGGTTATGACAAGATAAAAAAAAAAAAGTTGATATCTGTAGTATATTGAATTTGGATCTACAGTATCAACTATTGAAAAATTGATTAATTGAATCAGTAACATTAATTACATAAAATATATTGTTTTACAATGTCAATAGAAAAAACTAGTGCCTAGAAATATAATAATCAATGGAGGCTTAGTCATAAAAATAGACGTGCCAGTAATTTCTCCATGATTGTTGTTCATGGCATTGAAGTGGGCATGAATATGATGGGTTGATGACACAATGCAGTGACATTGTGACAACATAATTTTTTTTTCTGGGCAAGGTGCATCATTTTCCAAAAATTATCCACAATCAAGGGGTCCCTCTACCAACAAACATTGATGTTCATTGGTAGATTATGTAGTAGATGTCAATGAAGTATTAACTTGGTGGTAGGAATTGAAGGTTTGTGTAGGTCAAAAAATTTACTATTTCCATGAATTCATATATGTCGTTGTATGAACTGACTGTTATACTTTTAAATGTTTTAGAAATTTTGTTTGACAAGGCAATATTATTATAGAGACCGATCAGTAAAGTTACTCCTTTTTATTGGCCAAATAAACCCTATAATATTACAATTGTGGACTCCGTCTCATAACTACTGATGTTGCCGATGTTTCCTAATATAAGACGAAACAAACAATTCGATGGAAAGAAGTCAGAGACAATTTGTAGGAAGAAACTGGTCAACCAATCGAACTAAACCAAACCCTTTATGTACAAAGATGTAAGACATATGATGTATGAAAACCAATTTTGTCCCCCCAATCTAACCTAATCCTGTCCCTATACCCCAGCAAACAGGCAGAGTCTGATCTAGAATTTGTCTGACACTTTTTCCCTAAGTTTTCCCCCCAACTTTTCTTTCAAATTGTTCTTCACATCACATCCTTTTGGAATTGGTATGGTACCAATGGACCCCTGCAAATCTTTTCTCCAATCTTTCCCCCTCCCCTTTTCTCCCCTCTGTTCTAATACCAACTAAACCCCAGCTATAATATAACAACTACCACCAAATCTGCACTACTTTCTAGTAATACTATTTACAAAGTAGCTAGGGACCAATAAACCCAAACTAGAAGCAAGGTATATGCCAATTGAAAGGCAAAGGGGGATGTGGGGAACACTTTCCACCCAACAAATGTTGCCTTTGAGTTTCCTTTAAGAATATGATCTGATCAGGCCCAGGTTGTATAGATTCTTCCTTACTAGGCTCCCAAGTGATAGCAACATGGTTCCACCAACACCGCCCCCGGGTTCATTTCTTTCTGCATTCTGAGGGTATATCAAGGGCAACTCCTTCACCTTCAGGTGACTCAACCCGATTTTCTCCCGAACTGCCTGAATCGTCTTTGGATCCGATGGGTAACCTTCAGCATCTGTGACGTAGAAGATGTTGAGGGCCATTCCCCCTGATGTAGATATCTCGGCCATGGTGACATTCAGGCCATTCTCTCTGAATGTTCGCGTTACTTGTGCTAGTAAGCAAGGGCGATCCTCAGTGTATAGCTCCAGCCTCACACCCTGTGATTACCACACAAAAGTCTGATCAGTTTTTTGAACCAAAACTAGGGATTCAATTAGCAATCTGCAACTAGTTAAGAAATGAATCAGAGCATATACCTGAGAAGCTCTTCTTAGAATGGCAGCTCTTAAACACTGAACAACACGTTGCCTTTCGGCATCTGAGCTAATTGGGGTTCCATCTGTGTGCTTGATGTAGAATTCCTGAAAACAGAACCACATGTAACACGTCAAACAAACTACCCAAGTCACAACTGTCTTCGAAACAACACGTTAAACAGGGTGGAGATTGATATATACCATAGATGCTCGGTTCCCTTGAGCATCGATTGTGGCATGAAAAACGGCATACCCCATGTCTGTCAACGTACAAACAACATCAAACAAGAGCTTAGGCCGATCTTTGCACTGAACGTACACAACTGAGTACCCCCTCTCAGTCCAATTCTGGACCGTGACCTCTGGGACATCATGGTTCATCGAGCTAGTAGATGGGTTCCTCTCATAATCTCGGTCATCAAACATCATTTGATGCAGCCTTCGCTCTGTATGAGTAACTGCCATTGACACAGTGGTCTTTGCACTCCTGATATCATTATCACCCTTGAGCACCGGCCTTAACTTGGACTCGATCCTCCTAATCCTCTCAGAATCCTCAATTTGGCACCCCGAGTCACAATCTTTAACATAGATGAGGGAGGCAATCCTTCCATTGTGAGTCCACACTTTGGCATCCACCACATTGCATTGCAAATCAGCTAATACCGCAAAAACCTCTGATAACAGGCCTACCCTGTCTGTGCCGGTCAGCTCTAGCGCGGTATGACCCTCATAACCACAGGATTTTGTGTAATGGATGCTACCAAGTGACTGTAAATGACAATCATAAAGAGCAATTAATCTCATGGGTAACAGCATAATCAAAATTAGCGGATAACAAATTGCATTAATTCTCAGATTCCTTTGAAAAATTTACCTGTTCAATATAGCTGATAACGTTCTCATCCTTCAATTTGTTCCCATCAATATCAGTTACATGGAAAACTGCAAGGTAACAATTAATGACAGGATTAAGTTATGATTAATCACTAATTTCTGAAAGGCCATTTTCATTTGTCACAAAAACATCCCAATTAAGGCGGGTTTAGTGAGAATTAAGGAGGGTTTTAGAGATCTCACCAGCCATGAACCACCTCCCATCAGAGGAAATGTAAGCTTTTTTAATGGAAACATTGAGATCTGTAAGAACTTGAACCGCTTCTAAAAGAATCCCATGTTTTCTAGCACTATCAACCTATCAAAAATCAACACAAACAAAAATTTACCAAATCAAAATCCAAATTTTTTTTTTAAAAAAAAATTGCCCTGAAAAAAAAAAAGATAAGATGGGTTTTAATTACCTTTACAAGGGTAGCATTGGGACAAACGGCATTATCAATGGCCACTCTGCAGAAAATACACAAGAGAATGAAGATCAGAAACCCAGAAACATGCCTTTTTTGGGGGCTAATTTTCAAAACATTCCTGAAATTTCGACTTTGAATTTGAACACATTCGAAGTATGAACAATACTAGTCGGTGGATGGCGACTTATTAAAAGCAAATATCACAAAATTAAACACTAAACATTAAATAATCATGAAAATGGAGCTAAAATTTGTTCAAATCACGGAAATCAGATGAAATAAGGAAGGAATAAATTTCACACAGAACATAAAACTTTCCAGGAAAAAAAAAAACTCCTATAAATTTCTCAGACTGGATTAAATCTATGAATATAATCTTTAAGCAACCAAAAATCATTTGGAAAAAAAAAGAAGAAAAAAACCTAACAAGCGCCTAAAATGAACAATATCACAAATTTTTCCAGGAAATTTTAGGGATTGGGGGAACAAACCTAGGAGTATCCATACGAAAACGAAGCTTATCAAATTCATTCAAAGAAGTAGGTTGCCACTCCATAGCCATCATGATTGCGAACCCTTGTTCTTGAATCAATCAAATCAAATCAAATCAAATCAAACTTGTGGAAGCCTTCCTTGAATCCCTCTGAGCCTCTCTCTCTCTCCCCTCTGGGTTGTTAGCCGTGTGTGTATGGAAGGTGGAGAAGAAGAGGAGTCGTTTTTTCTGGTTCTTAAAATTGTTACTGTCTCTCTCTCTCTCTAGTTTCTCTCTCTAAGAGTAAAAGAAGCGCAAACCACGCCTGTTTCTCGCTCATTGGTCCGCCATATTTATATTCGCGCCTCTCCCCCTTTTTTGGTCACTCCTACTCTTTTTCTTTTTTTTCTCTCCTCTCCCATGTGAAACAATTTCCTTTTTATTGTAATGTAATAAAAGTAGGGAGTAATAAATCTTCCCTAAAAAAAAAAAAATCTTTTTTTTTAATTTAAGTATCTAACCATAGCTACGATTTTATGGAAAAATTACCATAAAATTTTGATTCTACTATGTCACATGTAGTGAGGTTTAATTAGGTATTGGAATTGTATGTATATATCTACCATTCATAAAAATTGATATATGAGATATGATACTGAGGATTAATATAATTCTGATTCTGGTGACAGTTAAGTATAAATATTTTTACCGTTATAAGTACTATTTCGGCTAGTGAGTAGATAGATTGATTTCAAAAGACCTAGAAAACTTTCTGAACACGTTTGTGTAGAGTTGAAAGTGTTTTTTTTTTTTTTGCACATTAGGTTAAAAAAGCATTAATGGAAATAAAAGAATAATTAGCTGAAAATGAAAAAAAAAAGAGGTATAGTATACTAAATTGTTATATTGATGTTAATAATAGTTTTTACCCTAGTTTAAATCATAACAAAAATGTCGAAGCATCACGAGCTCTCTCTTCATTTATAACTCATTTATTTTCACCTGTTTAACACGTGATAAAATGTTGGAAATTTGTAATTATTTATAGCTTTTAATGTTTTTCTTTTTAGATTTTTTTTAATCAAACATCAAGGCTGCATTGTCATAGTATATACATTAAACAAGTCAAATTACCAAATACATCAACTTATTTATAGTCCGGATTCAAGTAAGAAAATCTCAATTGAGTGTAGCTTAAATTTTACTTAATTTTGCACTAAATATATTGAAATGAAAACCCGTTACTTTGGAATATATGACACCAACAAAAACTTAATTATTATACCGATTTTTATGAAATCATCCCACAAATTTAGATACCTAAAAATTTTGAGACATTCGTCACTAGCCGTCTCAATTTGTGACTCATATTTGCTCTTATTTACTATATGACAATATAAAAATTTATGCTTATTTATTAAAATTTTTGTACATAAAATTTGTCTCCCGAAATTAAACTTATTTTATAAATTCTATTTTTATTTGTAAAATAAATATACAACTGAAATATAAATTCATAAATTTGGATCAACATGTGTATCGAATCCCTCAATGTGCAACATGCTAGCTATAGTGAGAAAAGGATGAGTTGGTGGTGGAATAACTTCTGATCACGGATTGGTTGGTGATGCCAGCTCAGATGACACGTGGTAATGCAAGTTTGGTAGTAATTTTGCTTAAAATCCACTCTATTGGAGTATAAGGTAGGGAAAGTCCGGTGTCAAATTAATTTGCCCCACAAATTCTTTTTTTTTTCTCCTTTTTCATGTGTATCAAATAAGCAAAGCCTTATATAATCAATTTTGATTTATTGAATGTTCATTAAAGTGGCATTTATTTCAACAAAATTCTACTGAAATATGGAATCTCTAATCAATATGATACCGTCCTGTTCATTAGTAACGCTACCTTTATTTATTCTCAATTGGTATCTTATTTTATGAGGATCGTTTCATGTTATCTCATACCATAATAATTAACCTCTATAAATTTTACATTAACTGTTAATAATTTTATTGTTTGGACATACGAGAAAAGGCATCTTAATCTTTGTTTGCATAAGGAGTGACGTAAATAAGCAGTCAGTACAATTGAAAAACATTATATTAAAGATTTGATATACTATATACACACCATATCGATATTGATAGTTATTTTTATTTGAAATCATTATATATTGGTAATTTAGTTAATAACATAACTATAGTTAAGCATAGGGTGTTAAGGCATCTTAATATTTGTTACTTAAAAAGAAAAGAAAGTAAATAACTAATTAAACTACCTAGCTCAACTAAAAAAGATCTTATACTGATGAAATATGAAAAGCATTACATACATTAATTAGTACATGTTGGTAAGTTAGTTAGATAAGTATAACCATCGACGTTAAAAAAAAATCATAACTCAAAAATTTATTTATTAGTATGAAATTTTGATTAAGCAATTTTCAGTGAGAATCTTGACTACAACATTTATTTATAACTACTTTTAATCAACTTATCGAATTAGTTAAACTAGAATAATATAGGTACGTAGGGTGTAGGCACATCTAGAAACAATATATCCCATGAGAATCCAGTAACAAGGATATATCAAACAAACTTAGATCACATAATTTATTTTATTTTTTCGAATAGATAAAGGTTTAATATTCTTTATATGTACTTTTATTACAAAATGACACATATTGAAGGAACTAGTTATTTAATCCGTTAACTTTACCAAATGGGAAATCGACAAGCAAAAAGTTCCGAATTAATTAAAGGAGAAAAAATATAATATTGGATACCCTTAGCTTGATTCTTTTTTTTTTTAACCAATTAAATTGCGTGAATAATTAAGTGAGATGTGATTCACTTTGGATACATCATCATCAAGCATTTTTACTGTCCTTACTTAAAAAGACTATAATTTAAAAAGACTAGCATTTACAGCTATTCATAGCATCAATCATATACTTAGTTTGCAAGGCAAAAGAATTTCTTACCAATAATTCTCAAGCTATTAATGGATTAGTTTAATTTGTACGTACTAGAATGTTTAGGAAGTCCAAAGTTTAAAATATGAGGCGAGTTAATATTACATGAACATTAGATGAGAATGAGATAGTCACAAAATTATTTGTTAATTAAGCAGTAATAATTTCAATTATTTATTTTCTACTATGATATATTGGCCGTTTTAAGTTTTTTTCACTTACATGGAGAAATGAGAACTTAATCAGTTAATCCTTACAAGTAGTGGGTTCTGAATTCTGAACTTTTGACGTGTAAGATAAATACTGTACCACTTATACTAGCGTGTCTTCTTATTGAAAATAAAGTTGTTAAGTGGTGATTTTCAAACGGTAAAATTAAACATACTAACTGGTAAATTTTTGTATGAGATATTCTTAAAATGACTTATCGTAAAAAGGATTGTATATTTATTAAATACCACCTTAAATTTTTTTTTAAAAAAAAGCTTACAGTATAGAGAGTCTCATAAATCAAGAGAAATTATCTTGCGGTGGTTTGTGCCTAACTAATGACGTCACCAAAAACATTCCTTAGCTAATGCAATTGTAAATTTACTCTTTTAATTATTTAAATTAAAAAAAAAACGACAATAAAGCGAAATTCCCAGAACTCAGTGGGCCACGTGACAGAGATATAAATGGCGGACACCAAAACGTAATTAAAACCATAAAACGTCGTCGTGGAGGCGCGTCCTTGCATTGGTGAGCCCCGCCTCACAATATATGTGTTTTTGGAGGGTGAGGGTGAGGGGATTTGGAGCGTTGTGATGGGGCCACGTAAGGAAGATCAATCGACGGCCCCAATTCATAGTGGGGTCCCCTTAAAGTAGGTCTCTTCGGTGTCAAGAAAGGACTCTATGGCCTTATTATGCGCCAAATCAGAAAACACGTATCGGGGTGCCCGCTCTGTCTGCCGCAACACTGTGATAGTCGGTTCAAGTGAGACAATTGTGTGAAATTTTGAAATCAACTTGTTTTTGTTAAGTATGGTATTAGATATGTGAATATTGGTTAGATTAATTGGTAAAATTTTTGTAAGATGTTATTAAAGATTTTGCATCTAAGAAAAAAATATCCGATATTTGCATACATACACAGAAAAAGCATTAATAATTTTATAGAAATTTCAATTTGTACACATATGGTTATCCTTGAATTGTTGTGGCAGACAAAAAACGAGGAAAAAAATGACCAAATTGCACATTGGATACTATAAAGGTAATGTATTAGTAGTGTATTGCAAAATTTCGTTAAGCTTCCTACAATAAGTATTAATCTAAGTGTGATAGTACTACAAAAAATTGGTTGTATTTATTTACGGAGTCTCTAATTATTCTTGATAGTATTATCAATTTTTAATTAATGTATTATGGTGCAAAAAATTAGTAAATTTAAATAATTAATTAGTTATCCATTTTCCTTTTCAAAAAATAACAATTTTTTTTCCTAGGAACTTCATCAGAAAGGGTTAAAAATATCTTCACATAAACAAAAAGGAACAATAAATAAGAAGAGTAGATTGCATTATCCAACAGACCAAAAAAAAAAGAAAAAACAACAACAGTAAAAACTAAAAACGGCAGGTTCATTGGTGAATAATGACGGGCACGATGGCTACAGTAACAGTTGGGATCGCCGTTACAGTTATTGACTACAATTAGCGGGTAAAAGGTTGAGATTCCCGCCCAGCCCGACAGCTGGGACCCAGTGGACGATTGCGGGTCACATTGCGTTAAAAAATAAAAGCCCAAATTAGTTGGAAGAGACAACTGGAATTGGCCCCCATTAAATTTTGACCTTCTCAATTAATTAATTATTTATTACATTATTATTTATCAAGAATTAAGTGGAATTTTCCCTAATTCTTATAATAAAACAAAAAAAGGGGTTGACGTTTATCATGCTCGAAGAGGCCATTTTCCCATTGCGACGTGGAGGATTGTCAAGTTTTTTTTTAAATTATTTATTGATGGGAATTTTGTCTGTTGATGGCATTTTTTTATTGGTGGGTCGAATAATGAAAGTGAAAATCCCGTCTCTTTTCGATAGGTTCATTTTTACAACTTTTGTCACCGACTAACCAATAAAAATCTTTGCCCATACTATGATATTTCTAACCCCATCATGCTAAATTGCTAATTAATTACAAAAATAACAACAATTTTCAGTACAGGTCATACTTTTGCGGGGTTTGAAGATATTCAAATATAGGTAACCTTATTTTTACCGACAATCCTGCCCGTAGAGAGGCTGATTCTAAGAGACCCATAAAAATCAGATTTTATAAAAACATTTTATAGAATAAGGATTTGTGAAAACATTTTATGGGGAAAACTAAGAATAAGTCGCAAGGAATGAATTAAGAAATGCAAAAAAAATACAAAAAAATCAGGTGACAGTAACTATGTAACTATAAGTACAACAAGACAGAAGGAGATACTGTACATTAACAAATAGAGGTAGGCAAACAATGTCTCATCTCAGACACATGAACTACCTTCATGCAAAAATAACATACGAAAAAAACCACAACCAAACCCACTCTACTGCAACCGAGTGGCCAATATTTTGCGGAGAAAAACTAAATTACTAATTAATTACTCTTTGTAAATTATTTCTTTTTTTTTACCTCGTGATTTTGTATAGTTTCTCAAAAAAAAATTGGAAAATTTTAATAAGGAAATCCTATTAAGTGCAAGGCTAAAAAAATAATTTTTTTTTGGTAAAAAATATTTGAATGTGAGGAAGTAGAGACGAACATTTTGTAGCTAAAAAACAATTAAAAAATAAAATAGGGGTTGAGGGTGAGAAAAGGACGAACATCCCATCACGAAGAATGCATGTCGCTTGCATTGCATGTCCCATGAAAATATTTTAATTTGTTTGCACCCCAAAATTCAGGGAATCCGCCATTAATTCCAACTGGTTATGTTGAGGCTTGAAAATGACCCCAAAATTCTCTCTCCTCCCAAAACATCCACCATATTTACGATTTAGCCCCCCTAAATAATCATGTAGCCTCTATGTTGAGTTTAATTCTCTACCCTCCACTACTTTCTTGTTACCTTATTGATTATCGAAGGTCATAAAGGATTAAATTAATATATGAATAGATTCTTGTTGTTTATCGTTATTTAAAATTAAGAATTTTGTTAACATGACCTCTTCATAACTAATGGATGTTAAATTAAGTCATTAGTCTGTTAGAGTATAAATTAATTCGTGGGTCTTTAACCACCAGTCCTTTAAGCTGTTGGTTCAGCTGGGTCTTGATTCTTGAATAGGTTATTAGAGTACTTCTTAACGAGAGGCTTGCAGTTCAAATCTCAACAACCCCGTATTTATTGTGTAAGATATAAATGGGTATTTGCAGCATCTACGGTTCAAATTCAAAAGACATTCACGTCAGAGAAAGTGTTAGAATATAAACCACGTCTTGGACCTTTGACCGTCAGTTTAAACTTTTAGTTGAATTGGCTCTTAAACAAGTTATTTTATGGACATAAAGCTTATTCGAATCATTGGGAAAAAGTTGTATCCGGTTAAACAAGCAAAAGATCAATTTTTTTACATGACCTGATTATAGTTTTCGTTCTGTGTATCTTTTGCATCTACTTTCTTGTATAGGTAACACACGTTGACATATACCTTTTTATTTTAATTACATTTATCACCTACATTAGCATTCATCTAGACTAGCGATCGTGAATCCCCCCAAATTTCTGACATGAGATTATTTTGAAAAAATTTACTTACGGATCCATCGAGATGTTGCTAAATAATCTTTAGGTAATTCAACTTTGGAAAATAATTTCTAAACTCATTATAATTTTGAAAAACACAGTTTTGGGACCTAAAATGATAACAATGCAGCCGTCTTTTAGATCCAAAAAACAAGTTTTAATTAACTAGATAAGAACATTGTCGTCATTTCAGATCTCAACCCTAGGGCATGGCTAATCATGGTAGGACATGTCCAAGTGACATAGGACAATACGCGGTGACTAGAGAACCATATAATGCAGAGAATTATGTATGTATATATATATATATGATTGCTAAGTACATGCATTAATAATATTCATTATATATATTTTTATAATATTTTGTTTGATCTCAATGAAATAAAAATTGAATATCAATTATTGTATTTTTTTTAATCATCATATACATCCTAAGGAATTTGAAGTGACAAGTGGCCTAGCTAGTGGGGGGATCATGTCTTTTCAATCGGAAAAGGGTACACAAAGATTATTTTTTTTTCCTGCAATTCGAACAATATATTAATATTCCAATAAATAATTGAAAATATACTTACAATTATTTTTAAATGTACAAGATATAATTTAATTTTAATTTTAAACTAGGGGTTGGGGCATGAATGAAAGTGGGCAAATGAAACAAGCAGGGGTTGGGAGGGGGGGGGGGACGTGAGAGTATCAGACCACACGTTGGACACACTATTCACTGGTTAATATAAATCTTTAGTAAAGCCTGGCATGCTATTTCATATTCACCCATGACCATCGCATCATTTTATTAAATAAATCACTTAATTAAACCCAATTATCTGCTTTTATTTATTTAATTTAGGTTCCAGTTTTATTGTGATAAACACACAATTGTTAACTGTATTTGGAGATTTAAGAGGTTGGGCTTCATCAAATGGGCAATTGTAATTTTTTTCCCCTTTTGGGTTCTTTTATTGTGAAGGGCATGTAAACGTTTTGACAAGTTTGCACCTAAGCTCTTTATATATACCAATTCTCATAAATTTGTGTGGTTATTGTTTGAATTTTATAGATGTTACCGTAGGTGTTTGGACGTGAACTTTGTCCGGTCTGATCCATGACATGCTTTTCAGTCTGTTTCTAATAGTTTCTCTATATATTCAACTTATATGGTTAAATTAGCACCCCAAAAAAAATCCTTATACTGTTAAATCTTGCATTAATCGGGCCTAATCAGGTGATCAGATATAAGTTTAAGCGATCTTTTATCCAAAAAATGACGATTAAGTGAAGTGTTCATTAGTTTATATCTGTTTTGTTTTTGGGTTGGTAACTATGTACCACTTTTACTGGAACTCTACATCAAGGATACCCAATAAGATTTGATGGTCCAAAGGGGAAACAGCAAACCAGGTCAAAAGGCCTGGTTGGCTTCATAGCTCCATCCCATATTTCACTGACTATGAAATTCGACCCTATATTATTCCTCGGATGAGAAACAATGGTGGTGCTAGTTGAACTAGTAACTCTTTAGGAATTCATATTTGTTAATGTGAAACACATTTACCTTCATATTCCAACATAACCATATGCCTAAGCCTGTTTTTTTTTTTTTTTTAATTCGTTGTAACCATCTTACTTTTTATGGAGTTGTTAATTACTTCATGCAAGTTTAAGAGAACCGAGGGGAAGGTAAGGTGCATGGATGGGTGGGTCTTAAATGGATGGAGCTATGTGTGGCAAATTGATGACTTATGACCGTCTGATAACAATCAATATCAAATACTCCACATTATAAGCGTAAAGACTATGACAAACATGATTCTTCAAATTTTGGTATCAGGAGAATGCGTTGATTCTTCAAATTGTTTGTGAAAAAGCAGGTTCCAATGCTCGATCCCCTGATCTTAGATACTAAGTTAAAAGCCTCAGCCACTAGTTGTAAGCTAGGGCATTGGTAAAGACTTAATTGTATCTCTAAACATTTTTGTAACAAAAATATATTATAAAATTTAAAACTATTTGTACGATCGATTAAATCCGTATATGATTCTCCTAAATTAGACCCTTTGGCGAGGGGATTCGAGGAGTATAAATATTTAATTAATTTTGAAAGTTAAAGTCTAAACAAAAATAAAATATTTGTAGAAACACATCTCATCATACTAAGTGTCCTCCTATGAATAATATAGGCCACAATAAAAGATAATTGAGTTATACACAAGCAAATTTAATATATTTGCAATAGAGTGAAAAAAAAAATAAAAATCAATCTTCTAGAATAAAGTTCATGCATGAGTGTCTTTTATTTGAAAATTAAGGCATGGAAAAACTTAGGATATTGGTCAAATGCATTGAAATTGAAAGGGACACGACCACTCTTTTTTTCTTTTTTTCTTTTTTTGGTTGGGAAAACAGCCGTTGAGCTGAGGTTTCAACTTCTCAGCATAATGACCCAACACCTACTAAGAAACGTCGGTCTTCCCATTGTTATAATTATCGCTATGATTTTTACATTCCTTTTCTTTTGATTAGTGTTATGTTCTCACCAATAATTTCTTAAATTTACTACAATTTTTTGGTTAAAATTTTATGATCTAATCTGCACCAAAAAAAAAATAAAAAAATGATCTAATAGGTTAAGTGATAACAGATATTTTTGACATTCATACACATAAGAAATGAGTGTGAACGGTAATTATAAGAAGGAATCTAAGTCACCATTGAGTAAGCAAATAATAACAATGATATTGAGCAATGATAGTGATAATATTAAAAATACTGGTCATAATTAAGGTCTTTTGATCATAATTAAGGTATTTTGATCACAAACTGACAATGATAATCTAGTTTGCAAGAAGTGCAAAATAAAATTGCTAAGCACATTGAGAGAACGTACGTACAAAGTTATAGAATGAACTTAAGCACCTACAAGCCATTGTCACGTCCTCAATTATGCCCGGCCTATCTTAACGATTTTGAAAATTTAGACCATATCTTTCTGCATTGCCCTGTGGCGCTTAAAGTTTGGGATATAGCTATCTCACACCAGTGGATTCCAAGTTTTCCATTCTCTCAGTCCACATCTTCACTTTGGGAAGAACTGAATTAGTTGGTCTGCAATCATTTCCCCCATTTTTCATGGGTTGCATTACTCTTATGGAGTATTTGAAAATCTCGTAATGCGTTAATTTTTAAAAAGGAAAGTTCATCACTGATGGGACCTTACTATGCGTAAACGTAGTTGGGCGAAATGGAAATTAAGAACTTCAACCTCTTTCTCTCTATTAGTTTTTCCACCATCTTCTCCCCACTGCACTCATCATCATCCAATGAACATCCAATTAATCAGATGGAAGTTACCATAAGGGGGATCCGTCAAAATCAACTTTGACGGATCCAAATCTTCAGCGGGTACAGCAATAAGCTTTGCTATTCGCAACTGGCAAGGAGGTTTAATCATATCTGGTTGCCAGTTTATCTACCAAGCCTCGATTTTGGTCGCAGAAGCCACAACAATGAGAAATGGAATTAAGGTCGCTCTATAGGTCGGTTTTCGGAGGATTGAACTTGAAGATGATAATCAGATTGGTGTCAAAACGATGAAAACGTAGATCAACACACCATGGCAAATAGCTCCTATCCTTCAAGACATTAGGAATATGTTTTCAAGCTGTGAGTCTATCCCATTTACACATATCTATCGTGAGGGTAACATGGCAGCAGATTGGATGGCCAAATATGGTTGTTCACTTAAATGTACTTCTCTTTCTATTTTTTCATCCCCACCTTGTCGGAATTCTCTATTTCTTCTTGTCGATGATAATTTAGGTTGAACTCTTGCGAAAAAAGCTACCTAATATCTTGTACTTGTCCCCCCAAGAAAAAATTTGTCACATCCTCAATTACCCCTTATATGCGATAATTAAGTAGATAATATAATATGCAAGGGTTTTAGTTATCACCATGAGGTTTACTGATACTTGAAGAAAACAATAGACACCTGTTTTGATTAAATTAGATATACTAGATCACATTAATAATAATCTTTCTCGTCATATAGCAATAAAATCTATTTTGTTAGATAAATAATTAACAATATCTATTAATAACACTCGTGGTACATAATGCAATATAATTCATTTGACCTATCGATGGAGTCAATTAATTTGATCATTTAAAAATTTTAAATCATTATTATTATTGTTATTATTATTATTATTATTATTATTATTATTATTATTATTATTATT
>JACYFF010010365.1:112379379-112396599 GCA_017589665.1 Selenicereus undatus | reverse complement strand
ATATAGCAATTTTGTTCTATAGAAATGAATAAAGTTGCTTTTTTAGGGCGATGATATTGGCTAATTGGCCTATATAAACATATTGTATATTATTTTTCTTCTCAACCTTAGCTTTGATTAAATCAATAAATGGATGGATGGTAGGGGATTGATAATGATTTCCATAAGCCTTCCACTTCCCAATTGCCATTTGCGTTCATTATATGGGTAAAGTCTCCTAAATTAAAGCTATCTCCTTTTGCTTTGTCAAAAACAAAATTTTAAAGAAAAAGAGAAACCCACTTTGTAATTATAGCAATTTCGCAAATAATTGTTCCCCTTCTCCCTCCTTTCCTCTCTCTCTCTTTTTTTTTTTTTTTGATCCGTAGGAGCCACAAAAGGCAATATAATACAATGAGGGAATGAGGAATTGAACCTGAAACCTAATGTACCTAGTACTCCAATCTTCACCACTAGGTTAAAACTTCATTGGTCCTCCCCTCTCTCATTTGAATGTGATGGATCCTCCTAATATGCCAATTGATAATGCATTTCAAGAAAATTGATATAATACACATGAATAAAATAAATTCACGTATATTATAATCACATATCCAATTTAATGTTTGTGTATTTTCTATAATATATGTGCACTCTTAGATATATGGTATACTCTAATGACAGATATACATATATTAGTGTTTTAGAAGGAACCCGTCAACAATGATTAGGGGGGCTGGCTAGTGCCAATCTGCCCACAAATTAAGAGAAAAGCTAATTATGCACTAATTATATATGCATGGACCCCATAGAAAATGATGTTATGTGTCCAGAGATATCTTAGCAAACTCAGCTAATTGGAGCCAATCATTGATGTGAGTGATAGGCATTAGCCATCGGATAGCCTATAACGATTGATAATGGAGTAGTCTTATCCAACTCAATCATACTAAGCTACCCATTTTACTTGGAATAAGTGTACGATTAATACGTGTACTCAGATTTAGTAACAAGCAATAAAGAGCGGTTAAGAGTAATAATAAGAAGTAACTTTTTGATTTATTATAAGGCGAAAGAAACGGAATATTTAACTATATCAAACAGTTAATCAACTATATCTGAATTTTCGAAAATCCGTAAAAATAGGGTTCGCACTGAAAGTATCTCTTGTTGTTGTTGTTGTAATCTGAGCTCTACTTGTTGAAGGATTAATGGCCGGACCAAGGCACATATCACTTGGCTTGTTTTATCCCACTGAAAAAAGATAAAAAGTGGAAGTGTGATGAGGAAAGCAATACTGACTAAAGAAAGATACACTCTTATATGCAAACTCTCTTTTCTGTATATGAAAGAGACATCATATCATGAATATGATTCATGGAGCAGGTGCGACAAGTGATTCTAACATTTGTCCGTTGCAAATCCATATTGCGATCAATATTTCAGTCCCTATCGGAGAGTGTGACACGGATCTAATTAAATTGATGAAACTGCTCCAAAGGTATAAGATAGCACTATCGATAAGAAAAGGTTGCTACTTGTTAGACAAAAACTCTCTCACATAATTCAGGAGAGAGATTGTAAACTGAAAGAGAAAGTACGTACTATATAAGAACAACAACAACAACAACAACAACAAACTCCCAGTGTGGGTCCCGCTTTTGTGGGATCTGGAGAGATCCAGCTGTAGGCAACCTTACCTCTACCGGTATTCCTACCCATAGAAAGGTTGATTCCATAAGACCCACAAAACAGTTTTGTGAAAAAGGTTTATAGGGAAAACGATTTCAAAACCATTTAATTAAGAACAAAAAAACTAAAAAGATTGTGTCTTTTTGAAAAAATAGTAAGGCGTTTTAGAGAGAAAAGAGGAAGGAGGACGAAAGGAGGCTAATTCTATTTCAACCGTATAATGACTTTGAGAGTATTTGTTTTTTTGAAAAATAATCCAATGGTCAGTGATGACTTGGAGAGTTATCCTTTAATAAATGAGATTAAATATTTCATACTCTTCATCCTCCAACAAATTATGAGATTAACAAATGAGATTTATCCGAAAGTAATGATCACTTAAATGAAAATTAGGTGAGCTGCATGTATATATCTTGGTGGATAGTATTGTTACTAACACTGGGGAGTATGACCAACCACAAGGATCAAAGGTGAAAGCATGCATTATTGCACTACTCACTTGGTAATCATTTAACATGAATCCCAATTCCTATGTTTGTGTCTATCCAACTAGGTGCACTTTGGCACATCAAGGAGAAACTAAGGCTCCGTTTGGTCCTCAAAAAATTTGGTGGAAAGAAAAGTTGAAGGAAAAAAAATGTGAAGGAAAAAAAAGTGATGAGAAAATGAGTTTTTTTTTTCTCTTATTTGGATTGCGGAAAAAATACAAAAATTTGGATGAAAAATTTGAATGTTGATAATCATGTTGATGTCATCTAAACAATGTGGGGTTGGAGGAGGTTGGGAATTTTCCTCAAACTTTCTTCACAATTTTATGAGAAAAATTTTATCACTTATTTCTAACAAATTTTCCAACTAATTTTCCTTCATATTTTTTTTCTTTGTGATTTTCTCTAAACCAAACACAAGAAAAAAAAGTAACTTTCTCAAATTTTTTTCTTTCTACCAAATTTTTCAAAGTCCAAACGGAGCCTAAAATTCTATAAAATTCCTTCAGAATTGATTAGATGGAAAATTTAAAGTGTGCTGGTAAAACTGTAGCCTCTTCAAAAATAAAAAAAGATCTAAGAATTGATGATGGGCATGTAACTTATGTTGTCACTCGTTAGTCATGTCTTGCCCTTCTTCAATAGGATTTAAGATTTACTATTTCCTAAATAATAAACTCTCCATCTTAAATAAAGTTTCTTGCAAATATGTCACCTCAATTAAGTAATTAATTAATTAATTAAGAATTTGTAATGATCGAAGGCAGGATTTCTGAGCTAATTAAGATACTTTTGATTAAGAATTTAGCATAAGTAGTTCCATTTAAACTATTTTATGACTTAATTATGTGGTGGCCTTCATACCACTTAAGAAAATGGTGTTGAGCATAACATAAGATAATTATCTTTTTTAAATGTACATTAAAAAAACAAATTTGATATTCTCATTTCTACAGTGAGTATCCCATACCCCACTGCAAATTTAAATTGTTAAAGCTTTAACACAATGACAACTAAAAAAATGACAAAGGGATCACAACATCCCACAAAAGAAAAGATAGTGAAATTCAAACTTATGAACGTAGGTATTCTTTTTGTCCATTCTGGTCTTTTTTATAGAGTTCAATTAATAGTGGATGTCAGTTTATTCAACTGGTAAAATCTTTGAAAGTTATCAGTAGAGGCTTGAGTTTGAATTCTACGATCGCACCAAAAAATAGAGTTCAGATACAAGGGGAACAGAAAGAGCCGTTGGCTCTTAGCCATGTTAGATTCCTAGCATCTAACACGACCTCAAAAGAAAGAGGAGGGGGGGGGGGGAAGAGAACAAAACAGAACGTCTCTACTTCCTTGTAGCAGCAATTAGCATTAACTAATCCTCGGCCTAATGGGCCTACCCTTGTAAATATGTGAAGTGCTAGGCCCACTGATACGTTAATTTGGAATGAAACCTCAGGCTTGAAGCCCACATATCTGTAGGACAGACTTAACATGGGCCTCAGTTTGTCTTCTGATTACCCACTCGGCTTCCTCACGGCCCAATTTTGCAAAACGAAACTGAACTGTGAAGAAAGCATGAAGCTGTTTTAGTCATATAATAAATTGAAAAAAAAGGGTATGATTGAATAGAAGGATGGTGTTATGCTTATAAATCGTGTGACATCATCTTTTTATACGTAAATTCTCACTACTATAAAATTACGTATATATATAATATGTCTTGACAGATAATGTTGATCCGATTAGAGTATTATTTGTACTCGTCGGCATAGCTGAATATAAAAGTTCAAAAATTCAAATCAAGTTTTCGAAGGAAAATGAATTACTGTGAAACAAAGTCGTATGGTGTTACTCTACAACAATCAAGAATCAGAAGAAGTTGAGAACATTCTGGTTCAATGCACAAATGTGTGGAGACACTAACAATTAGCTTGGAGTATATACAACTCTGATACATCAAATTTCCATCCCTTGATGTGCCATAGTGCTTTTTCTTTAAAAAATTCTCAACCTTACTAGTTACATTCTATCTAAGAAAGAAATCTTAATTCTTAAACTTATATATATATATATATATATATATGTTTACAATCATCAATATTTTGGGGATAACATGTTAGTTTTACTCATGCTTAAAATTACGGATCAATAAGACCATCATCATTGTCTCAGGTTGATTTAAGTGGTTTTACACTTGTTTTCTTTAAGCAATGTCTCAGGTTTGAGTCTTGTAAATGGAGAAAATCTGTGCTGGAAGATCTTCACCCTTTATTGGGCCAACAGTAGCTCAATTTCAGTCAAATGGATGATCCAAGATCTCAAAAAGAAAAAAATCCTAGTAATGCAATACTTGAAATAATTGTCCCAAGAACAAGAACACCTGACATATACATATTCCACATCTAATAACTGAGTTTGGAAAGAGTTGAAACTAATTGGGAATTAAGAACATATTGATTGATAATTGATATATGATGTACATGGAACATCCATTATTATCAATAATGATCATCAAGAACAACATGCATGCATCAACCAATGGGAAGGATGAGTGGCCTGGGTATAATACATGCCAACATCCACCAACCAGTTTTGAAAGAAAGAAAACGCATGAAGTAGGTAGTACGAAGCTAGGTAGGTAGACATGCACAAGATAAAGTAGTGCAGTCATATTATAACATAACAAACTTTTCACCCTTGGGGTTAAAAAAGGGATAAACTTGTAACTGCAAGAGAAAAAGTACAGTGAAAAAGAGGCCTAAAAAGAAGCCAACAAAAACTGTAACCCGACAATGATTAATGACTCCCACAAGGGAAACTCATCAAGCCACCCAAAAGCGTGCACAAACATTGCAACTTATTAATGAAAGGAGGTGTGGCATCCTTTTTTTTTTTTTTTTTTTTAAGTTTTTTTTTTTTTCCCTTTTTGGGGGGGGGGGGGGGTTTGGGGACTTAGCTAGCTAGAGGTTTAGTGAAAGAAAGCCTCACAAAAGCACCAACAAGTCTTATCCAGAGTTGGGTAACGGATCGGTTCGGGTTGACCTATTTGATAAACGAGTTAATTTTCTGTTAGTATTGCAAATAGTTTAGATCTATTCAAAATTAAAAACTAATATGTTTTCAAGTTAAACGGTCAAATCGGGTCGAAATCGGTTTGGTTCGGTTCATGTTGGGTTCGGATTTCTCTCAATAATTTCAGATCATGTTCGGATCGAATTATCGTGTTAGGTCAGACTTTTTCAACTCTAATTTTATCTATTGGAGTGGAATAAAGTAATTAACTAAGGCTGTTAAGGTGCTTGTGCCCTAGCTAGCTCCTTTTAGGAGACCATGATTACCTTCATTGAGTAACTTGGCTTGATCAAAGTCATGAGCAACCTAGCTAGTTTGACAGGCTAGCTAGTTAGGGAGCTCAATTAATCCAGTATAGAACAGCCTGTAATTTTCTTTTTTTATTTCATATTGAATCAAGTTGTAATGCTAGCTCGTACAGAAGTGACTCGTTGACCATCAATAGTGTACATAATACTGAGGTGGAGGGTGGGTTTGAAGAAGTACATGTCTATAGGTTTAATTTTATAGATTAACATAGGCTATGTTTGGCAAACAGCTATTAGCTGTTAACTGTTTGAGTTAGCTGTTTGTATTAATTGTTTGAATTAGCTGTTTGTTGAAAAACTGTTTGGTAAAATTAGCTGTTTCTAATAAAGTTGTGAGACAAATAGCTAATTCTTAAAAAAACTCTTCCAAAAAGCTCACGGAATTAGCTTTTTCAAAGTAACTTTTCGGACCCAAATAGCTCTTCTAAAAAACTTTTTCACCAAACACCCAAATTAACTTTTTTACTTGATCAAATAACTAATTTTGGTCAAAAAAACTCTTTTTTGCCAAAAAACTCGTCAAAAAACTGTTTACCAAACACCCCATATGCTTTAAGACTTATCCAAAAGTTTACAAATTTTTTTTGCCTCCTTTAATTTGTTGGTCTATAGAAATTAACCTGTCTTCTCTAAAAATGTTTACAGGGTAATTCTACTTATTTTTGAATCCATTCGAATTACGCTAAGTTAGAATCCACGTCGAGTGGTGATGGTGTTGTTGTAATCGAATTACAGGGAAGGGAAGTATCATGGAGGTTATAATCGCTTAAGACGGAAGCATTCTCAGCTTTTTTACGCACACACACACTCTCTCTCTAAAGATATCTGTTTTGCTGGGGGTGCCGTGCCTCGAAAAGGAGCTGTTTTTATTTTCCAGAGTAACGGCAGTGCACGTGCAGAGAAGCACTCCCAAGTCCCACCCCACTTCTCTCATTCATCCCCTCCTTGTCTGTGCATCCACCCGACCTCTCTGCATTTCAGACAGTAAGACACGGAGAAAGAGAGAGAGGGGACGGGAGAGAAGGAGAGATCTTTTTTCCTTTTCTGCATCCATCCATTCACTCATTCTTTCATTCATTCTCGTAAATGGAATAGGCAGCCTCTTACCGCCATTGAAATCGTAAGACATGCATAAGAACCTTTTTCTCTCTATTATGGGAGTCTCATAAGACATGCATGGTATGTCATTACATTCCACAATAGTGTAGAATGAGATTTTGCATAAGAACCTTTTTCGTTTCTTATATGAGGACGATAATCTACAAAGAATTCTTGAGAAAAGAACTAACTAGATTGTATTCTTACATTTCTTATCCAAAAAAAAAAAAGTCTCATAAGAATCAATATATACATAAACCAGCAAATAATGTAATCATCTTAACAGAGTATAGGAATATAATTGTATTTTCACAAGTTGTACAATTTATATAAATATACAGCTAGGTTCCCAAGTTGGGTGAGCCATTCAGCTATCAAGGAGCTTGGCTGTATATTTATATAAATTGTGCAACTTGTAAAACTACAATTATATCTCTGTACTCCATTAAATCCTTCATATCATAATAGCTTAACGTATATATGCATGTGTAGGCGAGAATAAGGGTACTCATTAAGATCGTAATGAGGTTACTACAAGGCATAAATGTTGGAAGGTTTTTTTCATCTTGTTTTCATGCAAATAGTTTATTTAACGGTTTCCTAATGTCATAATTTATGCAATCCAAGAACACACTTCTATATATATACACCTTAACTTGCATATGATTATTACTATATAAAGGGGTAAAAACATTCATTTAATCATGAAATTTCTCTACTCAACAGATTAATATTATGGCCTCACTGCACCTAGCAATGTACATTCTTTCCGAGATGGAATTTAACTAACCACCCTGTTAATATTGTACTTGCTTGTAAAGGTAAGACTGTATACGTTCAGATTTATGCTAACTCTGTTAAGGCTTACATAGATATTAGGATTTCCCCCCCCCCCCCTCGATTGGGCGCACAGTAGGTAGTGTTGTATTGAACATAACTCTCGAGTTATGAAATGAAGCAAATCAAAGAAGGTGAACAAGACACAAGTTATTGTTGATTGTTAAGAATTCTCTAATCCTCTTTATTCTACGTGGCTTCACGAAGCAAAGCTCAAGACAAACGATGAATGAGGTTGATCGTGTTTATTAGGGTACAAAATCAAAAATCATTAGGGAGTTTAATTAATAACAATGTACAATAGTAACAATACTAATGCTAGCTAGTTACCCTCTCCTTTCATCCTCTCCAACACCAAAAAAAAGGAAAAAGAAAAAACTCAGTAAATTAAATCAACGTTGTTCAATTACCAACACACTACGAAAGATTAAACAAAGTAGTTATAGATGAAAAAGTAACAGAAAAACAAAAAACAAAAAACAAAATGCACAACTAATGCATCAAAACCTAATCTAATCTCCCAAAATACATTCAATTCCAATCGTTTGTCCCCTACATATCTCAACCAAATCAAAGTTTCAAAAAAGAACCCTAGATTAATTTAACCAAGACCGTGACCATCATCATTGACCACCAACGTAGGATACCTCAACGTTGATCAATAACAAGCATACATGGAAATTACTAACCTTAATTAATTCTTCAAGCCGAATTAATTAATCCCCGGTGATCAAATTGCACCCTTTAGGAAGAATAGAGTCCCTTGTTCAAGAGTTAAGATGGTCTCTTTGCTGACTCCCATAACGATCGAGGACCGCTTGCATCTGGATTTCTTCAGACATCACGCAAACGGGATCCATATTTAAAGTGGTGTTGGTCGTAAATTAAAACGGCGGCCGGCTGGTAGCCCAATAGCCCTCCGGCGGCATCTGGACTGAATTCATGAGATTGGGTGGCATTCCATGACCGAACAAGGCGGCAGCTGCCCCGTTTGGATCCCCACCACCTCCGAGAAGCTGTTGAGCTGACGGACCCTGTCCAGACATTGGTGGCTGCTCGATCCCACCGAGTGGGCCCCCTTGCATACCCCCCATGGGGCCCTCCTCTTCCTCCAAGGGCAGCCGTTCGTAGGCCGCATTGCTGAAGGAGGCCGCCATGATTACCACCGGCCCCGACGCCAGGAGCTGCCCGACGACGCCGCCCCCCACCACCTGCCCCTGCCCACCAGCAAGGTAGATCGTGAGCCCAGTGGCGGCAGGCGGGGCCGGTGGTGGAAGGAACGACCCCGCGAGGGAGAGGATCTCGAAGCGGCCGTGGAGGGTGACGACAGGGGCGTTGGAGGCGGCGGCGGGGGTGGGCGATCCCGGCTGGCGTAGGGTGACGTTGGCGACGGTTCCGGTACCACTGAGGATACAGACGCCGCGCTGGCGACGCCGTGCGAAGGTGGCGACGCTCTCCATGACGTCGCAGCCATCGGAGACCTCCATGACGTGGGTGCGGAGGGCGTTGGCGCTGTCTCTTGTTATGATGATCGGGGGCTTGGGCTTGTTCTTCGACCCGGCGGGCCTCCCTCTGGGGCGGCGGTTGATCTGCTGGGAGTCACTCCCACCGCCTCCTCCGCCGTCCTTGGAGCTGTCGGGGGTGGTGTTCTCATGGCCATCATCGTCACGGTCGCGCTTGCCGGAGGAGTGGAGGCGGGGGGAGAGCTCAGAGTCGTCGGGGTGCTGGTGCTGCTGGTGATGGAACTGGTGGTGGTGGGGGTGGAGGTGGAACGGCGGCGGAAGCTGGGAGTGCCCGTGTTGATGCGCCGATGCATCCATATCGATCTTGATAATCAATCAATACAAGACGAGATTTGTTTTGTTTGGAGTTGGATTTTGGTGCTGATCTTAATTGGGTTTGTTGAGGGTCAAGATCGATTAAGGAAAAGAGGTTCTGGGAGGAGACAGAGAGAAAGTTGCATAGTGATAGTGGAGGTGGAAAAAGAAGCAAAGGCGGAAAGCAGAAGAATTAATATAAGGAAGGAAGAGAAGAACAAGTAGTGGAAGTACAACGGGGTGAACAAATCAGAAAGTAAACGAGGGAGACTCTCTCTCTCTCTCTCTCTTTCCCTCTTTTGTACTTTGAACAGCCTAAGATTTCAGCTTCCTTTTGGGCTAGCTTATTGAATCAAAGTAGGAGGTAACAAAAGCAACCCAGCTTCGCTGTCTATTAACTCTCTCTCTCTCTCTCTCTCTCTCTCTCTCTCTCTCTCTCTCTCTCGGTTTGTGTTTCTGGAATGGTGAGGGAGTTGGGGTTAGGGTTAGATGAAGGGAAGGGGGGAGGAGAGAGAGAGGAAATGGGGTTGGCTAAAAATGAAAACCCTTGGGAAAATTTGGATGTGTAGTGCCTGCCTTAGACCTCAGTCATATCATTAGGCTGAGGCTGAGGATCGAGTGTGTTGGTGTAGCTGTCACATAGGCCAAAAAACACTCTCAAAATCACAAACATAATATTAACTACATATATATATATATATATATCATATTATCATGTCATATCATTATATGAATATCCTCGTAACATCCTTCATTGGGGCACCCTCTCTTTCACCATCCTCAATTTGGATGACATAGATTTTTTTATAAAAGGTTGTTTCCCATTTTATATTTTTTTTCCCTACAAAAAAAGTATTTTTCAAGTGATATAAATCATATAACCTTAAACTTACAATTTTAAAATATAATATTGAAACACTTCTTTTGTTTTATCATATATTCTCTTAAGTAAGTCTCGTTTGTTGCTAACTAACTTAACGATTAGATTTAATTCATAACACTCAAAAATTAAGTTACTGTAATGAGCCTACTATAACTAAACGTACTATATTTTTTTCTATACCCAAGTTAAGACAATGAGCTGTTAAGAGCTAACTAGCTTTTGGCTTGAAAGGTATAGAGAAGAATGAAATAGCTAGATGGACTAATATCATTTGAGTTTATATCAAAGCCTGATTTGTTAGGATGAAATAGCTAGATATGATGAACTAATATCATTTGAGTTTATATCAAATTTAATTTTTATATCATGAGTCTAAAACCATTTTGTAAAATAGTTCAGGTGTCCTTTAAAATTTACATCATCCCATATTAATTTTTAATGATCTAAAGACCAATTAATATATATGACCTAAATAAGAGAGGGGATCCGTGGGGGTGGCTACCAAAACCCCTAAAGGGAAGAAAAGGGGGGAAAGAAGGGACCCCACTTGCAGACATTGAACCCCACAAGTTGAAATTAATGTCTGGTTAGGAAGAGAAACCCAGTATGTCCAAGTTAAAGGAGAGTTCCATCTTGGGGTTGGGGATGGGGTTGGGTTTAGGGTGGGTCCTCAATCCTTGTGCACCTCCAACACTACTTTTGTCTCTGTGCATTGATTTTGATATGTTCCCCCTCTAGTCAACTTTTCAACCTATATATCCTTGTACTCCCTAATTACCTAGAATTCAATTTGCCCTACCAAACCCTCAGCTATCCCATCAATTATGTATGAATCAATCAATACGTTGGATTTGTATTCAATTGTTTGATGCTTGCATTTTGATACATATATAGTATGGTCTACATATGTTTTCCTGAACCGATAAGTTTATTGTAGTTACGTTGCTTTAATGTAAAACATTGACGAACGGATTCATTTGAAAATATAAAAAATAAAGATAAGTTGAAATAAATTAAAAATAAATGCCAAAGGAGAGATTTGTTTGACACTTAAGGGGATGTTCACTACAAGGTTTATTTTAAGCAAGAAGCTTCAAGGAGTTGTAAATAGCAATAAAATTTAGCTAGAATCGATAAGAAACATTAACGAACAATGTGACCTCTAGATCCAAGACTGACCTATCTTTTAAAGAAAAAAGTGAAAGGTAGTGCTAGAAATAGACTGATCATGGCATATTCAATATCAAATCAAATATCACATCAACTATACTACATTAGCACCATGTTAAAACGATAACTTTTTTTAAATGTCATCGATCATATATATATATATATGCATAAATTCATTCATTGTGACCGTACTATAATTAATCCCCATGTACATATATATATGTACTTGGGCATGGTACTTTAATGAATATATATCTATAGACTATACATAGCTTAATTGGCACCCATATTTGACAAGTGTATTCTAGCCATATTTTTAGATTAGACTAAGACAATATCTTGTTGTTTATTTGATATGTACACTTTACTACTTTCAGATAATTAACTGTGTTGTACTAATAAGAAATTCAGGGCATGATCTCCTAGAATTCATTAAAAAATCAAACATATAGTATTTATGCACAAGATTATAGGCATTATTTTGATTGGTGTTGTCTATCTCCAAAATATTGCTTGATGATTACTTTACAAAAAGAAAATAATTCATGGTTCCTTTGTCGTCCTAGTTTTTTAATAGATAGACAAAGACAATATCTTAATGCATGCATTCCCTTATTTACAAATTAAACTAAGTTATTATTCAATCCAAATGTCCTTACTTTAGACAATGTAAATGTGTAGCCTTTTTATTTAATATATGTTGTGGATAGATTTAATTTTTGTTTAAATGCATGTTTGTTGATACATTGTTCTTCTATGATGAATAGAAAAAAAGTAACACCTAGTTTTTAGCTTGCCCTCTATCTTGAGAAGTGGATAATGTTTTTAGTTAATCATGTTCCAAGGATGTTTGTATGACAAGGAAGGCAATTAACGATGAATTATATAATTAGAGAGGCAAATATAACAGCAAATTGAGTAGTATGTTTAGGTCACAGTCTTTCTCATTCTGTTTAATGGTCTTATATTTTTACATATGTATATATTACCATTATAGAGAGGGGGAGAAAAACCGAAAATGTTACCTCGTGCTTTATCAGTTGATCGAGTTTTGTCATAGAGGCCATTAATTGAAAGTGATGATTACCTAGTTATGTCCCTTCATCACTGTAGAAAAATAGAAAGATCGATCATTTTCTAAGATAATGATTTCCATACTAACAATTAAACACTATTACACTGACTAAGTCTTGAGAATTATTATTTAGGACATTTTAATTATTCTTTATAACATTTTTTTTCCTATATCATGCATATAATAAAGTGGTAGATGAGATAGATAAAGAAGAAAATTTAAGAGGAATAGGGATTTTCCAAGGGAGGCATCTTACAGGGTGTCAAAATGAGGGGCTTAGTTTGACCGCATATTACTTAATTAGAGAGAGAGAGAGAGAGAGAGAGAGAGAGAGCACGAGGAAGGAAGAGAAATGAGAATGCGAGAAAGACGCATGGATTGCGCTGACACGCTCAGGCTCAGTCACAAACACTCACACTGACTCTGACTCCCATCCCAACGCTCACATACACAAACACACACACACTCCTAACAATTACAATTACAATTACAATTACAATTGCAATTACTATGCAGTTTTGCACCCCACGGGCGTTTTTCTGTCGCTTATTACCACGTACACTGCTCGAAGATTGCCTTGCCTAGCTGCCTCCCATGTCTTATATATCTTGTTTGTTTGTTCTCAATGTTATTGTAACAATATATTAAATTCTACATTGAAAAAACGATGGGTAGGAATACCGGTGGAGGTAAGGTTGCCTACAGTTGGATCTCCCCAGACCCCGCGAAAGCGAGACCCACATTGGGAGTTTGTTGTTGTTGTTGTTGTACATTGAAAAAACTATGGAATAACTGTAGGGAATGTGAAAACTGTTTAAGAATTATGTTGATCAAAAGTTTAAGTTTGCAGTTAAAAGTTTAGAAAAGATTTTATACTTTAATAAAAAGAATTGGACTATGTATCGACATATCTAGAGCAATGAAACTTTGTGTTGAGACACCATATATAGGCTCTTGAGAAAGGTTCAAGGTGATTTAAGCCCAACAATGACTATATATTGAAAACTCCAGCACCTACAACAAGGACCCAAATCTAGTCCAGGGGATCTGTGGACCATGATTTGGTATTATCTGACCTCGTCCTAGATTTCTCAAGTGTGACTTGGCTTATAGTCTCTAGATTGGACATGGCGGAGGGGGACATTTAGATTGATAGTTAGGGAGTTGCTATCTAGAGCGGGGCAGGCCAAGTGGAGTAAAGATTAAGGCACAAGGCGACCATGCCAAAATCAACAACAACGACAACAACAACAAACTCCCAATGTGGGTCCCGCTTTCGCGGGGTCTGGGGAGATCCAGCTGTAGGCAACCTTACCTCTACCGGTATTCCTACCCATAGAGAGGTTGATTCCGTAAGACCCACAAAACAGATTTGAGAAAAAGGTTTGAAGAGAAAACGATTGCAAAAACCATTGACCGACGAAAGAGAAAAGGGGAGGGGGAAAAGGTTCCGGATAAGCGAAAAAATAGGGAGCAGAGACATACCTCAACAAACCAGGGACGCTTGGTGTCGTGACATCCCGGGAAAGCACGACCTGCAGACAAGCAAACCAAAACCCTACCCACCCCACCCCACCCCACACCGCCTAAGCTACTGCCACCTACGGAGCCGGTCCCCTACAATCAGGGACCTTAATCCTGCCCCGTCACAAACTCCTATCCTGAGCCATGTCCTCCGTGAGACCGACAACTTGCAGGTCCTCTCTAACCACCTCTTCTAGGCTCTTCTTCGGCCTACTCCTCCCTCTCTTACCACCGGGGGGGTTGATACTCTTGCACCTTCACACCGGGGCGGCCACGCTTCTCCTCTTCACATGGCCGAACCATCTGAGCCTCGCTTCCCTCATCTTCTCCTCTATAGAGGTCACTCCAGCTAAGCCCCTAATTACCCCATTCATGATCCTATCCAATCTCGTAAAACCACACATCCACTTGACCATCCTCATCTCAGCTACCATCAACCTTTGGACCTGCGCCTTTTTTAGAGGCCAACACTCCGATCCATAGAGAACAGCCGGTCTAACTACCATCCGATAGACTTTGCCTTTCAAACCCATGGGCACTCTTTTGCCACACAGCACCCCTGACGCTGATTTCCACTTTTGCCAGCCTATTCTAATCCGCTGGCTAATATCCTCGTCAATGTCCCCATTCTAATGGATGATCGAGCCCAGATACTTGAATTTGGCGACCTTCGGTATTGCCCTCCCATCCAGTACGATTTCTCCCCCCTCTCCTATCCTTCCGCTGAAACAACAGTGAATGTATTCCGTTTTCGATCTACTCAGCCGAAAGCCCCTAGCCTCAAGTGTATGCCTCCAACTCTCCAACCTGTCATTCACCCCCTGCCTGGTCACATCGATAAGAACCATGCCAAAATCATTATAGATATATAAATAGTCATGGCATAAGCCCTAACCTTAACAACTTGTGATGGCCGCCTAGCTAGCTAGTTTTGGACACTAAGGGTGTGTCATGTTAGAGTTCCTTACATTGGCATGTCATGGTGCTGCGGACAAGTCGGGGTATTTCCCTTAGCCTTATGAGTGTGTCAAGGAATTGTCTCTTGCTTCATTTCTCGTCAAAAGTGTCAAAAATTCTGGATTCATAATCTCTACGCCTTATCAAAAATCATAATACACATAATTACGGTTCATTGGTGGAGGGCGGGTGAGATTTATCTATATAACATTGAGTCAAAAATTAAGGTGACCTAAGTTCAAACATTTGGGGAAATTGGCTCTGAAATTGTGACAAGCTTTTGCATGAATTGAGAGGGAAGCTAGATCGAACATCCATGCATGATCAACATGCTCTTTGTCGGGCTTCTTAATTACCCCCTTAATCTAGTTTAGCTTCCATATATTGATATACATCCCCCACATTTCACTTACAAATCTTATCCTTATCTCCTCATTTTTGAGAAAATCTTTTAAGTGCTAGCTTTTTCCCCCTCACACATTGGTTAGTCACATGTGCAAAAAGTATTTGAACTTGGGTCTATGCGTTGTGTGCCCTCTTTGTCTTCCTAAAAGTTAAGCTCATGCATGGAGTTTGCCAACCTTCTAAATACATGGATAATATTTCAACCCATCAGTAATTAAGCCTAGATTATTTTCTCTCATGCGTCCAACTTTATGTTTTAGTTAATAGCTTTTTGGGTCTAAAATGAATTATTATTTCACAACTCTCGAACGTGATTTATTTAATTTGAATGCTTTAATTGAAAGAACACGTATAATTATTTTAAATATAAGGGTATATATCATGAATAAAAACCCAAATAATACTTATAATGAATTCAATCATAGTTGATCACAAATCTTACAATACGGTTATTTTTGTAACCCTTACAATGTAAAGATTGAAGTCTTTTTTTACGAGGGGTTGTGATTCAAACTTACTACTGTATATGGATATCATTCCGAGCGAGAAAATTATTGCAACACTGAGGTATTATTTCAAAAATAAAAAGGGTAAAATGGAAAAGAAAAGACTTGTTTATATTAGGGTGAAGGTTTTATTCCTTTCCTTGACCAAGACAGCTTGAGCACAAGTCGAATAATAAGAAGCTTACAAGATTCCAGGAGACAAAGTGCCTTTCCCAACCTGGCTAATTAATAACAAGATGCAGGGCCAAATTATTATTAATTGTTAATGTTGTCATAATTATTAATTAAGTCGATGCTTTTCCAATTGACTCTTTTAAATATTATCATCCAACATCGATTGATAATGATCTGTGACCAATAATTTTTCCAGCTTTCCTCTGAAAATGAATTGCTTAATTAATCTTATCGGATTTTGTGTTGATTTCTGTTTTTATATATAGTTATTATTGTCCTAAATTGGTTGGAATATAAGGCAACCCTTACCAGCAAATTAAATATGCAAGAAACACAGAACTATTTTTACTTATAATTAATTAATTATTATAAATTTAGTCATTAGTAATTCACTTATTATCTATGATTTGATTTTGAATGAAATTTACTTTTTGATGGTCAACTATCTTGTTCAAATGAATTCAATAACATCATCGCTTCTCTACGGGCAGGGATGCTGGTAGAGGTAGGACTGTCTACATCTAGATCTCCCCAAATCCCATAAAAGTGGGATCCACACTGGAAGGTAGTGTTGTTGTTGTAATGTATGTTCCTATTCCAATATTGTTCTTCCGGGTTTAGACAATTAACTTCTATTTTTCATTTATTTTTTACATAGAATGCATGTATGTCTCAAGTAAGGAGCAACCTTTTGTTTTTGGTGGGGTTCATGAAACAAACGGACGATAACTTATCATTGACAACTTAACACCCAATTCATCTCAATTATCGCAAGCATTAGGCTCTCTCTTCCTACATTAATCAACCATTGGACTTCCTGTTAGAACGTTCTATAATTAAACCAGAAAAAGTCTACTATAAATTCTGTAATCACGTATAGAGATGCTAGTTAGTTGTTCAAACAACACCCATTTTTAGCCACTGATCATGTAATGTATTCTTTGTTTCGTTTCTCATCTCAGGCTCCCCAAAAAATTTAATTACATAGCAACGTCACTTCCCCCTTAATTAAGTTTTCTCCTTACAGTAACCAGCTCAATACTAAGTTTAGAATAAGTTAATCCGTGGTATCACTAAATATTAATAGGACCAAGGAAATCAAACCCAATTCTACCAAGGAGAAAGTAAATCAATGGGAACTTATACTTACATGGACCTAGAATATGATCTTTGACAATATATATATATATATATATATATATATATATATATATATATATATATATATATATATA
>JACYFF010010365.1:112317824-112343177 GCA_017589665.1 Selenicereus undatus | reverse complement strand
ATTAAATTTAATTTTGGTACGGCATGAACAAATTTTGAGTGCCTACACACCCATTTGCACGTTTTTGCCAAATTTATCATGATTATTTTTTCACGTGAGGTTCCAATAGTCTCGTACAGGGCTATAGTCATAGGAGCTCCATTGTAGATCACTTGAGAGCTAGGTAGAATATTGATGTAAAAACAATTAAGAAGAGGACCACATGAGCTTACAATTGCTAAGAAATGGTACAATTTTAAGAAAGGACGCGTTACGTTGAATTTACGAAAATGTCTTATCTGTAAATGAACTGTAAGAACTTCTATAAGTACTGTAAAAGAAGCATACGTGTTCACTTAATCAACCATTATAGATGCAAGGGCGTTGTTCATTGGAGATTTATGTTCTTTTTAACTTCTTATGAGGACTTGTCATCAACAATTAGTATAATTCAGTATCATTCAATACTGTTAAATTATTTTAGCAACTTTTAGAAACTTTTAGCAATGTTTAAAATCATTCAGTAAGAGTAAGTACTTATTCAGAGTACGTCCTTAACCATTTAATAATTCTTTAATTTTTTGCAATATGTAATAACTTTCATTAACTTTTAGTAATTTTCAACAATAGATACCAACCAATAAGTTCTAATAAGCCGAAGAAAACATACCAAGACATTCTTTAAGTCTTGACTCCTTTCCCTAACCCTAATATGATAACCGGTGTATAATTTTTACCAAAACTTTTTAAAACCTTAGCTTATTTAAAGAAAAAGAAAAAAAAGAAGGAAAATCAAGGGAGAGATCCTTGCATGCTCCATATCCTTGCTGACTATGAAGCACTTCTAGATCTCTATCACCATCATTAATTTCGTGTAGTTGTAGTCATATTTGTTTTTGATGGTTTTCTTTGGGTGGCAGCAAAATGGTAAACGAAGGCATCAACGATCGATCAAAACCCCTCTCTCCATTTCGAAAATATTCAAAATAGAATAATTAGATTCTTTATGCCATTATTACATGCATTGTTGTACAAATAAATTGGCTTTGTTGCATGCATCCTCCAGAAAAGAGATTTCCATTTCTCGTGGGTCCAAAGTTTTGATTAATTTTGTACTTTAATTAAAGCCATCTAGTGACATGCAAGATATATATATATATATATATATATATCGAAATAATTTTTTAGATTTGATGCAAAATAAACAAAAATGTCATCTCTGCAAAAATAAATATTATGATTTTTCTAAAATATGTTGCATTTGCTGACCGTGATAAATTTCCAAAATAAAGAAAACCCAATTCTTAAGAAGATACCCTTCATCTTCAAATAAGAAAATGACTAATGACTCACCTGATCAAAGGAACCCTTTGGTAACCCTGCCAATCATCCTAAACTTATATCCTTTCAACAACATAATTTCCATATCTTAATTATATTTTTTATCTTGATTTTGTGTTATTTAATTGAAGTCAATTATTTATTATTAGTTCATGGTATAGTTTAAAGTTCTCAACCTAGCTCTGATACCATGTTCAAGAACCAATTAAACCAAAAGTTTAAGTTGATGGTTGAAAGCCCAGACCTAGAAATAGATTTATACTCAATAGTCCTTTTACACTAAAATTTGGATTTTCTAGTGTAGGCTTGAGTCCAACTGAAAAAATAGTATTTCATTAGATATTTGTTAATTTGTGAGAAAAGAAAAAAGGGGAAAGAAATGAAAAAAAGAAGAAAAGATGAAAAAGACAAAAAAAAAAACAAAAAACAAAAAAACGAAAGAAGAAACAAGGCGAAAAGAAAATCAAGGAAAGAAGTCTTTCAGATTCATGATCTTGGTTTTCGTAAGTGAATTCGAAGTCGGCAGCCAAGCACATGGATTTGATATGCATGGTGATGAAGTCAGCATTGATTTGCTACATGCATGCATAGTGTGATTTAATTTGGTTGAAGGTGTTTGCAAGATCTTGGAAGGTTAGACACTATAAATGAGTTCTTAGAAGTTGGTGGAGGGATTATCTTGGAAAATGAATGAGGGATCCTCTTGAACCAAAGTGAGGTTTTGAGTGTGGGTGAGATTCTCTTGACTACATAAGAGTCTTAAGTGATTGCACGTACGAGATCAGGTATTTGTGTATTGTATGCCAGCTGAGCACCCCAAGCTTCAAGTAAGGGGAAAGCGTGTTGTGAGGGAAAATAAATCTGTGAGTGTGAGGGTTAGCTCAAATACTAGTTAGAGGAGATTAAGAGCGCTTATCTAGTGTTGTAAGTAAACCCAGTTGTAGCGAATGTTATCAATTGTTGCCAATCGTGATTTTTTTTCTTAATGTGGAGGGGCTTTCCATGTTAAATTATATGTCGTTCCTTCTCTTGTGGTGTGTACATGTGTGATTTGAAATTCTTATCACGCTTCCATTTCCAACAAGCGGTATTTGAGCAGGTTTAATTCCAACATCTAGAATTGGTATCTCCACTTGTATAAATAGTTGCAGGGTTCAGCCCACTTATTACATCTGAATCTTTCTAAACTCCATAGAAGCGAGGGTCACACTAACAGTCGTTATACACCTAAAGAAATTCTTTGCTTAGGGGCCTTTTTTTGTTGGGGGGTTGTTTAGTTGCTTTCTCTAGGACTTAAGATTAGGAACGAAAATAGACCCTATTTGGCAAACAGTTATTAGCTGTTAGCTATTTGTATTAACTGTTTGAATTAGCTATTTGTTGAAAAACTATTTGGTATAATTAGTTGTTTTTGATAAAGTTGTAAGACAAAAAACTAATTCTTAAAAAAACTCTTCCAAAAAGCTCATGAAATTAGTTTTTTCAAATTGATTTTTTGAACCCAAAAAGTTCTTCTAAAAAGCTTTCTCACCCAACATTCAAATTAGCTTTTTTACTTGATCAAACAGCTAATCTTGATTATAAAAAATCTTTTTAGTTAAAAAAAACTATTCAAAAAGTTGTTTATCAAATACTCTCATAATTAATAGAGCACCAAAAGAACCTAGGATAATGTAAAACAAAATTCATTTTGTCAAAGAAATAAGTACTACTTATTTACAAAGGGATGGTAAAAAGAAGAGGGGATCAATAATGACGACCTCCTTCCTATTGGAAGTTTGACTCGTGGATGTTTGTGTTCAAACCTAATAATTAAAGAAGGATTAAGGAGAGAGAAAAAGAGGCCAATAGAATGATTAAATTACAAGGAGAGAAGATTCCTCAAGGCAAGAGTCTAATGAGGCACTAATTAATTAATAAAGAGTAATTAAGTCCCCTAATCTCACGTGGAAATCAGAATATTATTTCTAGGCTTCTAGCACAAGTATATAACCTGCATGCATGGACAAATATGGTCGGTCTATTTTGACATAAAAAACAAAATATATTAGTCATAAAAATCCTACTTGTGGAAATTCCTTCTGCCATTGGGCGGGCCATATGGAAATGTGTACACGGAAAAAAATTGTTGTTTTGATTTAGCAACAAAACAACAACAAAAAAAAAATCCACAGTAATTAAGAAAAAACAAAAGTGATTATTCGAAGATTTCGATTGATGTAAAACATGTCTTTTTTAGATCTAGTTCAACTCGTGTGCTCTAATAACCTCCAGCCTCTAAAAATTCACGCGACGCCTATCTTAAATTAACTCAGTTTTAATTAAACTTATGTAAAAGACGTCCCTAATCGATGTCTAAAAAACAACACTGATGATCTAATCGGTATTGTTAAAAATCTAGCATGGATTTATTTTTCAAAAACATTAACCTAGTTGTAGAAGGGAGAATTTGGATCTATTTTCTCTTTTTTCCTTTGTTTTTAAGGGAAGAAGAGTCTATAGTAGATAAAGGGGGTTCCAAGTTCATAGGCTTTTCCCATTTGGATGCCCAAAGATGGGGTTGCCAAACTTTGTAATCATGAGTCTACTTGCCATCATTACCATTGTAGAACAAAGACATCCTCCCTCTTCCTCTCTAATCCCACCATTTCACCACTTGGTTAACCCCATCTATTTAAATCATCTCACCCTTCCCCCCCTCAAAACCACCCATCATTCATCCAAACCTAAATTAACTTCCTAATCACCCCCTTCACTTGAGCACCATCTATATATCTCATACTCTTCTCTCTTAAGGCATTTATATAACATACATATAACCTAGCTAGTTAGTACTAGTTCATAAAATGTGCACTGCAAAAGATTGGATGCAATCTCCTCCTCCAACTCATTACCCCCATGGCCATCAAAAACACCACCACCCTTCAAGGAGATCCAAAGTTCGCGTTCACCGGCTTCTAGTAAGGTACTTCAAGCACCCTATATCATATAAGAAGCCTAGTTTTCTTTTTTGTGTTTTGCTCTTTTTGCTTCCATGATCATGCATATGGTACTGTTTCTTGAAATCAGTCTCTCTACTATGATCAGGGTAAGACTGTGTAGGTCATGCATGTACATCTTTTTCAGACCCATAAAACCAGGATTTATACTGAGAGTTGTTAATCATGCATGCATATGGCTAACTTTTCTACTGCATAAATTAAGCTAGTTTAATTGGTTTTTTTTGAATTAATTAGGAGAAGGAATCATGAAGAGATGAAGGCATCAGGGCAGGACATGGAGCTGAAGAACTTGAAGTTGTACCTGGAGAACAGATGTATAATGGAAGAGAATGAAAAGCTAAGGCAAAAAGCCTTCTGCCTTCAACAAGAGAAGCTAGCTTTACTTTCTCAGTTTCAGAAGAAATTCAGTTCCTCAGGATCTCACTTAAATTAATGAAGGGGTTAGATCAAGAATTAAGCAGGAAGCTTTTAACTATTGTGCTATATATTTATATGTTTAGTTACTTTGTATGTTAGTGTTTTCTAGTTCCTGTTTTATTCCCTTATTTAATTAGCTCTTTTTCTTTTTTTTTTGGTGAAGAATGTAGTGAGGTGGGTGGAGTAATGAATAATTCGATAAATTTTTTGATTCAGCATTAGCATACATACCTATAGAGTATGTGTTAAAGTATAAATCTATTTTTAAGCTTTCAATCATTAATTTAAATTTTTGATTGAGTTTTTTTTTTTAAACAATCTGTAACCAGCATGAATCCCGATCCTAATTATATTCTCCTAATTAAGTTTAGCCAAGCTGCTATATATTTAGCATCAGCATACCTATATGCAATTGCACTTGAATGCTTAATCTTGCCAATGATGGTTAATGAAAGTGCTTAAATACCCACTTCAAAATAGCTTAATTGGAATTCAAACCTAATTAGTCCAACGTAAACCCCTCCCTTCAGAAAAGGAAAAAAGGTCACCCACGAAAACATATAATACTTTATTGATTATCAGAGTACCTATAGATTGCAATCAACGTTAATTTGATAATTCTTTTTAAAAATTTTGAACTCCTCTTAATTTGTTAATAGGAGCAAAATTATTTATATCTAGATTTCTACGATAGGGTAAGATCCAATTCAAATTCTACTTGAATTTCAAGTAGAATCTTCGTTGAACTACACATAGCAGTTTTTTTTTTTTAAAATAATTTGGGGGTAGGGGTTGGGGGAGGAGACAATGTATATCATACACCTAAGAGTATGTACTCATACTTACCATGTACATATATATTTTGTAGCGTGTATTTATCAAATAGATAATTTTTAATATGTGGTGTTGACGTGACTTGTAAGAGTTTCTACTCATAGGAGTATAGTATGCGCTTTGGGGGGAGGGTGCCAAAACACACGTGACGCATCCCTACACTATGATGATTGATGCTATATAATAAATATAGTGAATATGAATCATCTTTTAAGAGTAATGAAGAAAGAATATCATTTTTTTTTGAAATGTTAAGCAATACAAAGATTAGATAACCCTTCTGTCAAGGGTTCTACGTAAATTATCCCCAATGAAGGAAGAATATCATTTTTTTTGAAATTCTAAATAATACAGCGATTAAATAGTACGTCATTCTCTCACAAATTCTACCTAAATTATCCTCAATGAAGGACGAATATCATGAGCCAATCTCACCAGCACAACACAGCATTCGGGGAACTGATGGCTATTTTCGTACTAGAGTTATCACTTATCAGCAGTGTTTTTGGTAGCTTCATTTGTTTTTTCGATTATTAGTGTCAAAATTGGCAGAAGTCCTCCTCATTACAAAGGAGGAGAAAACTGAACTAAGACTTAAACAAACAGCAAGCAACAAAACTGAAGACTAAAAAACATAAATAGCAAAACTAAAAACGAAACTAATCTGGAAGAGAGGTAGGCCCCTCCACAAGCTGCACCAATCCAAGTTCTGCTGAGTGGTCACCAATCCAAGTTCTGGCAGCTTCATATTGGCAAAACCAGATACAAAAGCATCACATGCAACCAAAAGAACAGAAAATGATATTTCAAAAGGGGTCCCATGCACTTTGGCAAAATTATGCCTCATATACAAAAGTGAAAAATTTACCGCCCATTGCCTTCAATAAGAATGAAGGACCACATAGCGTGCTTATAATGAGTCTATCTAGCTAGTAACATCTCTTCCAGCTGATTTTGAAAATATGAGTTTAAAAGCATCTAGTAGTATACAGTAGCGATCAACAGTTAGGGGTGACATAGAGCCGTTCATAGTTGTATGGAACATTTTTACGTTAAAATTATGCATACAAGTAGTTAACAGAAACACCTGAAAGGCAGTTTGAACTACTGATAAATAGTTTTAAAATGCTGAAGTGAATTGTCCTTATTGACTTTGAAACTTCCTCACCATTTCAATGATATAAAATTACAAAGAATAAATCTGCAAAGGCTTTGTCTTACTAAGACATAAGAGCATTACTACATAGACTTAACTGGGTTGTGCTCATTTGGACTAGAAACATTGTTATGCGAAGTTAGAAAGCACCAGTTAGAAGCATCAAATTTTGACAGACATCAATCTGTTTAGTTTTTTTGGATATGTTATAGATAGCCGGTATTACTTGTCACAGGGTATAAAAACGTTTTAGCAGTAAATCACCCGAGATATTGGACTACATTTAAAAGTTCCGTACACATCGGAGGCTAGATACTTTGGTAAGAGAGAGACAAACATATATTAATTACTTATGTACTAACACCTACTACTAGCATTATAATTGGCCAAGGCAAATAGTCATCAAAATTTGGCCAAACGCCCAAACTTAGTGAAGGAAATGGTGCCACAATGAGAAAAATTTGGCAGGGAGGAGTGAAAAAACATAACTAGGTTATGATACCTTTTAATTTGAACAATTGAAGCGTGATGCTTTTGTCAAATAGGAACAGCAGAAACTTCGCAATCCACTGTTGAGCTTTCTTTGCCCACCTTTTCATGGTGTTGGTGTATTGTTTTGGGCATCTTGTCAAACTGCAATCATAACAACATATTCTTTTCCAAATCCAAGAAAGAATGAATTTAATTTTTACTGGGAGTTTAATATTTTGAAATTCTTATGTATGTACCCAATTATTTAAGCAATGTACAGTCAAAGCAATTGTAAGTTTGTCTCTATATGATCAAAAGGTTACAGGTTCGAGCCTTGGAATCAAACATTGACAAATTAAAGTTATGATAGACTGTTTATAATACACCTCTTGGGGTGGGGATGTTCCCCAGATTCTACGTGAACGCGAGATGCTTGTGCATCGGATTGTCTCTTTTTTGTTTTTCTTTACAGTCAAAGCAAGTGGGGTGGGGTTACAGTGTTACACTGATCGATCTACACAAAGAAGGAAAGGAAGGTACAATATTACACAAATTAAAGGAGAACAATAATTCTACGAACGCAGCAAAATAATCATGAACCCAGAAAACTTTAGGGTTTTAATCACTAACACATGTTAATGCAACCAGTTCTTAGTTCTTAAACCCACTTCTTAGACTAATCAAATGGAATTTTGGTGTATATAGCTAGTTTGCTTATGGCGGGTAAAATGAATCTGAATGCCGTCTTTGTTGGAAAATTTGTAAATCATTTGAGATCTGCAAAGTGATAGCGTGAGCTAGGTATGTTCTTAATGTACCGTGGGCTGTTCAAGTTATATACACAATTACTTTGCAATTAGGGAGGATTCGATTTGCAGGTTTATTGGTAAACATCAGCAAAATTTGCGAGTCATTAGGCTATAAGTTTGCATTAACAAATTGGATTCAGCTATGCCAATGTAAAGTCCCCCCCCCCCAAACAAGAAGCCTATGTGTCTCTTCAAGTTCTCAAAAACAAGCTTAAACATGCATGAAGTTAACTAGGAACCACAATTTGTTGTCCCACGAGAAGAGGACTTCATGGAACACTAAAAAGGGCAGCCCGGAGCACAAGCATCCCACGTTCATGCAGGGTCCGGGGAAAGGCCGCACCTCAATGGGTGAATTGTAGGCAGCATAACTTGACTTTATCAGTGGTTGATTCTACGACTCAAACCCATAACCCTTTGGTTATACGGAGACAACCTTACCGTTACTCCAAGGCTCTCCTTCACTTCATGGAAGACTAAAATGAAGGTAAAATGCAGAGAAAAAAGAGTCAACCAATTCAAGTTTTACACTCATGCAAAAGAGGGACAAGTCAGTGTGGATTTTGTCGGCTAGAATTTAGGGAGATCCAAATATGAATGAACTTAACCGTAATAAATAGGAAGACTGTTTCCAACCTACTCTTACTCTAAAGATTTTTCAATTGCTCCTTTGCTCATATAACGAAAATAGAAATCGGCTGTTTGGATACATTGTAGTCAGATGAAATGCTGTATATTTGTGGCCTTTTCCTTGAGTTAAACAAACCAAATCAAGTTTAGAAGGAAGTAGGCCATATTACATTCAACCACTGTTCACTGATCTATTATTAAGAAAGCCTCCTCCAAGTGGGCCACAATATGTGGGCTTCCTGGCCCAAGGCATTACAAATTATCTGACAATTATGGCATATAATAGGCACATCACATATCATGTTTGTTGTTTCAAATTCCCGTCATTAATTTTAATCCAATACCTTAAAAATCTCACCACCAAGTGGAGTGTAAGGGGTCTGATGTAACAGTGTTACCTCCTTAATTGTAAAACTATAAAAAGATTGGTTCCGATTGATCCCATATTTAAAAACCAAAGACTACTTACTGCTCCATAGAAATGGAGCAAAGGAGGTTGAGAGAGGCATTTTGCGGTCCGTGCAATCCAAGCTGAAAAAAATGACTCTAAACTTGCCTTTTTCAGTTACTATTTTATATCAATCCTTCACTAGTTAGATGGTCTAGTAGCTAAATTTGCCACACAAGTTTTTTCTTCAACCCCTTGACTAAACAAGTATTCTCCACCAACTAGACCATAACAACAATTTATATACTATTGAAGATGCAGTTATATGTCACCTAAATAGCTATTCCTTACTCAAACAGCCAAATTTTGCCAAAACAGGCCATAGAAAATGAGTTGTCTCAATCATCCTATCAATAGCAATAAGATCTGCCAAAACTTATTACCAGACTACCCAGATACTGAACATTGAACAAGAATGTCTATTAAGAGCCCCCTTCTCTCCTTAAAATAAGTATGAAAAACCTCCTGGAACAGCAAATCTATGATAAAGATGACAATTGGGGTTGTGCTCTTTTCCTTTCCACACCAAGAAAGCAACAGAATTTTGCTTCAAATCAGCTAAGAACAGCTAGACTAATCTACACCACAAGAGCAACAGGCAATTACCACATTTGACCCTCCACATACTAGCCCAAATTTATTGTTTCTGATCGAGTTGGGGATGAGCAAAAACTGAATGAAGGTCAAATTGACATCATCCCTTCACTTCTTAATTTTCACAAACAACAATAAATTGAGTTAAATTACATTTCTACTTCCCTCCCCTTTCCTCTCTAGTGTTTACCTGACCCGAAAAGTAGGTATTTTTAGTTTGTTACTAGTAACTTATTGGTGACAAGTGCTGATAAGATGATGATCATGGTTAAAATTATAAGTTGGAAATATAATTATGTATTAATGAGTGCTGAAAAGTGCTAATTACTACTGATAAGTACTTATTAATGTTAAATAATTAATGATGATAAGTACTTTTAATAAATTAAAAATAACAGAATCAAACGATCGATGACTTCAAGCATATATATATATATATATATATATATAATGAAATGGGAATAATACTCAAAGTGGTAAGTTTTTATTGAATGAAGGGGGATAATAAAGCTTAAGAACAGCAATAAAATGTTAAAAAAAGAGACTCCTGTCATTGCCGTGGAATATGCTAACTGCTCCAATAGATAGCATATGAACATCCAGACTACAGTCTTATGGAAAGCTCCAAAATATGATTGAATTGCAAGCCAAATTTGCCAGGCTTTTACCTTTTAACTACTGATAATGATATAGACGTGACATGTTGAAAGTGAAGTTGCCAATTAGCCTCCAGCATCCTCCTACATTCATATTCATACATGTGATCGCCTATTGCTTGTGCCCATGCCATTCTACATATGTACTACAATTTCTATAATTAAAATCCGGAGCTAATGTATTAATACATGTTGGTTCAAATAGTTTGACATTTATTCTTCTTAAAATTTTAGGTTTGAATCTTCTGACTGAAAAAACTCTATAATGACAGAATGTTATTCCCTTATGGAACAACAATAGCTCAACGATGATAATAAAGACCCAAATACCTGGAAAAAAAAAACCAAAACCAATGCAAATCTAGATATAATATAGCACTATCAATTGTTAATACTTAATAACTTATAAAAATAGTGGTTCTTTTAAACCTTATATTACAATTGACTATCTGTATTCCATAAAAAGTAGAGAATAGTCTAAAACGCATACTTTGTCTCAGTCTGTTGTAATACAATTTGAAATAGCAACTTTCTCACTCTTGAGAAAGTGGACATATCTTAGTTATGTAGCACCGAAAATTTTAATTAGATATTCATGTCCTATCTCTTTATATTTGTTAACTGATTAATGTATAAAACAACAATAATAACACCATTTTTAATGTAGGCCCCACGGAGCTTCAAATGTATATACTCTTCTCCTTACAAGTATATTAATGTATATTTTTGAAAAAAGGGTAAATACATGGAAACTTAAGTCACCCTTCATTAATAAATATATTGTATGAATATTTTTGATAAAATTGTTCTCCATCCTCAAATTAATACATATTTGGCCAAAAGCTATAAAATAGCAGTATATATTAGGATTTTTGGAACATAATTATCTAAATTTTGAGATATAGGAAATCACTAATAAGACCTTAAGAAGTAACTTTTAGCTCTCTTTTATCAAAAAAAAAATAAAAATTTTTGCTCTCCGAATTTCAAGGACATTTATTTTCAGTGGTTTTAGACAGTAGTTTTCAAAAAAATTGAACTTTAAACTAAATTTTAAATTTTAAATTTCATATGTTTGTGTTATTTCAAAAGTAACATTGTTTAAAATTATTTGAAAAATACAATATAAAATATTTTTTTACTAATGAAAATAAATATCTTCGATGTTCCGAATATTATGTTCGAATTGTTAATTTTTACCTTTTTATTATTATAGAACAGAAATTCTATATTTTATGTGGTATATAAGAGATCTAACACAAGATTTAAAAGGAAAAAAAAAAAATCCCTCGTGTTTTTGATCGTCTCGACTCCTCTCCTCTCTCTCTTTCTGTCTCTCACCAAATCCACCCTGCCTTTACGATCAATCCACCCAATGTCTCTGACTCTCTGTGCCCCAATTTATATACTCTCTCCCTGTCCCGTGTTTTAGGGTTGGCAGTTTAGTTCAGTTCGATTCGAAATCGAATTCCCAACCCCCCATTGCCTCTCGAGAATTGCTGCTGATCGGTCGGAAACGCCGACCATTGGTGATAATTCATGAGGGCAATGGGGGACGATTACGATCCTGATGCCGCCGTGCTTGAGCTCAAGCTCAGAATCGACGAGGAAAAGGATGGCTGTTCTTACGATGTTCTACGGCGCCGCGACGATCATCACGATGTCGGGTCGTCGGAGTCGGATTGTTCCGGTTCGGACCACTCATCGGACTCGGAGCCTGCAACACCCAGATCCAGATATGGGTTCTTCTGTAAATGTGTGAAAGTTTTCTTCTTGGTATCATTCTTGGGGGTTCTCGCCTTTGTTATTTTCAAATGGGTCGGACCCTTCTTTATGGAAAAGGTGCATTCTTCTCCTCCATTTCTTCCTTTTATTTATTTGGATTTGATTTGATTTTCACGTTGTTAGTAGTCCCATTTAAATACACCTTATATCTGGTTTTTGTTAAAATAAATAAATCATGTATTTTGTCTCCATTTTTGTATCTTGTGTTTTATAGTATGTATAATATGTCAGCTCAATGTAGGTTCGCAGACCCCCTTTTTTTGGGTTTTTTGGTTTTTTTAAAATGATATTGTGGTTTGTGGTTCTGGGTATGATTGAATTTCAAGGTAATAGTTGTAGGCCTGTTGTACAGTCAGGCGTTTGCAGACTTGCCCTTTAGCTGTTAGTTGTCATTCTAAACGTCTATATTGAAAGTTTGGTCATCAGATGTTGCGAAAATGGTACAATAAGTTATTATGAGACAGTGAACATAGCGTATAACAAGCTAGTTTATCCAAGACAAACCAAATGGCTAACTCTTGCTTATTAATGAGCCTACAAAGGGAAAATACGTGATATGTTTTTTGGTTATTCCTTCTTTGTTTCAATGGATGTTGTATTTTGACTTGTGCCTGCATTTAGTCTTGTTCTCACGAAGATTATTTGATCTCTTCAGGGAATAATACCTCTCATAAAGTGGGAGAGATCGACATTTACACCTCCGGTGCTTGCATGTATACTGTTCACTACTGTGGCATTATTTCCTACTATTATCTTGCCATCAACGCCTTCTATGTGGGTGGCTGGGATGACTTTTGGCTACGGATATGGCTTTCTTTTGATTATGTCAGCTGTGGTATTTGGGGTTTCTCTACCATACTTCATCGGTTCCCTTATTCACCACAAAATCCAAGTTCGTATCCTTCGTTGCTGCGGACGGTTTTTTTTTCTTTTCTTTTCATATTGTGTATTATAAACTTGTTACTGGATTTATGTACCTAATCCTTTCTCGTACTTGGATAGGGTTGGTTGCAAAGATACCCAAAGAACGCATCTCTTATAAGATTAGCCGGGGAGGGGGGTTGGTTTGATCAATTTCGAGCTGTGGCGTTGATAAGGATTTCTCCTTTCCCTTACATCCTATACAATTACTGTGCTGTCGCAACCAGTGTAAAATATGGGCCTTATATCTTAGGGTCCATATTGGGAATGGTACCAGATGTTTTGGTGGCCATCTACACGTAAGTTTATCGCTGTCCTGTCTATGAATGCTGGTTTGGTTCTGCTCTCAGTGATAGTAGAGTTGCCTGCTTCGTTTTGTGGACCTGCAAACTGGATTGTTTTAGTGTGCATTGACTCTTCGTTATTCATTCAAAGTGTAATATACTGCTCAAGCTGTTGAAAAATAGGCAAGTAGTCTTGTGAATAAGTCATGAGTTATTAGAAGACATTATTGAAAAGCAAATCGAGATAGAAAAGTGAGCCCACTGGTCAACAGTCAACATATCGTATTAATATGCAGTTTGTTTCCCTTATTATCTATATCATTTTTGGAAAAGATCTCTAGATGAGCCACTGAAAGATGATGTCTGGCTGTGTCAAAATCTTATCTATATTCCATTATGAAAAGGCCCAAAAAGTCAATAATACTTGTATGTCATATGTATCGGAAATTTTGAAAGGGATCGTAAGATGAAGTTGAACCACCTCATTCAACTCTTAGTTAAGCCTTTTGTGATTCTGTTTAAAAATGGACTCTGCTTTAGTTGCTGCACGTAGTTTAAGACTAAATTTACTAGTTCACATTATTTTCTTTGTGACTGAATGGTTATCTTTATAGCACAGCCTGCTTGAGCAATAGTAATGCTGATGACAGTAATCGTGTTTGCTTTAACCTGGAGTTTATCGGCTGCTATTGGATATGCTTATCTTGCTGTGGTGAATCGAGACGGATCAAAGCTTTAATTGAGTAGGTGAGAAGGAAAGATTGGGAAGTAGGAGTACTTAGAGAGATAGAAGAAGGATGAAGGGAAACAGGGCAGACTGTGTGTTGGTGTGGGTGTGGGGGGGGGGGGGGAGTGCTTAGTGCCTTAGGGAGAGAAAGTAGTGGAGTAATTTTGTTTATTTTCTTCATATCAACCTATGTACATTGTGTATGTATTTACAGTGATTAGCTAAGCAGCTAATCACATACAGCTGGCGCAACTCCAAATCAATATCTACCCAATTCATACATGCTAAAACATGGAGGAATAATAGTTTAAAGGTGTCAGTGAGTAAAAATGAAAGTAGTAAGCGGCTGGTCCCTGAAGATAATAGTTCTGTTCTATAAGCAAAGATCTGAGCGTGAGGCAGTGTAGGAGGGAAAGCCAGTAGTAATTGGTCTTTAACTCTTTCGTGATGTCTGCTTCATGGATAGGTTGGTAAGTAGGTCGATAGATTATATGTCGTGCGAAAGATTGCTTGCACTATGCTTGGGCAGCTGCTTGTGGCACTTTGGATTTGGATGTGGGTTTTAACTTCAGGGATGGTGATTGAGATTTTTGTGTATTGTCTCTAAGTTATCAGTTTATGAAAATATTCATGGCCTTGAGGGTTGTGACTAGCATTATTTTGAAAGATCCACAAGAGTACAAACCTGAAAATCAAACTGGAAAATTCTAAAAGGTGAAGCAGAATATTACTTAAAACACGCATAAAGCATTGGAAATATCAATTAGAGCTTCCAAAAGTGAATAGACATGCTTCCACGCCACTGAGGGGCTGGAGCATCGTGAGAGGCGAAAGGGAAGAGGGACTCTAGTTTTCATTTAGTTTGGTGCATGTTGACAAATGTGTTCAGTTTTGGGAGCCATGTCAAACATTTTGAAGTGTAAGAACAATAAATTGAGTTAAATGTGGAGAGGAGCCAGATACACGGTAGAGAGTTCAGTTTTCTGAGGATCATGTGGAGGCATACAGTCAATGAACCTCATGTCCTTGAATGGTCTAGCTTTTCGGTTTTCATGGCGACTCAATATACTGCTAAGGACTCTCAGTTTTCAGTTGTCAAAGCTGGGAATGCATAGTGGGGAAATACAAAATGAGGAGGTTAAGGGAGGGAGCACTCTTCCATATATCATCTAATTGGATTTCAGCCCCATACCTGTTGAATGGAAGGTGGGCAAATGGCACTAGACCACCACTTTGGTTATTAGATTCTGTGATTACTTGTTGGAATTCAGTTTCTACATTTTCCGAAATGAGTCCCGCCCTATGTCAATTAAAAAATTTAGTCTAGGGCAGATTCACATTCAAAATAATCTAATACCTGCATGGCTGCATTAGCAACAATCTTCACTGAGCTGTTGTGTTGCTTAGTACAATAAGTGAGGTCTTCTCAGGCTGGAAGGGAGCATTGGAGATCTTCATTTCCATAAATGTACAGGGTCTTCTGTTCTTAAGAGTATCCAATGGGCTTTTACTCTTGGAGATTCAATTCTTTTGATGGCCCAACGATATCCTTAGCCTTTTATGCACCATTAGATAAATTTGCTGTCTTCCCCTCACCGAAATGCTCATTCAGTTGTACAAAACGCATAGGATATCCACTAGTGAACTTGATTTGTATGCAAGTAATTTGCTTTCACTCGGAGCAGTTGAGCTTATTGCTGTATCAGTCAACCAGCAGCCCACCCTAAACCATCCTTTACTTCCATAAACATCCCACTCCCCACAACCAGGCATCTGTGAGAGATGTGCCAGTATTCCTAGTTCTAACCATGACTTTGCTTGCCTTGCATGTTGAGTGGCTTTAATGTTTGTTTTAACCAATCTCAGACTGTATTGAAGGTCAGTGCATGATTTTGCTGGACTTCTTTATAACCCTAACTCTATATACTTGATGAGCCTCAACTGAAGCGTTGTTTGAGATCATTTTTCTGCCATGCCTATACTGCCAATGTTTGCATATAAATATACACATATAAATATATATATATGTACATATATATATGTGTGTGTGTGTGTGTGTGTGTGTGTGTGTGTGTGTGTATGTTCCGCCTTCATCATCACTGCCTTTGTGCTTTCTTATCTGCAGTGGTATATTGATCAAGACGTTGGCAGATGCATCAGGCACACATCATTCACTTTCGGCACAGGAGATTATAGTAAATGTTGTGGGATTTTCCATCACAGTAGCTACAGCAGTCATCTGCACCATTTTTGCCAAGAGAAGGCTCAAGGACATGCCGATTGAAGAGGAGCCACTTCTGCAATGAGCATTCCATTCTAGCTCAGGTTTGAGAAGCATTGTCTGCCCAGGCAATCTTGCCCAGGAGTGTACATATGGCAGAGAACTGATTCCAGAGAAGGAACTGCACAGAAGAGGCAGACGACAGAGTTCTCACAACAAGGTATGCTTTTCAACCCACATTGGAACCAATGGTGATGTGACATGTGTCAGCATATGAAGGATGGTTCTCGAACATGATGGACACACCACTGTTTCAATTCAAAGGGAGATGAAATCCATCCTTTTTGCTCTCTCCGACTTTCATTGCTTCTACCCTTTTTCAGAGCTACTTGTACATCAATTCCACTCGTTTCTCTGGCTCTGGAGCTGTGTGATCCGATCAAAAGAAATACATTGACGTTGTTGTCACGGTTTTTTGAATTGCCTTCTGTAATCTGTATCTGACAGTTTGTCCCTGCATTTTAAAAGGGAATACTGTTTCTACTTTCTATATGAATATGAAGTTTTCATCTATTTTCTTTGTTTCCTAACTCACCAAGTGTCTTATTGGTTGATGTTAGTTGAAGGTCTTTGAGACTTTGAGCATGTCATTCTATGTCACTATATGAGTACGTATATCTCAAGCATGGGGACTTGATGGGGCCAACTAACATGAAAACAGACCATATCAAATTGAAGTTCCGCGTTCATAAAAGGATGGGTGACAGGTAGATTTGTGATATATATTGCACCATCGTGAGTTGGACTCATAATGCAGGAGATTTCACTTCCCATGTTTAACATATCAAGTCTTATCCCTCTAAACATCAGAATTAGATGCTAACCTTACTTTTCTCACTGTAACTAGATCTCAATCAGTGCAGGGCTCCCTTTACCATCCAACAGGGTTTACCTATGTTGCCGACTCCATCTTCCGATGCCTTTAGGTGGCTTGCAACCTCAGCCGCCCTCCAAAATAAAATTGTCTCTATATCTTCTTATTTTAGTCTCTTAGAATCGGTCTCTTTATTTGCACGAATACTTACAGAGATAAGACTACTTGCATTCGAATATCACCAGATCCCGTGGATGCGGGACCTACATCGGCAAGAATATTAGTAGCAGTTGTATATATTTTTATTTCACTTTTAAAGTAAGACTCTCAAGTAAGGAACTTAAATTTAGGTTTCGACTCACTTTCGATGAATAAAATCAAACCTGTGATGACGACTATATTTTTTTTCTTTGTCTTGAATCCTTCCTTTCACTGGAGTTGAGCAACTGTTGGTCCAATGAGGGGTATAACTCTTTCATAACAGATTTTCTCCATTCACGAGACTCGAACTCAAGATCTTACTTGAGGGAAACAAATGTCAAGCCACTTGAACCAACCTGTGTTGGTAAGAAGACGACTATATGTCTGCATCAACTTTGCATTCCAAGCCGTTGGCATGTTAAGTTAAAAGACGTTCATGTGCTGTTTTATTGGCAAAAATTGCCCATAGACGAAGGGTGGTTACAAAGTAGATTTCCATTCTTTATATGCTGTAATCCACCAAAAAAAAAACAAAAAAAGTCCTACTTGTTCTTGTGGTTGTTGTGCATATTAATTTATTCTTCCAACTTATGGATAGTCAAAAGCTACATAACGGACAAAAAAAAATATTTGGTATAATTCACTGTTCGTAATTGACTAATTAGCAAACTATTTCACATAAATTAACTACAAGTGTGACAAATTTGTTCTCACACGTGACTTTGTGCAGCTTAAAGCATTCCCAGCAGAGTTCCAATTAGAACTCTGGTCTGCCACGTTAGCAAAAGTTTCACAATTTTGGAACTTGCATTCCATCACTTCTCCTACCTATGGAACTCAATTTTAACTATCCAATAAAAATATTTATCATGGACCCATTTCATCACACAATCTATTTTTTAAATTATTTAAAAACCATATACTTCCTCCAAAAAAAAAAGAAAAAACAAAAAAAAAATAAAAAAAATAAAAAAGGTGGCCTGCGGGGTGCCACGGATAGGCGTTTCTTCTCACGTGGCACACCTCTCTCTCACCTCTCATTTGCTGACAAGTGGCCATAGGGACCGCCGCGTTTCCGGATTTTGCGCCCGCTGCCAATGCTCTTAAACCACGCTTAAAAGTTAAAACCCAAACATCAGCCTGAATGTTTGTGCAAGATACTTGTTCCTAGTTTTTTTTTTCTTTTTTCTTTTTTTAGGTCCACATGGTATCCAAAATGAATAATTTATATTGATTTTTACATCTCATTTACAGATTTTTCAAAAAAAAGCAACTCTAGCAAAACAAATATTTTCGGAATCAAATTAAGGAACTACACAATTACACTAATAACTATCGCACATTAGCATTCAATTAGATAAGATAATTAATACAATCAAAGACCAGTTAAACAAGCCAGACACTTAAATTATACTTTCGTTAAGTTGTGTTTTGTTACAAAATCTTTATCATCCCCGTTTCCTTATGCCACATCAACAACCACTACTCTTATTACAAATCCTATTTTCATGAGAGTGAGGAATCTAAATACAGCCAACTTTATCTTATAAACATCCTTACCTGCTGAGTCACCAATTCTACAAAACCCACATAAAAATTTATGTTAGATTAATAATTTAGAAGTTGAAAATCTTTTCCTTGAATCAATTTATTACAGTCCATTCTCCAAGTATGGGGTATGATTAGTCAAAAATAATAATAAGGAATTGGCTACCATCCATAATCATTTACAATTGCTGATCTCTACTATCCATCTAGCTAGTCTAACTAGTAAAAAGAGGAGAATGTCATCTGAATTGTCCTCATCACTACAACAACAACAACAACAACAACAACAATAAACTTTTAGTGTGGATCCCGCTTTCGCGGAGTCTGATGATGAATTGTCCTCATCACTAATAACCAAAATGAACTAACTGGTGTAAATGACCAAAAAGAACCTATAATCATCATCAACAACCACCACCACCAACCTCCAAAACCCACAACAACAACAACAAAAACAAATATAGGTTCTACTTTTGTCGAATATATGCAGTTTTATTTATATAATGATCACTGCTTATATAGATACTGATTCTAAAACCAAACTCAAAAATTCACGGAAAAAAAAAGAAAAAACAAGAGAAGTTTCTTACTTTCTTTCCTCCCCCCCTCTGTCAGTAGGGGTGTTCAAAACTATCCGTAACCAAAAATTCGAACCAAAAAACCGCGAACCGACCCGAAATATTGGGTATCCGAACCGAAATATTTAAAATTTTTGGTTCGGGTACCCGAACCGATAAATTTTTTGATTTTCGGTTTGGATACGGTTCGGATGTTTCATAATTTTGGGTACCCGAAAACCCGAAACTTTTTTTATTTTATATTCTTTTTGAGATTTTTTTTATAATTTTCTCTTCCCTAAAGACTACATATTCCCAAGCCCCATGAAGACAAGGACTTTGAGTTTTTGACTTTGTTGCATGGTTTTGTTTAGATGTCTAGGTCTTCTATAAGACTTTGTTACATTTGGACAATGGTTTCGGCATGAATATGATGTTAGTAAGGTTATGTCTTATGGAGGTGTGAAATCGTTGAAATGTGAATAATAGTAACGTACTGTGTGGTATTGCCATATTATATGATAATATCATGTATTAGTTCCCTTTGGGTGTCAAAAAAAATTATTAGACAAAATAGGAAAAAAATATTTTTAAGAAATTGGGTTATTGGTTAACCAAAAACCCGAACCGAAATTTTCGGATACCCAAATATTTTGATTCGGATACGGTTCACCATTATACCGACCCAAAATTTCGAATATCCGAACCGAAATTTTTTTATAGTTGGGATACCCGATCCATGAACACCCCTATCTGTCAGTTATCTCACATTGAATTTGAGGTGGTTTGGTTTGAGCATTTAATGTAATGATGTCTGGGTGGTTGATGTACAAACCCCATATGAATGCCATCTCATCTTGCCCTGCTATTAATTTATGAGAGAGAAACCCAATAACAAGTAGAGTTTTAGAGAGAGAAGCAACTGGAAAGCAAACTCATATACAGCATGGGTTTTATTTTTCTTTAATTTGTTGACCAGAAAACAGTACAAACAAACAGCAAAGAGAAAGAAAGGTGAAGGGCACGTGGGTGCTTAGCAGCTTGTGGTCACCATTGTTGTATTTGTAAGCTTTTGATTTCATCATACCAAACTTGTTATTCAATTCAATTGCTTCACTTTCCAGCCTATACGATATGCCCACCAACTTCAATTCTCCGCCTTTTTCTTTTTTCTTGGGTTTTTCTGGGTTGCCCACATATTAATTTCCTGCCCAGCAACAAAAAACAGTGAAAAAATCTGCTCTTTTGATGACTGAGATTTGAGATTAACCTCTTCTTCTCATTGAAATTTCTTTAGCCAAAAAAAAGAACGAGCCCAAATTCGTTTTTGTGTAAGTTTTTAATCACGTCCTTTTCCTGCCCTCCTCTCAGAATGTGCCCACCCATCAATGTTGTTGTTGGTGCCCTTGATTATGATCTTTGGACCACTTCAAATTCATTAATTAAGACCCTTTTTTTATAAAAACAAGGAAGTATTTACAGTGTTGCTATAATGTGGTTGTCATATTTGTCTTTGTTCTATTTTTGCAGATTCCAAAAGCTCAAATTTCTTGAATCTCTTTTTCCCCATTTTCACAAATTTTGAGTCTTGATTAGTCACTTTCTGGATTGGCAAAGTATAATGCCGATTGGGAGAACTGGGTTTCTAATTTGGGCATCGCGAGCATGACAAAATTCCCAAGGGAGAAGAATCAGAAGATTGATGGGGTTCTTCTTCTGCTGCTACTGTTTGTTCTGATTCTGGAGTTCATTCTGGTGTGCCCTGCATCTGAGAGAGAGAAATCGATCTTGCTCCAATTCAAGGCCAATGTATCAAATGACCCACTTAATGTGCTGAGTTCATGGGTTCCAACTGCTGATCCTTGCCAAAATTACACTGGTATTACCTGTGATTCTGCCCTAAATGTTGTTAAGATTGTGTTGTGGAACTGTAGCCTCTCAGGGGTTTTGTCTCCTGCGTTATCTGGGTTGAAATCTCTCAGAACTCTCGCTTTGTTTGGCAATAGATTCACTGGCAATATCCCACTGGAGTATGGGGAGCTCAAAACTCTTTGGAAGTTGAATTTAAGCTCCAATGCCCTATCTGGGCCAATCCCAGAATTTCTTGGTCAGTTGGGAAATTTGAGGTTCTTGGATTTATCCAAAAATGATTTTTCATGGGAAATACCTCCTAAATTGTTTGCAAATTGTAGTAAAATTAAGTTCCTTTCTCTGTCTAGCAACAATCTCACAGGTTCAGTTCCTGATTCTGTTGTAAATTGCTCAAATCTTATTGGTTTTGATGTGTCTTATAATGTGCTCAGTGGGAATATCCCTTCTCAAGTTTGTAAGCTTCCCAATTTGGCATTCTTGTCCCTGAGGAGAAATGTGTTTGCTGGGAATGTTGAAGGGAAGCTATCTGATTGTAGTCGTTTAGAGTTTTTGGATATCAGTAGCAATATGTTCGATGGGCAAGCGCCATTTGATCGATTTGGATTGGTAAATATGACCTATTTCAATGTTTCACATAATGTGTTCCAAGGAGAGATCCCAGCAATCAGGGCCTGCAGCAAGAGAATGCAGCATTTTGATGCATCATGGAACAACTTCAATGGGGTGATCCCTTTAGGGATCAGTAGCTGCACTGGTCTTCGGATTCTAGACTTGGAGAGCAATAGACTAATTGGGAGTATCCCTACTGGAATTGGGAGTTTGAAGAGCCTTTCAATCATTCGGTTAGGAAATAATTCGATAGATGGCACGATTCCATCAGAAATTGGGAATATTGTGCTATTACAAGTTCTCAACTTGCATGATCTTAAACTTCACGGTCAAATCCCAAGTGAAATTGCACATTGCCGTTTTCTTCTTGAGCTGTAAGTCATCTCATTCCTATTTACTGCTGCTGTAGATAGTTTGAGCTTCTGCAGTGCTTTGCATTAACTTAAGGTCCATATTCTATGATGTTTGTTCCTGCAGGGACCTCTCAGGCAACGAATTAGAAGGTGAAATCCCTCAAACTTTGCATAACATGACATACCTTTTGATTCTTGACCTTCATCGAAACCAACTCACTGGTAGCATTCCTTCAAGCATTGGCAGCCTGTCAGGGATCCAGTATCTTGATCTTTCGGAAAATTCGCTTTTAGGGTCAATCCCTGCTTCATTTGGGAACTTAACAAAGCTAACTCATTTTAATGTTTCATATAACCGCCTCTCGGGAGAAATCCCACAAATTTCGAGCCTATTGAGCTTCGGATACACTGCCTTTTTCCATAACCCTGGGCTGTGTGGCCATCCTCTGCAAAGCTGCTCGGGTCAGATGTCAAAGAAAGCAAAGGCACTCACTGTTTCTGCTATTGTTGCAATAGTTGCCGCTGCTATTATCCTTATTGGGGTTTGTACTATTACCATACTGAACAAGAGGGCACGCAGGAGAAGAAAAGAAGCTGAGGCGATGGTTGTGGAAAGCACGCCTCTGCCTTCAACAGAATCTAATGTTATAATTGGGAAATTGGTTTTGTTCAGCAAAAGTCTGCCCTCCACGTATGAAGATTGGGAGGCTGGTACCAGAGCTTTGCTCGATAAGGAACGCCTGGTTGGTGGTGGGTCTTTGGGCACAGTGTACAGAACCAGTTTTGAAGGTGGAATTTCAATTGCAGTGAAGAAGCTTGAGACTCTGGGAAGAATCAAAAACCAGGATGAATTTGAGCAGGAAATTGGAAGGTTAGGAAATATACAACACCCAAATTTAGTAGCTCTTCAAGGGTACTACTGGTCTTCGACAATGCAGCTGATTCTTTCTGAATTTATTCCGAATGGTAACTTGTATGATAATTTGCATGGCTTCAATCACCCAAGCACTAGTGCTCGTCGTGCTAATAATGAATTGGGTTGGGACAGAAGGTTCCAAATTGCCCTCGGAACTGCTAGAGCCCTTGCTTACCTTCACCACGATTGTAGACCCCCAATTCTTCACCTCAATCTTAAGTCTACAAATATACTCCTGGATGAAAATTATGAGGCCAAGTTATCTGATTATGGGTTGGCAAAGCTGCTACCTATGTTTGATAATTACGGTCTCACAAAGTTTCACAATGCAGTCGGGTATATTGCACCTGAGTTAGCACAAAGTTCAAGGCCAACTGACAAGTGTGATGTATATAGTTACGGGGTTGTGTTGCTGGAGCTGGTCACTGGAAGGAAGCCTGTGGAGAGCCCTTCATCGAGCGAGGTAGTGGTTTTGCGTGACTTTGTGAGGCAAGTATTGGAAAGTGGGTCTGCATCAGATTGCTTTGACAGAAGGTTGAGGAATTTTGCTGAAAATGAGCTAATTCAAGTTATGAAACTAGGGCTTTTTTGTACTTCTGAGGTTCCTTCAAAGAGACCGAGCATGGCTGAAGTTGTACAGTTCCTCGAGTCAATCAGGAATCACAGTACATGAAGTTGAAGAGGGCTTGGTGTTTTGTGCAGTGTACTGAGTTAGAGTAGCTAGGAGAGTATTTTGGACACCCGTTGAAAGGATGAGTTAGGGGTGCTTTTCGCCTCTTAGGGTAGAACTCAGATTCTTTGTATTCATTCTTTTATGAGATTATCATCCATTGTTGTGACACCATAGCTTCTGCAATAAATTCATTCATTTGTTCTATAAGCTTTGGTACCCATAAGTGACAAACCCACAAGTAGTTCATGGTTATCATTTTTGCTTCCATCTGTAGTGGACTAGAGAGTAGAGACACCATTTCTTTAGAAAACCAGTTATAAAATAAAATCATTTTGAGAATGGATTAAATGTTGCAGATCCAGAGGATGTTGCACATAGGATGGAATATAGTTTCAATTGTCAAAACATTAAATCTGAAGTCTGAACTATAGAGGCTGGTTGTGCAATACAGATCAACATCAGCATCCAAAGCAACAAATTCATTGCCTCATTAGCACCACAAGTCTGTAACAGCACAACTTTCTTATTGCAACTAGAATCGCATTATTTAGAAGCTTATCCTTCCAACACACTCTACCCAAATTTCGAGCCTCCTTTCTCACTGTAAGACTGATCAGTTCACCATATCGGCACACCTGTGAGAAAACTTCAGAGATTTCATTTGCATATTGTGCATCCAATTCCCAGTTCCTTCAGCATTGCCACAAATTTCTTTTGCATTTCTCGGTGACCTCTCTCAGCAGGCTGGCTGAATGCTCGGGTGAATCTTGTATCCGAGAGTATTGATACTAGCTGCAGCCACGATATTGTGTTATTAAGAATCGATTACTGCTTCTTTGAAACTGAGAACAGAAAGATCTTCTGATATTGTATGCTATGCGAGCTAGGGAATTCAATCTTAGCTGCAGCAAACATACAAACCCACTCTTTTCCTGGATTTGGATGACATTCAGACTGTAGTCATTGATGAAGAAAGCACAACCCATTTTATGCTAAATTAAAGGTAGTTCTTAAGCTTGATCATAATATCATGTGTGCATGGCAAGAATGCATTATTAATGATTAGCAAAAATGGGAGAGCGACCAAGAAGAACCCCAGGGGGGAGGAACAAAACAGAGAAAAAGTTTAATGCGAAGCATGATTACACAATCATATATATAAATTATAAGTTCTACTTTCTTTGCCCAGTAAAAGATAACATAGAAAGTAAATAATCATTTCGTACATGTGGAATCAATACCAGCAGTGCTAATGGCCCCAAAGCTCCTATTTTCAATCCATCAAAAGGCTTATGATTTTCAATCCAACACATCCAAGCCTATGTTTAATTGACCCAGTTTATCATATAACTAATAAGCCATAAATTACACTGTAGTTTTAGGAGCAATCTCCCTTTTTAATCCCCAAAATCATCCCTTCATTGAAAAAATAATAATAATAATAATAATAATAATAATAATAATAATAATAATAA
>JACYFF010010365.1:112286801-112317814 GCA_017589665.1 Selenicereus undatus | reverse complement strand
TAATAATAATAATAATAATAATAATAATAATAATAATAATAATAATATCTGTCCAAAGACAATAGTCTTGGGACTAAAATATAAATGTCAGCTGTCATATTGTATTCTAACGACTAAACTCCTCACAGTACAAGTAGGTTTAACAGAAGAGAAATGTTCACACGCCTTCGAATGTGAGCCGAGTGGCTCATGATGTGTGCAACGCAGTTACGGAGACTCATGCGAGCGGCTCATCATTGGTAGCGGCTCGGACCTTTTTTTCCTTTTTCCTTTTCTGTTTTTCTTTTCTTTTTGCTTTTTCTTTTGCTTTAATTGGTTTTTCTTTTTTTGATTTGAAAAAAAGGTTGTGCGTTGTGAATTGGGTTCACGAAAATTATTTTATTCAGTGAGATATAGTAGAGAATCTTGCATTGCACGGACCGAGAGATGAGAGCCAAGACTCAAAGGATAAGCTCATGGGATGATGTGGAATGGAGTATATCCGTACCTGTAAGCTAAACAATTCGCTTATTATTGCATGTATTTTTAAGAAAAACACGCTAGATAGAAAGATATAAAATTTAAAATAGAATGAATTCAAAAATTAAAAAAGACGAGTTTTTACTGAGAGTGAGTTAAACGTCAGTGGAAGTATAATTTAGTGTGCTCCCAATAATATAATCTAATTTTCATCTAAATATTGCTGGTTACTGGTTAGCAGCCTAAAATCAGCCCAATAGTAGGACTTGCCAACGGATTTCACGGCCGGGTCACAGAAATGGGCACAACCCGAAGATTTATTACGGCTGAGCTGTGCACATTCAAAAAAATCTCAACGTCTAGTTTTGATTTAATCAGCGGGCCCCAACCTGGCACAACATTTGACAAACAAGACGTGGCCCGGTAGCCGTTAAGGTGGCCTATCCAGTAATTTCCACCAAGTGTAACGGGCAAAGAGGGGATATGACAGCAGAATTGCAGACTCCGACAGCCCGACGTCCGAGAACCCGGCTCTATGCCCGATATCATTGGTATTCGGCTACTATGTAAAGACAGATCTAGTATTTCAAACTTCAGCTGACGTTTTTACCCATCTGCTCCAAAATGTCTAAAACAAACAGGTCCATATCAACTAGCTAGTAGATCTTCTGTATTTGATCACTTGTTGCATCCAAAATCTCTATCATGTCCCTGAAAATATACATTTTGATGAGTTAAATTAACAATAAAAAAATAATGTGGCAAGTGACTATGAGAGTACATGCTTTTAGGAAGATATATGATATTTCGCTTGTTATATCTGCTTCTATATAAAAAGGTATGATTTTCTCCACATAAATTTTTAAATAATAGTGAAATTTAAATGTAAAACTCGAGGAAAATAAAAGTGTTAGGTTATTTAAAATTTGAATATGGCAATTTCACAAGTTTAATAATGTTTCACGATTACTAGTTAATTGTTAATTATCTTTATTAACTATTAGTCGTTTGTATCAAGTATTTTCAATAGTTGTTTCTAACTATTTTGAAAAAAAAAAAATGTAGGAGAAAATTTTAATTTCAAAAAGATTATAATTTGAGTTTTTGCCAATCATATTTAGACAAAGGAAACTATTTCAGATAACTTGTCTATAAAATACCTAGTTAGCTTTTTGATATTAAAAAACTATTTTCGATTTAAAGTTAACTTCAACAGAGAAAGACTTTCCAAAAAGTTTACAATCAAACATCCCTAAATATTAAAGCTATGATTTTACAACTATGCAATTTAATTAGTGACCACAAAGCTTGTATAATCGATGACAAATTGCATATTACTAACTCGTTTTGTCTAGGAAAGATGAGTAATATATAAAAGTTACATGCAAACGTAAAATAAATCGATTGATTTGTGCCTAACATAACAATATATGTACATTAAATAAAAATCGTATCATACCAATATAGTTGGTTCAAGCAGTTTGACATTTGTTTTTCTTAAATAAAGTCTTGAATTTGAGTCTTGTGAATTGAAAAAATCTGTGATGAAAAGCCCAACAAGTAACTTAACTTTAGTAAAATACCATCATATGCCTAACATAACAAACTAATAGTATATATACGAGCTAAAGTTGTCAAGAGGACTAAAACCAATAGTGGTAGCCTTGCATTCATCCATTTATCAACAATAGTCAAATAAAATCCACCAATTAGATTCTCTTTTATATCAGTCATTCATTTTATGTCTTCTTTAATTTTTTTTTTTACATAGTTCTATGTATGTTTTATAGTCAAACAAATGTTTTACTTTCATTTTATTTGATAAAAATTAAAATTATAAAGAATTTACTGACTTTAATTTAGTCATGCACACATTGCCTGCAAATCAAAATTAGAATATATTGAATCAAAGCCTATATCATACATTTAGGAGTATGTATTTTCGGAAGCCACATAAGTAAAATATATATTAATAACCGCTTATATAATAAATAAATACTAAAAAGTGTATATAAATGTGGCAATAAAAGTACAATATAAATGTGGCAATAAATCCAAAATGAGGACCCGAGAAAAGCCAAACGGGTAAAATCCATCATATATCACAAATAAAGTAAAATTAAACGCTCTCTGCTTGTGTTGTGCTCTTGTCTTCTCCACTCTTCTCTATCCTCAACGGGATCCAATCTCATTCAAATTTCGGACGCTCATTTCCCTCTTTCTCTAGCTCTCTCTCTTTCTCTCTCCTAAAATCTAACGGACGACTCAAGGAAGCGCAAATAATCGCAGATGAAATCCCTACAAATCTTCATCTGAAGATTCGAATTCAATTTCAATACCAACTGATTGAGTTTTCAGATTTCAGAGAGGTGAAAAATGGAGGAAGAAATGGATGTTGAGGAGGAGCAGGTTATGGTGTATGAGGTAGTAGAAGTTGATTTCGACTACGAATTCGACGCTCCTCGCTTCTTCGATTTCACCCGACCCGAGTCCGAACGCGAAGTTCGTCATTCGGAGGCCTGGTTCGACTCTGCTTCCAGCTATCCGCCCTCTCGTAAGTCCCAATGCCGTTTGCTGCGCTCCTACAAACCTAACGTTTTTGTGTTTTACTTTTCTGCTTGTGTTGGCATTTCGTTGAAATTTAGGTTTCTTGCATAATCTTGATGCTGTTTTGGGGCTAAGTATTGAGTTTGATTAGACCTTTGTGAAGATACTTTGTGGAAAATCTGTTTAAATTTTGAACATTTGAAAATTTCTTGCAAAATGAGCCCTTTGTTAGTAGTTAATGAACGTCGCGAGAAAATCATCTTGGGTAAGAAATTAGATGGGTTGATTAGCCTGTTAGGACGAAGATTAATATCTGTAGAGCATTGCTGAAGATGTGGCTTGTATGCACTTCTTTTTTTCTAACCACTATCTTTTCCTTTTTTGCTAAAAAATGCAGCTTTTGTAGCTAAGCTATTTCCGAGAGAGGACTTATACTCGGAAAACATCAATGCTTCATCGAAGTCAAAGTATGACAGTGGCTTGTCATTTGTTGATGGTGATACTCATGTTGCTGACGATGCAGAGTATTGTGATCAAGATGAGTCCTGCAGAGGTATGACTTAAGCCTAAGCATATGTATACCAGCTAAGGTTTTCTTCATCAATTACAAATGTATGTGAAGCTCTTACTGGGGGTCTAGGGGTAGTTATTTAGTTGTTGTTGTCCTAGAAAGATATGAGTTTAATGCAACAGAATGAGGGATCAATCTGAATCTAGTTATCCTAACTTCCGAAATGGATTATAGAAGTGGTAAGCTGAGGAACAGTAAGTGATAATTTATCTTCGAATAGAGATGTGTAAGTCGACTGCAAATCTTTTGGTGTAACACCTTTAGGGTTGTACGTTTGTTACATTGAAAAGATAGGACGAAATAGTGGTGATTAAGGGGTTGATCCAACGATCCTGTAGGTGAGGAAAATGTTGCGAATTCTGTAGTTTGTCCCAGCTGGTTAAAACCCTCGCTCTGTGACCAACTCAAAATGCCACAGCTGAACGACTCTCGTCTATCAACCCCCTTCTCCCCCCAAACTTGCATGTTGCATATCTAAGAAGGAGATAGCGGGGCTAATACGTATTCAATTGTGTGGAAGGGCATCAATGAATCACAAAAATGGCTGCTTGGAGTCTTTAATGACAGACTACAAAATGAGTTTATATTGATAATGCACATCAGTGGCAGTGTGAAGTTAATGAACTGCTGAATTAACAAGATGTAATGGTATCTTCTTTCTCAACTTAATTGGTACATCTTACCTTTGCACAGATACATAAGATAGTAAATGTCCAAACAAGCATTTAGCTTGTTGCTTAGCTATACCCTCTGTACGGGACATGTTTGAAATGAGCTTTTGGTCATATATCAATAGCAAATTTTATACACAAAGCGTCATTCGTTAAGCTTTGTCACAGGCTTATAACATGTATTTTGTATTTTGAAATTGATGCTGAACACCTTAGTATTCTTACCTTCTGTTTTTATGTTTTCTGTGCAGATGTAGAAGAAAGTAGACAAGTTTTATTGCAAAATCTAAAAAGCGGCAATTTAACAAATGTTCAAAATCATGTTGAAGGTTTACTTGGAGGTACTAGTGGTTCGTTGTATCTCCATACAATTGGATCATTGATGACAACATCATGGTGTTAAGTTGGACAATTTCACATAGTAATTGATTATCATTTATAGAAGCAACACGAGTTAGTATATTTCTGCTAAGTCTGCAACATGTGATTGGCTACGGAGCTACACTTATGACACTACTGAAAATGTGTAAACTGCTTGCTCATTGTATGTTGTAAACATGCTTTGGCTCATCTGCTCTTGGTACCTTTTGTATCCTTTCTTTTTCTTTCTTTTTTTGGGGGGGGGGGGGGGGGGGTGTTTGTATTTCTATATGTGATTTGAAAGTCGTTCTTGAAATAGTTGTAGACTCAAGGAGATATTGCAGAATTTATTTTGCAGGAGAGTAGTTACTCGAGCATTATGTTTTAGCTTCATGCCTTCATTTCAGTATCTTAAAGCTCTGTTGGTTTAACAATATTAACCCATATATTTTTGCATCCATTGGATTTGGTCTTTGTTTATTTATTTTAGGTTCCTCCAGAGTTTTGTCATTCTTTAATCACCTAGCTAATGATGTGAAGAAGACGAAGCCCAAATCCCTGGCTAAGAAACCATCTTTGCCAAGGAGCTCCACTTTGATGAAACCTACCGCTAGTCAACTGGCCAAGCAAAATCAAAGACGACAAGCTTGCGACTCCAGGTGAATATTCAAGGGTTACTGTGACCTACCTTTTCCCCATCCAACTTGTCCTTGCATTATAATTCTTCAGGTTCCTTATGTAAGTGGTTGGGAGGGTGGGTGTGGAGAGCTTTATTTGGTTGCATTCTCTAGAGGTTCCACTTCTAATGGTTCCATGTTCTTAGATCTCAGAAGAATGAACACACTTCAACTGCTCAAATCGGGATTGAAAATCAAGCTTCAAAGAGACAAAAGCTAGATGGAGGTCTCCTACGCAGGGTGCGGTTTCTACTATCCTTTGTTTAGGCTTCTCATTACTACTTAAGCACAATTAACTTCTAATTTTCCATTTATTGTGGCCTGCAGGCATGCCTTTAATATTTCTTAGCCCTTAATATTAGTTAGCAATTTTGCAGAAGAATAGCATTTATAAAGTACTCTTGATGTGATAGGTGGATGTATCACACAAGAAAATAATTTCCTAGCTTCTGTTGCTTGAATTCTGAAATTGGGCCACACCTTCTAATTGCAGATGCACTCGATCTCATTATTATTATCTTCTTCTAGTTGTGCGTAGAAATTGACTGGCTGTGATACCTTATCATCTTTTGGAGTATACCACATGCTTTGGAATTATGTCTAAATTGATTCCTGTTCGCTGAGATGTTTAGGATAATTCCATGCCTTTATATTTTGGTCATTATACTTTCTGTGTCTAATTTTGAGAATTTTGTTTTCTTTGGGACAGATTGTTGATATGAAGCAACAAATTAATCTAGCCCGGAAGGTGCCTACAAAGGTATATTCTTGCACAAGAGTATAGCTTCTCTGTTATTGTTGACAGCTGCTTTTTGTTTTCATCTATTCCTCCGTGGACCTAATTTGAGGTATCAACATAGATGGTACCGCTGCCTCCATTTTGGTGGTAGAATGAAATAGATGTAAGGAGATTGGTGTCTGGTTGCCACAGTACTTTTTCTCAGATTAGGATTCCTGATGCCATGATTAACATCTTTCACAGCCTTTCTGTAACAACGCCTTTCCCCATGAAGCTAGTTTAGGTTGCTTTGAGGTTTATGCGTTTGTGTGCTATTAGTGGCCGGCGGGATTTATGGGATTTAGCATATTGAATTTTGTGCTGGAATTTCTTGTTCCTCATTAATTGTTGTATTTCTGCCTTGATTAAATCCTGCAGTAGCATTTAACAGTAATAGTGTGGTTTTCTGCCTTGGTCAACTCCTGCAATGGCTGCTGGAAGTTATCTTTGATGCTGCTGCTAGTTGACGATATTCACTTTCGGCTATGGTTGGGTTGTTTGAATTGCATTTCAGGACAGTGCTGTCGAAGGCATAATTTTACGAACCAAGCTACGGATTACCATCCCAAGAGAGCCAGACCTCGAAACTTCGCATAGAGTTGGAAGGATAAGGTGAAATTTCATAAGTATGCTTTTATTACTTGCTGCATGTCTTTGCTTAAGAGGACTAGATTCACTGAAAAATGGTTCAATTACAGATCAAAGTTGATGACATTCTCTAGGTTTGCTCATATAATTTTTGGTTACTCAAAAAAGGAGGAAACATAGTTGAAGTTTATACTTGTATTATTTTGGTGTATATATGGGTCACCTATTAGCTCTTCATTAACAGATCCACAAGCATAAATGAAGCAGGAAATCCTCCTGCAACAGCACGCAGATTTAAAGCACGCCCATTGAACAGAAAGGTTCACATTAATGCCGCAAATATGGAATACTTAAGCCCTTGAATTTTTTTTTTTTTTGGAGTTTTATTTGTTTTGTTATTATAATTTGTAGATACTTGAAGCCCCTCTGCAGTCAATGCCTAAGAAAAGTATACCACGATTGCCAGATTTTCAGGTGAGTCTCCAGTAGCTTAAAGCTTGTTATTTCCAAGAATCACCTGTTTTGAAAGTATCTGTCTTGCTGACTTTTGTGATATTGGTCTTTAGGCTTTTCACCTTAAAACAACTGAACGAGCTAAGCAGCATGCCTCTGCTCCTACTACATCAGGGGCAAATTGCCAAACTGATAAGGTAAAATCTCATCTAATCATCCTTGTCAGTTAAAAGGAAATCTCATGCTAATTGTAGGTAACCATCTGTTGGAGTTGGAACTTCATTTCCGTGTCCTGATGAGTGACTGAGCATTATCATTGTTAGTCTCTTGATGCATAATTGTTATCACAACTCACCAGTGAACTAGATGAAAACCCTTTTTTCAGAGTTCTTCTACATATGCACCACATCAAATTTGTAGCATTGTTCCTTCATTTTGCTTTATGTCAGCAATTAGCCTGGCTGATGATTGTTGGATCCACTATTGGCCTCTGTACATACTGCTTCCTACTTGCTTTGCAAGATATCAGTTGGAAGTGTCAGGCGTGGATACATAAATGCTTTGTTTCATGTTTGAAAGAACTTACACCAATCACCAAAGCATGCATGTACAATTGGGGTGGGTGCATGCTGGATGCTTCAATTGATAAGTTAGCTTGGTAGGGATCTATTCAAATGCAAGTAGTGCTGGAATTTCGGGCTAGGGCTTTAGAAAGATTGCAAGGACAGATATAGGTGCATAGATGTGCTATGAGAGTGCGTTGTTGTTGGTTTGGTGGATTTTGTATCCAACGAATGTGGTTGTTAATTTATCATTCCATCAAGGATGAGTTCTATGCTCCACTCATGCCTAGCCCAGTGTGTTGGGTCCTAGCCGACATTTAGTGGTTATCTAGATTGGAGAAATGCATTTATAAACATAAGGAAGGAGAGCATCAAAGAGGGACTTTTTATGTTCTGGTACTGCACCTTTCTTTGTTTTTTCTTTTCCTTTTTTCCCTTTCTGTGTTGGGGCCTGGGGGTTGGAACTCTTGCATAGTTGATGAACATTTTACATCTTTACCAATTGCTTAACTGAAATTTTCTACTTGCAGGGTTTGAACAAAACAAGTGCTAATCACATATTGGAAATTGGACACAAAGATCCTAAAAGGTGATCGACTTAAATGCAATGTGTAGATGCTGTCTAAAGTGTGTTTTGATGCTTTATGGCTGCTTAATATGTTGCTGTTTCTTTATAGTGTTTATATATTCTGGATCATGTGCTGTCATACACTTGAGTAATGTTATCTAAGTTACGTCAAGTATCATTTTTTAATTAATTAAAAGGAATCTTATCATCAACATTGAACTTCGCTCTTCCCCAGTTTTAGATGTTTTCTTATTGCTAGAAAGCGGTAAAATTGGAAATGCATTCACTGCATTGTACTTGTGCAATCGTTGACATTTCAACTGGAATTTGAAAGTCTTGTGTTGGTCTGGCTCTGGCCTTCATTATTCTCCGCCGCATCTGAAATTTTGGTGGGCATGTGGGCTGCTCATGACAAGCTACTAGTGTATGATAGGTTACTTCATTCATTAGCATCCAATATAATTACGTGAGGGTCCTCATGCCTGGTTGATTTTGGTTTATCCAGGTCTGATTCTTCGGATGTTTCAAAAACGACTGCATGCCAAGCATTGCATAACTTTAAAGCGCGCCCTCTTGACAGTAAGGTACTTTGGATATTACTGTTACTCCTATAATTTGTTGATTGATCAGAAGTTCAGTTCTGGTCACTTGAGTGACTTCGTTGGGTCTCAAACTTATCCTTCTCATCATCGTTCACCGACTTCCTTCCATTGCTGGGATTCAAATTGATGTTTTATCCACTGCTCGGTGCTTCTAAAAATGTTAAGAAATGGTTTTCTGGAAAATCAGAGAATTCTAATTTACTTGTGTTTCACGCAGATATTGACAAGTAGGGGAGATATTGGTGTTTTTAGAAATAGTAAACGCGAAATTACAGTGCCAAAGGTGAGATCTCATGATCTTGGCTAAGTTGCGCATGCATTTCGTATGTTTTTGAAGCTTTATCATCTTTAATTTTTGTCAATCTTTTAGGAATTTGAGTTTCAGACAACAAAGAGAAATCAGCAAAATCCTCCTATAGAACTTTTCAGCAAGGTACCTCCATTTTCTGGTGACAGATGTTGCCGCTTCTCAGTAGATTCACTTTTGGTGTATGCTCTTGAGCTCTGTTATATTGACTGATGTCATCTGTGGTCTTCACTATTTGTAGCTATCGCTGAATGGTGAATCTCAGCTGAAAAGTTGTGGGAAGCTGGAGCATACCCAGAGGTCCATTCCTTCAAAGGTTGCTACTCCCTTGTTAACTTCTTGAGGCAAATATTTTTCTTTTCCCTGCTTCCCTTCACTTGCCGGACCCCTACCTACTGACTTGCTATCTTTTGCTACAAGGGATCAAAAGAAAATAGATTGGAATCCTGTCTCCAGAATAAAAATGTGAGAATATGCTCTATCTTGGCACATTATGTCTCTCTAAAAATTTATTTTGCTCGGTATCTCATACATTGCTATGATAGATGACTCGTCAGAGAAATGAGAAACCAGATACTCAGAGCGGAAAGCAGATGCAGAGTATTGCCAATGGAGGGATTGGTGAAACAGGCACTCAAATTGGCATTAGCAGGTACGGCTTTTTTATCCTTAAGCATTTTCTTAACTTTAAAATCATGTTCTATGATTGAGACTCATAACCACTGCAGGACTTTCGGGAGCTGGAGACAGTGATCCATCATTTCTACTACATTAGGGTTATCAAGATGTACAAATTCCTGTAGATGAAAGTTTATACAAGCGCTCAGGATATTCGGTCTCACAACATACAGTTAATTAGAGCTTTCTGGCTTTTGAACAATCTGAAGTCCTCAATAGTAGCACCCTCGAAGCCCTAGCGGAACTAAAAACATAGGCAAGATGTACAGAAGTTGTGCACCTCCTCCTGTTTGCTGAATCCATCTGTACCCCTGTTTTTTTTTGGCCCAATAGCACCTTTTGTCGGGAGGGGATACATCAATGTAGTATTACTTTCGGAAGGAACATAAGAAACACATTTTCGTGTGATAGAGTCGATATCTATCTATCTATGATCAGCTTCCTATTTGGAAACCTTTGCTCTACTTTTCTCGGCATATGTCACATGACATCTGCTCGGTTTTTGTGTGATTTGGTCGTGGCTGTGATCAAGCAAGTTGGTCCAAGTTTCACTCTGTAGCTGGTGTCGCACGATTGATTGATCGTTAGTGGGTCCAAATTTCACCCTGCAGCTGGTGTCGCACGATTGATTGATCGTGCATGGATTGGTGTGGGTTATCTCCTTTGAAATGACAGGATCTAGCGAGGTTATGATGTACATAATTTTACACGTGATACAATGCAAAGACTTTGGAAAGACGAGTAAAAGTCATGAAAATATAGCAGCGGTGGTGGCATATATTTTTGCTTGCTCTCTTGTCAAAACATATCGATCCGCATTCTCTACATACATGAAGAGTAAAAGCTGTACTGTTTAAATAAACACAGGCTAGAATTCACATTTTGATAAGATTGAACTATGTAATGGCTCCACCTACAACATCTCTCATCAGTATGGGTCATGCTTTTGCGGTGTTTGGGAAGATTCAGATGTAGGCAGCCTTACCTCTATACGCATGATTGCTCGTAGAGATGAATTGGCTCACACCTCTGTACTCTAAATATATGAACTCTAATCTAGGAGTAAGAATTTTTTGTTCTTTTATAAAAGAGGTAGTAATATTGAAGGGGTTTTTTTATTTATAAAAAAGCTCAGTCCCTGCTCAAGAATGGTGCTTAGTTATGGCCGAAACCAGAGAAAGGGGAGCCTGTTTCGTCCATCGGCGAATGTCATAAGACTTCCTGGAGGTCTTCTTGGTCTGCTCCTTTGGCAACTTCCTCCTTGTTGTTGTTATGGCGATCGCAAGATCATTTGGGAACAAATTTCTCCACACAAAGGCATGTAAGAATGTTGAGACGAATAGAACAGAAACCATGGTAGAAGCCACGAATGAAAGTGAGAGAGCCAAGCCTTTGGTGATCACTGAAGTTTCATGCTCTGCGTATTTGATTGTTGCTATTGATGCTGTTGTCATTGGAAAAGTGTATGACCACCATGCTAATGAGAACCTGTCCAAAGGTCATATATTAGAATTGCATAAATGTTAATTAGATTCTGCGAAACAGGTCATTTACTTGCATTAAGTTCTAGGCTGGTTAATTTAGAACTACTCAACTAGGACAAGTTTATATGATTTTCGTGGAACCGGCCTCTCCATAGGTAGAGATACTTGTAGATATAAGGCTGTCTACATCTAGATCTCCCTAAATTATTTGAAATCGAGAACCACTCCGGGAGTAGTTGTACAAGTTTACTATAAGTAGCAGAGTTAATCAAAATCTACCATGTGAACACTTTGACATATATACATGACGTATCATTGATGTCTATTTTATCAATTTACAACTACATTCAAAAGTGTCAGGAAAGATTACCCGAAGCCTCTGAAGAAGTTGATGCGAACGACAAGAGAGATATACAAGAACAAGGCAATGAAGAAGCAAGTTCTAGATAAGCCATCAAATTCACCATAAATAGTCTCCCAAGCAAGACTTGCAGCTGAAGGGGCAGCAATGAACATAGAATACACAGGGTGAAGCTCCTTGGGTAAGGTCTCGCTTGTTGGTAGTCTTTGATAAAGAGTAACAAATACCACCATATAATGCGAAAATCCAACTGCCCACAAAAATTTTGCAGGTTCTTTCCACCCCACCTTGGCTGCTAAAATGGCACCAACAAAATTGCCCACAACTGACAAATGGGAAGATGGGTTAGCCACCAAGCTTAGCCGCCTTTTCCCACCAGAGAGCCATTGCCCATAGATCTTGAGCTCGAGGGTGAAGACTGGGGCTATGAAGACACAAAAGAGTGCAGGGTGAAGAGGACCGGGGGCTAGTTTGGGTGGGACTCCTAGTGTCATAAACATGCATACAACCCATGGTGCAAAGAAGAAGTTGACCCTAACAGGATGGAAGTACTCTCTTTTGATTGCTTCAAAGTAGAATATGAATTTGAGCACATAGGTGCAGGAAATTAAGATGAGAAAGAGGAGGGCTATGATCCATATCACAAAGTTGATGTAAGGTGTGATGTGGAGGAACTTGGTGGCTGGGCTTGTGGCAAGTGCCTTCCATAGGATGGCTTGGCTGCTTAAGCCAAGGCAGACACCGAAAGTGTTTATGGGGAATCGAAGAAGGAATGGCCATTTCTCATCCTTAGGCAGAAGAATGTCCTCAGATTCCTGCACAAAAATATGTAGTACATATAAAGCATCAAGAAAATGAACATGTGTACATAGCTCGATCTTTGATAGGAACTCGATGGTTTGGATTGGACTTGGAGTACGATGAAAAAACAATCACCCTAGTGTAATCTTGTCTAAAACGAATTTGGAAAAGTTCAAGTTCAGATGTATGTAGCTTTATTGCTGACAAGTAGAGATGCTGATGTTTACATAATATAACAAATATGAATGAATGACAGTTTGAGTACCTTGACTTGATCAAGTTCAGGACCTCTCAGAGCAGCAAAGTATCGGCCAACAGGAACAGAATCACCTTGTCCATCAGAACCCGCAACATTCTTCTGATTACGATCCCCCTCATTGGTTTCCCTCTTCGAGGGCAACAAAGAATTCTGCTTGTTCAGAGTTGACTTAGTCCTAAATGCACTAAAGTCCCCCTTCTTAATACCTTCCCCAACAACTCCTCCATTAATCCTTGAATCGAGCCTTCCGAGGCTTCTTCCACTCCTAGTAAGAGTAGCAACATTACTAGCCCGCTCATTTCCCCTCCCTCTCAAAACAGAGAACCCTGTTTCCAAGGACACCTGCCTGCTAAAACTCCTATTTTCCAGCTTAGCCCTTGACCTCCCCCGTTTAGAGGCCATTGTTTCAGGTGTTGGTTCTTGATCCTCCTCCTCCGAGATAACTTCATGGATGTCAACCAACTGAACATTGAATGAGCTTGAAGAAGGTGGCATTTTGTCCATTTTCGATACGAGCTTAAGGTTATGGGTATGATTTGTTTAAGGAGTCTCTTTTATGCTTGTTGGGGTTGCAAGTGTGAGGAAGGGTTGCATCTCGTGAATAGATTGATGGGTGCACAAATGGAATGGGAACCAATACTTTTTCTTGGGGTTTTGGTGAGAAAGAAGACTAAGGTTTTAGCTTTGAAAGTGCATCTCGTGAAGTCAATAAGCAAAAAGATGTTACTCCCATCTCGTGAGGTTTAGTAACTTTTCTTAAGCTGGATAATTAATACTAACGTCTTCAATAATCTTGGGCAGACAATATGAAATTACATATTTGGACACGTTGGTGATCTAGACCCTCAATCCTGTTAAGTAACTGGGCCAACTTCAATTGGAATTGGCTCAAGTTAAAAAAGCCCATGAATTGTGGACAGTTTTAGGCCCACAATGAAACAAAGATCGTAATAGTGTACCACACTCCAAGTAAGATCCATATCTTCCAATTCAACCAAATGAGCATTGTTCCACTGGTATAATAGTTAGTTCCATACTTTCCATCAGGGTTCGAATCCACTAGGCACAATTTCGTTGCAAGACTTGTAATATTCGTGCAGTTGCAGGCTTTCTTGAGGATCTGATGATAAGATTGGGCCTTAATCAAGCCTAAGATTATACATACTTTTTTTGACCCACAAGTCCACTATATTTACACCCTTAGATAGAGTCCAATGAATGAACCAATTTACCTTTTTTTTAAAATGACTAAAACTATACAGAGAGAGGATTACAGGAATACGAGGCTACGAGCTAATCAATAAAATGGAACGAATGAGACCTGACTCGTAAATGCATCATTGACTATTGAGTAGTCACGCTTTCTCACTTTGGTCAAGTGTGATGGAACCCTATTTAAGCTAAAAGACACCTCAATTATAACCTCGTTGCTGCGCTTAAAATCACTTATTGCATCCGTTCGTATCATTAGTCTTGTCTCTATAATGTGTGGCATGTATGAAAGAAGTCGGGGTAACAAATATATTTATATTTATATCAAATATGAAACTGATCCATGAACTAATATTATTATTTTTTTTGAAATTGACGTAAGATAGTTTTTTCTTTTTTGAGAATTAAGTACTCATTAATGCCAGCGATGTACACAGATCAAATCATATGAAATGAGCGATGATTCATCAGATGAGGGGTAAAAGGGAGGAAAAAAAAAAAGACCACCATGAACTCATTCCCTCACCGACAGTCTTCGCCACCCTGCAATCATTTAATTGAAATTATTCTCTTTCAATCCAACGGCCTATAATCCCCACCATATCTCTTTCTCTCTCCTCTTCTTCTGCCCAACCAATCACCTCCCTCCACCGCACCCCCTCTTCCCTCCTTATCCGTACTACTCCCCCTTCCTCAATCCTCGCCGCCCCCTCTCTTTCTCTCTCCTCCGATCTCCGCCGCATCGACACCGCATTTTCTCCCTCCTAACTCATCAATGGTGGTGGTGGAACCGGGTCAGCAATGGACCACCCGCCGCAACAGCTACAGCAAGCTCGACTCCTACTCCCACTCCCCCGACCACCATCAAGTCCTCCTCGAAATCCCCCCTACTCCCCCCGGCGACGCCCGTAATTCTCTCTCCTCCTCCGCATTCTCTCTCTCCTCTTACTCCTCGTCCACCGTGGTGACCGCCGGAATCGTCGGCGCGTGGTACGCATCCAACATCGGGGTACTTCTCCTCAACAAGTACCTGCTCTCAATCTATGGCTATCGGTATCCAATATTCCTGACCACACTCCACATGATCTCCTGCGCCGCCTACTCCTCCGCCGCAGTCCACTGGCTCCGCCTCGTCCCCGCCCAGCACATCCACTCGCGGCGGCAACTCCTCAAGATCCTCGCTCTCTCCTTCATCTTCTGCTTCTCCGTCGTATGCGGCAACGCCTCCCTCAGATACATCCCCGTCTCCTTCAATCAAGCAATCGGCGCCACCACTCCCTTCTTCACCGCAATTTTCTCCTTCCTCATCACCTGCCGGAGAGAATCTCCGATCGTCTATTTCTCTCTCCTCCCCGTCGTCCTCGGCATCGTCGTCGCATCCAACTCCGAACCGCTCTTCCACCTCCTCGGATTCTGCATCTGCGTCGGATCCACCGCTGGCCGAGCCCTAAAATCCGTCGTACAAGGCATCATCCTCACCTCCGAATCGGAAAAACTCAACTCCATGAACCTCCTCATGTACATGGCTCCAATGGCGGCGGCGATCCTCCTCCCACTCTCTCTCTACGTCGAAGGCAACGTCGCCGGAGTGACGGTGGAGAAGGCGAAATCCGATTGGTTCATCGTGTTCCTACTGATCGGAAATGCGACGGTAGCGTACCTGGTGAACCTGACGAACTTTCTAGTGACGAAGCACACCAGCCCGCTGACGCTGCAGGTGCTCGGAAACGCCAAGGCGGGCGCCGCGGCGGTGGTTTCGGTGTTGATATTCAGGAATCCGGTGACGACGATGGGGATGGCAGGGTTTGGGATCACAATCATGGGGGTTGTGCTTTACAGCGAAGCCAAGAAGCGATCCAAGCTTACAGCTCACTGATGAACGATGATCAACAAAATAAGATGAATTCTAATACTCTTTACTTTACTTTTTTTCCCCATTTTTTTAATTTTATTTCCATTTATTAGTGATTAAATTCTTTTTTGTTTTTGGGCCATTTTGTGGGAGTTTAATTTTTAATTCATATAAGGTTTGATTCCGTAATTTGTACCATTTAAATGATTTTCTGTAGGGGGCTGGATAGAAGAAAAAAAAGGAAAATTAAAGGGGAGGGAGGAATTAAAATATTCCAAAATTCCAATTTCCTTTTATCTTTGTAATTGTATAGGAATATTAGCAAAAGAAATTAGAGGAGAAGAACAATCAGTCATGCTTTTCTTCTTTCTTTTTCTTTTCTTTTTTTTCCATGTTCTGTGTTCTCCTTTATTTCTACGTTTTATGTTCTTTTTTTAATGCATTTTGTGGTTTGAGCATAAATATATTCTGCTGTTGAATGGAGTACAAAAGCACTCTAGCGTCAACCTCTCAACCAACTGGTATCATGGCTTTTGAAGGAACAAGAAGCCCTTTTTTTGTGTTTGAATTTTGGCGTAAATGAGGCGTGAAAGTTGATACAAGATAAATACGAACTCCGATATCTGGTAACAATTTTCAAATACTTTATCCGGAAAATTCATAAATTTAGTTTAGGATAAATTGGAAGGACCGGTTTCATGACTTGAAGAAGCGACAACCACTATGATACTCTATGTAGCGACCGCCATGAATATGGCTTCACTAAACATGATGACTAGCTACTGAATATATCAGATTTCAATCTAAGGCCAATTTCAGAATAAAAATGAGGTGAGATTGTGAAAGTAGGTCTTCCAAAAATCCCATCTTTCGTTGATTTTACAACAAAACAGTTGAAGAGAAAATGACACGAGTTAACTTGCCCTGTTGGGTAAGGGCAAGTTCATTCAATTTTATGGGTGGACTTGCCAACAACACCTCAATTATCATTGGCTCCCAGAAATTGACCATAATTACCACGTATAGACTAGTGTACCACATATCTACCTTAATTGGAGAAGTAGCTTGTCCAACTATTCTGAAAGCAATGCATATTAATGATCCAGGGTGTACATTTCAATCGAGCCTAGTAAGAGCTGCCAGAAATTGACCATAATCACCACATATGGACTAGTCTACCACGAATCTACCTTAATTTGAGAAGCAGCTTGTCCAACTATTCCGAAAGCAATGCATATTAATGATCCAGGGTGTACCTTTCAATAGAGCCTAGTAAGAGTATCATCACTTGGGCCCTTGTCCTGCTGTGCTTCAACTGTTATTGTATTTAAGAACAATTATTATTATTTTTTGGCTAAATATTTCCTAAGTTTAATTTGTAATAAAGTGCAATTGCATTATTTCATAAAGTTAATAATTTTTTTAACTCAATAGATAATGGTATTATTATACTTATCATTTCACATGTTATCGAAAAAGTTTAACTGAAAATTTCATCTGTTTAAATTCAATCTTCATTCAAAATTAATCGTAATATTTTTGTCAACTCTTGTAGTCACATTTAGCAGAAGGTATAGTTATTTGGAACTAGTAGCGTTGTATATTTGGTTCATGGGGTCAATATAAATTTAATGGGTTGGAATATAATGTTGTTTCATGGATTCGCCACGTTAACGATTTTATTCGTCAATAAATGGGTTTATATAAATAATTCTTTCTATTGAAATTGCAATTTAATTAAATTTTAATGGTATCTACAAGTCAAAAATTAAAGATTCTTATGTGAACTATGTATACAATTATTAGGTGTTTAGGTACCAATACATAAATGATATGTTGGGCAATTTGTGATAAAATTGGAAGATCTAGGTAGTAGGTGAAGAAATGAAATAAGTAACATTTACTCCAAGCAAATGAGTTGTTCAGTTGCCTAAATCTATGAGATAAATTGTAACATAAAAAAAGAAAAGAAAAAGGTGGGTCATAATGTCTTTCATACTACTACTCTACTAGGTTCTGTTCTTTTCGTTAGTCAATTCTAAAATACCAATTTCAACTCACTTTAACCTACTTCAGCTTACTTCAACGGTTCAACCCACCTCCACTATTGTAACCAAGTTCAATTTATCACATAAAAAAATTCAACCCACTTTAACCTATTTCAACCCATTTCAATCCACTTCACCTATTTATCAACTCCTATTTATCAATGAAAAGAATAGGTCCTAAGGAATTATGAGAATGCTTCCTCCCCCTTTGCAGTTCAGAAATTGGTGTTTCAGAAACTTCATTCCCAGAAATCAATGGGTCAGCTAGGCATTTTTAATATTACAAATTAATGGGCATGTTCTTTTCGAAATATCAACCTCAACCCACTTCAACCTATTTCAATCTACTTCAACCTGCTTCAACTCACTTCAATCTACTTCAACCTGCTTCAACTCACTTTCACTATACTAACTAAGTTCAATTTATCACATAAAAAAAATTCAACCCATTTCAACCAACTTTAACCCACTTTATCCTTTTACCCACCCTAATTTACCTACAAAAAATAACAGACCCTATACAGTAATTCTAGATTTATAGATCCTGATTATTATATATAATAATTATTTTTATTTTTCTAATAGTCATCTCATATTTTCATGATCCTCTTTTTCTGAAAAATAAAGTTTGTTTGATCCAAATTACGTCACATTGTCAAATTTATATTCCTGACCTACCCTTAGAATGTTGTTTTCAATATGTATTCCTATGTCTACTCTTTTTAATGAAAATTTATTTTATACTCTTTTTCCGTAATCAATAAGCTAAAGAAAGTATTGCCTTCATAGCTTAGTTGAACAAAAAAAAAAAGCTAAAGAAAATGTGATAATATTTATCAACAAAATTTTTATCAGATTTTACGAAACAAAGACAGTAATACAATTTCTCTTTATGAAAACTAATTGTTTCTTTATATATATTTTTTTGAGCAGAGTGGAGAGAAGTAAAGAAGCTCACTATATTCTCACTTGGTTTTTTTTCCTATGACTAAAACACTATGCTTGAAATGGAATTATAGATAATTTGTAATTTATCTCCTGGCGAAAAATTCTGTATTTATAGAATTATAGGTTAACCCGAAGCTGTCAACCTCTGCACGCCCATAAAGAAGACAGCAGATGGGAAAAAATAAAGGCATAGAAAAAGATAGAAATGGCATCGCCCGGACTTAAACCAGAGACCTTCAGTGTGTTAGACTAACGTGATAACCAACTACACCACGACACCAGGATTGGTGAGATTTAGCAGTTTGATTACTGTCAACCATTAATAATACAACTAAAGATTCAAAACTCCCTCTCTAAAATCGAACCCGATCTTTCATTTGGAAACAAACATCCTGCCACTAAGCTAGTCTCAAGAGGTTATAGCAAACTCGGTTTTATAGATCTAGTTACCATATACGATAATTATCTTTCTTTTTCTAGAATGTACCCTCAATTAATTTACATGTTCCCCTTTCTAGTATTTTCTTATGTGCTCCCGAGAGCACATGCTCTCACTATTTATATGTCTATATTTTCACCCATGTATTTATCATATATTAATTTTCTAATATATGTTTATTGATATAATCTTTGAGAATATGTGCTCCCAAAGCATAATATATGTATAATTGCCCATTTTCAAAAAAAAAATAGCTTTGTTATTCTATATTATACCACGTCACCACAAATGACAAGTTCATTCCTGTGTAGATATTCATGTTTGTTACCTAAATAATCTTAACTTAAGAACATCCTGCCCAATTTATTGCTCAATTGAAATGATAAGACCACTTGTTTGAATCTTAGAAATGGTGGACCTGCTTGCTATCGTCTTTTCTACAAATTTTCATAAAATCTAATACTGTAAAACTATTCGGCACTATTTCCATCTTGTATTCACTATTTAAAAAAAAAAAAATCAATTTCCATAGTTTCATGATAATGTCAAAATTCTATTTTCCAATGCCTTATTAATGATTTCATTAACTGAAAATCCATTTCAACCATATAAACTGACCCACTCGTTCTGTTATTTTTCTTCTGAAAAATATCCTTGTGATGGACCCCATATATAGCCATTCGAAGAATAGTAACATTGAAGCTATTTATTTGGACACAGACGCAAAATAAGCAGAAGCAGAAAGCATAAACACATGGATTACCTGAGTTTCCTGCTATGCCTTGTCATGGCATTCGTTGCTATGCAATTCCTACTGTCAAAAGTTACGAAAGGCAAAGAGTTGAATCCGAGACGGCTACCACCAGGTCCATCCCCTCTACCCATCGTAGGTAACCTCTTCAGTCTTGGAAGCAAGCCCCACGTCTCATTGACTGAACTAGCAAAGACCTATGGCCCTCTTATGATCCTCCAACTTGGGTGGATGCCAACTGTGATCATTTCTTCAGCAGCTGTTGCCAAAGAAGCCCTTCAAAAGAATGATCTTTCCTTCTCCAACCGCACAGTCCTTGATGCTGCTTATGCACTCGACCACCATCAAAATTCAATAGTTTTTTTGCCAGCAGCATCTAGATGGCGCAATTTCCGTAAGATCTGCAACTCCCACGTCTTTTCTAGTGTTAGGAATTTGAACAGGATAATAGGATGTAACAACGAAAACAGAATTCAACCAAGAACACAACACAACAATGAAAAGAATAAAGGACACAGAGAATTTTTACGTGGAAACCCAATGTGGGAAAAAACCACGGACGGCGACAGTACACCGACAAATTTCACTATGAGAAGAGTATTACACCACAATCACTTCAGTGATCAAGAGCAGAATTACAATACTCTCAATTGTATTCTCTCTCAAATAATCTTACTCTCTCAATGTGTTTTTCTATTCCTTTCTGTTTGATTGATGATGGAAAAAAGGTCCTTGACCCCCTTTATATAGGGTCTGTGGGGTAGGGTTTCCCCCTTGACAACCCTAGCCGCCACCTTCTAAAACCGACATCACGCGAACCCTAGCCGCCATCTTAAGTCGGCGCCCTGGCACGGGCGTGCCGTGCCATGTGGCACGACCGTGCCTCATGGCACGGGCACCCCGTGCCGATTTGCTGTCCGCTCCGTTCTTCGGTTCTTCTTCGACGCAGCACGCCCGTGCCCATACAGCATGGTCACCCCGTGCAAAAACTCGAGATTTTGGGCCATAAAGCCCAACAATCTCCACCTTGGACCAAAATCTTCAGTCTCCAATTACCGTCGTCGTCGTCACACCCCAAAGGGTGATGCCCCCCCTATGGGGCTATGCCCCGCAGGGCTTTCAATGACTGTGAACTCCCACTAAGTCCAAGCAATGCTCGAACTTAGCTATAGGTAGTGGCTTGGTAAGCATGTCAGCAGGATTCTCTGAGGTGTGAACTTTCTTCACTATTATTTCTCCTGCTGCAACTGTGTCTCGCACATAATGATATTTGACACTGATATGTTTGGTCTTCGAGTGGTAGGCATCGTTCTTTGTCAGATGTATGACACTCTGACTATCGGAGTGTACCACAGTAACAGATTGTGGTATTCCAAGCTCTATTGCCAGTCCTCTTAGCCAGGTAGCCTCCTTCACTCCTTCAGTGGCAGCAATATACTCAGCTTCTGTTGTAGACAGAGCTGCGATAGATTGTAAAGACGCTTTCCAGGAGATAGCGCCCCCACACATGGTGAAAATGTACCCAGATATGGACCTCCTCTTATCCAAATCACCTGCATAATCAGAGTCAACATACCCTACTACATCAGAAGTAGCAGCCTTGTTTTTATCAAATACCAGCCCTTTCCCCACAGTTCCCTTCACATACCGTAGGATCCATTTTACAGCCTCCCAATGATCCTTCCCAGGGTTATGCATGTATCTACTTACCACACTCACAGCATGTGATAAGTCTGGTCTAGTGCAAACCATAGCATACATTAAACTCCCTACAGCACTAGAGTATGGTATATTGGACATTCTATTAATGTCCTCTTCTGTTTGCGGGCAGCATTCCGCAGACAATCTAAAATGTGCAGCAAGAGGGGTTGACACTGCCTTGCAGTCCTTCATATTGAATTTACTCAATACCTTCTCAAGGTATCTTTCCTGAGACAAGTATAATTTTTCCCCCTTTCGATCCCTGTGGATCTCCATGCCCAGTATCCTTTTTGCTGCACCCAAGTCTTTCATCTCAAACTCCTTACTGAGTTGAGATTTTAGCATGCTAATCAGGTTTTTATCTTTAGATGCAATTAGCATGTCATCAACATACAGTAGTAGATATATAAAGGACCCATCACCATATTGTTTAAAATATACACAATTATCATATCTACTACGTATGTAGCCTTTATCAATCATAAACGTGTCAAAACGTTTATACCACTGCCTAGGAGCCTGCTTGAGTCCATACAAGGACTTCTTCAACTTACATACCATGTGTTCCTTATCAGGAACGGCAAACCCTTCAGGTTGCCTCATATAAATCTCCTCTTCCAGTTCACCATGCAGGAAGGCTGTTTTTACGTCAAGCTGCTCCAACTCCAGGTTAAACAATGTCACAATGGATAACAGTAATCGAATAGAGGTGTGTCTAACTACAGGGGAAAAAACCTCATTGTAGTCTATACCTTCCCGTTGGTTGCAACCTCGAACAACCAACCTTGCTTTCCACCTTGCATCCTCTACCCCAGGAATGCCCTCCTTCTTCTTGTATATCCATTTGGCAGTTAAAGCTCGTCGACCTTTAGGCAGGTTACATAACTCCCAAGTCCCGTTTCTTTGCAGACTTTCCATTTCTTCTTGCATAGCCAGAAGCCAATTGGTTGAACTTGGGCAGGTGATGGCTTCAGTATAGTTTGAAGGTTCAGTACCTTCTGGCACTTCCTCTGCGACTGAAAGTGCATATGCTATCAGCCCTTCATCATCGTTGTACCGGGCCGGTCTCCTGATCTCCCTGCGAGGACGATCACGTGCTATAGAGTGATCAACCTCCTCCTGAGGTTGATTAGTGCTGATAGCCCCAGGCTCAGTGACCTGGGCTTCCCTTATTGTCTCCTCAACAGCTCCACCTTGAACTGTAGTAGTCTCCACCTCCACCTCTATGCTGGTGTCTTGCTGAGTACCTGCACCAGTAGAAGGGACAACAACATTCTTTCCAGAAGATAATATCTCAGACTCATTGAAAGTAACATCCCTACTTTGTATGACTTTCTTAGAATCAAGACACCACATGCGGTACCCCTTAGATTCACTAGCATACCCCAAAAACATACATTTAACAGCTCTAGGTGCTAGCTTCCCCTCATTTACATGAGCATATACAGGACACCCGAATACCCTGAGATTAGAGTAGTCAACAGGATTACCTGACCATACTTCTTCTGGAATCTGAAACTCGATGGAGGAGTGTGGTGATCGGTTCACCAGATAGCAGGCTGTAGAAATAGCCTCAGCCCACAGAGCTTTACGATCCCAAAGCCCGGCAGTTGAAAGCAAACACCGTGCTTTCTCTAACAACGTCCTGTTGATTCGTTCTGCGACCCCGTTCTGTTGTGGTTTTCCGACCAAGGTTTTGTGCCTGGCTATGCCGTTTGCTGCGCAGAACTCTTCAAACTCAGATTCAACAAACTCCAGGCCATTATCAGTCCTGAGTTTCTTGATCTTTCTGCCAGTCTGGTTTTCAACCAGAGCCTTGAATTTCCTGAACATAGAGAATGTCTCGTTCTTCTGTCTCAAGAAATACACCCAAACTTTCCGTGAGAAATCATCAACAAAAGTTAACATGTAACGCTTACCTCCCATCGAAGGTACCTTAGAGGGACCCCACAAATCAGAATGAATATAGTCCAGGACCCCCTGAGTACGGTGACTGGCCTTTGAGAAACTTACCATTTTCTGTTTCCCAAATACACAGTGATCACAGAAGTCCAACTTACCCGTACTAGTTTTACCAAAACAACCTTTCTTACCTAGAATGAGCATCCCTTTCTCACTCATATGGCCCAGCCTCATGTGCCATAGCTTTGTTTCATCTGCTGTAGCTACAGCAGCTACTCCTGTAACTGTGGCTCCCTGCAGGATGTAGAGACTGCCCTGCCTCAGTCCCTTCATCATCACCATGGCTCCTTTAGCCACCTTTAGGACACCATTTTCCATGACGATCCTGCATCCATTAGACTCAAGAGTACTCAGGGAAATTAAGCAACGAGTCATGTCAGGAATATGACGCACTTTAGACAACGTTCTAATAGTGCCATCATGGGTTTTGATCTGAACTGTACCTATCCCTGCAACTTTGCATTCAGCATCGTTGCCCATAAGTACCACCCCAGAATCCACAGATTCATAAGTAACAAACCAGTCCTTATGAGGACACATATGGAATGTGCAACCAGAATCCAAAACCCAATTGTCATCCACCCCTTTCCCAGAAGTGGTAGCTAATGAAGTGGCAAGAAGAACATCCCCATCTGACTCAGACTCTACCACACAGTCAGCAGTAGCAGTATTCCCCTTTTCATCATTCTTGTTCTTTAACTTCCAACAGTTAGCCTTTATGTGACCCAATTTTTTGCAGAAGTGGCAGGTTTTATTAGCATGAGGATTCCTTGATTTAGAACGATTCTTCTTTCTATTACCGTTCCCCTTCTTCTCAGTTGTCCTACCCCTAACAACCAGTCCTTCACCCTGGTCAGCATGAATGTCATGGTCAAATTTTTCTTTTGAAAGAAGATTAGCCTTGACATCCTCAAATGATATAGTATCCGTGTTACTATACAGCATGATTTCTTTGAAGTGTTTATATGAAGGGGGTAGTGAGACAACTAGCAAGATGGCTTTATCCTCATCGTCAATTTTTACATCCAGACTTTCCAAATCAACTAAAATTGAATTGAAATCATTCAGATGTTTCTGGACAGGCGTACCTTCAGCCATACGACAGGTGTACAACCTTTCTTTTAGCCTGATCTTATTGGCTAGACTCTTTGTCATATACAGTTCTTCTAGCCTAGCCCAGAGGTCAACAGCAGTTACCTTATCAAGAACCTCGCGGAGCACGTGAGGTGCCAGGCATAGTTGTATAGCTGAAACTGCCTTCAGTTCCAGTTCCTCCCATTCCTCTTCTGTCAACTTTCCACGCCTCTTCTGTTGCTCCTCAGCCCACTTTTCATCCGTTGTGCCTACGGGTTTGACGTGAGGCCCCTGCAGGACCTTCCACAGCCCGTGCTGAATGAGGACCGCCCTCATCTGCACCTTCCAGAGATTAAAGCTAATCTCCCCGTCGAATTTCTGTATGTCCACCTTCATGATTGAAGACATCCTATAACCTAGCTCTGATACCACTTGTTAGGAATTTGAACAGGATAATAGGATGTAACAACGAAAACAGAATTCAACCAAGAACACAACACAACAATGAAAAGAATAAAGGACACAGAGAATTTTTACGTGGAAACCCAATGTGGGAAAAAACCACGGACGGCGACAGTACACCGACAAATTTCACTATGAGAAGAGTATTACACCACAATCACTTCAGTGATCAAGAGCAGAATTACAATACTCTCAATTGTATTCTCTCTCAAATAATCTTACTCTCTCAATGTGTTTTTCTATTCCTTTCTGTTTGATTGATGATGGAAACAAGGTCCTTGACCCCCTTTATATAGGGTCTCTGGGGTAGGGTTTCCCCCTTGACAACCCTAGCCGCCACCTTCTAAAACCGACATCACGCGAACCCTAGCCGCCATCTTAAGTCGGCGCCCTGGCACGGCCGTGCCAGGTGGCACGGGCGTGCCGTGCCATGTGGCACGACCGTGCCTCATGGCACGGGCACCCCGTGCCGATTTGCTGTCCGCTCCGTTCTTCGGTTCTTCTTCGACGCAGCACGCCCGTGCCCATACAGCATGGTCACCCCGTGCAAAAACTCGAGATTTTGGGCCATAAAGCCCAACATCTAGCAGTAGGCTTGACGCCAGCCAAAGCCTTCGGAGAAATAAGGTAAAAGATCTCCTTTCCCACGTCGAAAAGTGCAGCAGAGATGGAGTCGCGGTGGACGTTGGCGAATTAGCCTTCGCCACTGCTCTAAATCTGCTATCAAACACTTTCTTCTCAGTGGATTTGGTTGACCTCAGCTCTGAATCTGCTCGTCAATTTAAAGAGAATGCACGAGGTCTTCTGGAAAAAGCGGGAAAGCCCAATGTTGCAGATTATTTCCCTCTCCTCAGAAAGGTGGATCCACAAGGCATCAGGCAGCACGTAGGTGTTCATTTTCAAAAGATGATCGACGTATTTAACAGCATGATCGACCAACGGCTCCAGGGAACGAGGCCATCAACTTCGTTGCAAGCTAATGATGTTCTGGATGCATTGTTAGACATCAGTCATGACAAGACTGAAGACATTGAGCAATCACAAATCCCTCACATACTACTCGTACCTGCACAGCTCTCTTACCCCCCCCCCCCCTCTATTGGCATTTGTACATGCACATATGCATCTACTCATATCGTTCACTGAGTCATTTGTCAAAAACCTTCCCTGACTCCAAAGCTGAAACATCTATGTTCTGCAGGACCTATTTGTTGCTGGGACGGACACGACATCAAGCACCCTCGAATGGGCAATGGCAGAACTGCTCCGCAACCCAGATAAAATGAAGCTTGCTCAAGCAGAGCTACAAGAAATAATTGGGAAAGGGAACCCCCTTGAAGAACCAGACATTGTGCGACTCCCATATTTGCAGGCAGTTGTTAAGGAAACCCTCAGATTACACCCAGCACTGTCACTTCTAGTTCCCAGGAAAGCTGATTCAGATGTGAGTCTCTGTGGCTTTACAGTGCCCAAAAATGCACAAGTATTGGTCAATGTGTGGGCAATTGGGAAAGATCCAGAAATCTGGCAGAACCCCAACTCATTTCAGCCAGAGAGATTTCTAGGTTCAGAGTTTGACGTAAAGGGTCGTGAGTTTGAGTTGATCCCATTTGGTGCAGGCCGTAGGATCTGCCCTGGTTTGCCATTGGCAACTCGGATGATCCCTCTGATTCTGGGTTCACTGATCCACGAGTTTAATTGGGAGTTGGAGGGTCAGACTCCACCAGAGAAGATGGACATGGAGGAGAAATTTGGGTTCGCCATGGTGAGAGCTCAACATCTTCGAGCTATTCCTCTACGTCTCTGATTGAATTTCTTGTTCTTCAACGCCGACAGCTTCTGTTGAGAGGCAAGAGTCCCATCTTAAAATTAGGCTGGTATTAACTATAAGGAATTGTGTCTATTTGACTTGCAAGTTGTATGAAGTGTTTAAAAAGCCATGCTCAGGGCACACAAAAGCCCCGCAGCCTACCGTGTTGCGCCTTGGAATGGGTCAGGTGCAGTACATTATTTAAGTCTGTGCCTGTCTGGGCTTCAAACCGAGGTGCAAGGAGCGCGAAACCCATGGTTTATAGATGATAATAGTTCATTATTTTCTTGGTGTGTTACTGAGCAAGTTATTAATAAACAAAACCATGTTCAGTGTAATTGCTCTGATATTGGAAATTGCTATGTTTTTCCTATTTTCTTCAGCTCCAACAGATTACCTCAAACAATTCAAATCTTTGCTAACAGCCACTACTTATGCCTTTAGTTGAAATATCACCATGAGTGACTTCACTGAAATATCACTATAAGGAGTAGTGATGGACAGTTCAGAGCTTTTGCTGGTTTGAGAATGATACAACATTATTTGTCGATCTTTATTGTAAGATGGACTCCCTGAGAACGGAATTTCTTATAAACGTGTTCTGCATCCATTTAGCCAATAAACCCGACCCTTAACAACCCCCCAAAAAAAGCTTTTAAAATTGAACAAATATTGCCCAAAAAATTGAAAGAGGTAAAAGTTCAACGAAGAAATTAAAAATAATGTTATGCGTGGAAACCAAAAAAAAACAAACAGAGATTTATGTAGCGCGTACGATGCTTACGTACATGAGGGTATGTAATATAATTTTCCTTATATTAATAGCACAGAAACAACATTGATTTTATGATTTTTATCCACAATCGGCCGGAAGAAAGCAAAACAGAGCTCTCGTACCATATGACAGCACCAACTAAACAATATATACAGAGATACATGGATCACCTGAGTCTCCTGCTATGTCTTTTTTAAATGTGGATTGCTGTCCACCTCCACCTTTCAAAAGTAAGAAAGGCAGTGAATCAAATCCATGGGGGCTGCCACCAGTTCCTCGTCGTCTACCCATCTCTGGGAACCTCTTCAATCTTGGGATCAACCCCCAGCTGTCCTAGACCAAACTTGCCAAGACCTATGGCCCTCTCGTGACTCTCCAGTGCCGACTGTGATGATTTCTGCGGCCCCCATAGCAAAAGAAGCCCTTCAAAGAAATGATATTTACTTACGCGACTGCACAATCATTGATGCTGTTTGTGCACACGACCACCTTCAAAATTCAGTAGCCTGGTTGTCAGTGCCGTCTTAGTGGCGGAACTGCCATACCCCATGGAAGAAGCTGATATACCCGGGCTCCCATATTTGCAGGCAGTTGTTAAGGAAACCTTCAGATTACACCCAGGTTTGCCGTTCCTGCTGCCCAGAAAAGTTGATTCAGATTTGCAGCTCTGTGGCTTTACAGTACCCAAAAATGCCTCCCAAAAAAAAAAAAAAAGCTACATCCTGAAGTAACTCGGTGTATTAACAATTTTTTGCTCATATGGCAAATTTTAACACAAAATTCAAAAGCCTACTCTCCACATTATTTCCTAGTGCCGAAAAACAAATAGCTAAAGCTGGGTAATAGGTCAGGTTCATGTTCGTGTCGAACTTAAGCGGGTTGAGAATTTTTTGATCTGAACCTAACTCATTTATTAAACTGGTTGAAAAACCTTGACCTGTACCATTTAATTTTTAGCTTTGTTCATCTATATTATACCACATCACCACAAATGAGAAGCTCCTTCCTATGTAGATATTCAGGTCAGTTAGGGAAATAATCTTGACTCAAGAATATCCTGCCAATTTGGAATTTCAAAGATGAAATGCAATTCAGAACAGAGTTTTTGTGTGGCAGGAATTGAGTAAGTACAGATGATAGGCACAAACTTTGCATGTAACTATCACTCATTAGATATGAGACAAGACCCTTTTTTTGTATCTTAAATATGGCGGACCTGCTTTCTATCGTCTTTTCGACAAATTTAAGATTGAGATGTCAATATTGATAACATAATATACTCGGCTTTATTTTTACCAGGGCCTAAATTCTCCGCTCTAATGCAGTACAGGAAAAACACATAGCATATGTAGTTACTAAGAGAAACGTATAACTTGTGCTTCCTATTCACAAGCATAGCTTACCGTTTACAAAAGGGCGTAAGAAACAGAAGTTGATACTTTGGAGTTGATACACCGACCTATAGCCTTTCTACAAGAAAAAAGGAATTTTCATTAATGAAATGACATGTACAATAAATATCTCCCAATAAAAATAAATCTAGAATATCAAAATAAGTTTTTACCTCGAAAAAACTAAAGATAAATATAATATCAATCAATTCTAAACTTGAAGCGCTGTTCCTGCCATCAGCTACATTCTCCAATGTCTATGCCTCTTTTTTAAACGTTGGCGATTTATAGTTTAATTTCTTGAAGTAGGAATACATCGGCCTATGTTACCTATTATGTTGTCAAGGACCACCTTATATGATGCATATATCAATATATACCATGCATTAAACCCTGCTTTTTAAAGAAGATTTTACAACGTACAATGTATGAACATGAAAAACCCAATTTGGAAGTTAATTTTACAGCCCTGTAGGGCATGTTTTTTTGGTGGGTAAATTGGGGTGGGTAAAAGGATGAAGTGGATTGAGGTTAGTTAAGGTGGGTTGAGATTAGTTGAAATTGGTATTTTTTTTTTATGGTGAGTTGAAGTGGGTTAAAATAATAAGAATGTAATTATGAAGGGGTGGATTGAAGTGGGTTGAGGTCGGTTGAAGTGAGTTAAAGTGAATTAAAATTGATATTTTTTTTAAAGTGTGTTAAAATTAGTTAAAATAAATTAAAATCGATGGAGGTTGATAAATTCAAAAGAACAGGCTAACAATCACAAAGTACACAGTTTACACTACAAAAGCCAATACAGATTGCGTTTTACAAGTGGAACATGAACAATATTCTAGATTATCTTTTAGCATCCTACCTCACTGTTTTGACAACTTGCAACATAATATGTTCACACACATCGCGCTTCACGGGTGCTTCATATCTCCCACCAATCTACGCAATATTCTAGATTCCCTGTTTTGACAACTTCGATGAAGTTGTCGTAAGTCCCATACGCAATATAATATGTTCATACACATCGTGCTTCGCGAGTCCATATCGACTAGCCTATAATTATGAATGGATCCGTAAATACAACTATTATTAGGGAAGAAAAGCAACGCCAAAGCTTTTTATTTGAACACAGACACAAAATAAGCAGAAACACAAACCATACAACGGAAGGTATATAATCATGTGCGTCTAAATCAGTGGTAAGATTTCTAAATAAATGGCGGGGAATAATAAACAGTTGTAAAAAATAAAATTATATATATATATATATATATATATATATATATATATATATATATATATATATATATATATATATATAAGATGCCAGAGCTATACAAGTCCTTTGAAAAAATGATTCTTTTATTTTTCTTCTGAACAATCCCTTGTGATGGACCCCATAGATAGTCATTTGGGAAGAACAGCAACATTGAAGCTATTTATTTGAACACAGAAGCACAATAAGCAGAAGCAGAAAGCATATACACATGGATTACCTGAGTTTCCTGCTATGCCTTGTCATGGCATTGGTTGCTATGCCCTTCCTACTTTCAATGGCAAGGAAAGGCAAAGATTCGAATCCGAGACGACTGCCACCAGGTCCATTCCCTCTACCCATAGTTGGGAACCTCTTCGGTCTTGGAAGCAAGCCCCATGTCTCCTTGACGGAACTTGCCAAGACCTATGGCCCTCTCATGATCCTCCAACTTGGGTGGGTGCCAACTGTGATCATTTCTTCAGCTGCTGTTGCCAAAGAAGCCCTTCAAAAGAATGATCATTCCTTCTGCAACCGCACAGTCCTTGATGCTGTTTGTGCACTCGACCACCATCAAAATTCAATAGCTTTTTTGCCAGCAGCATCTAG
>JACYFF010010365.1:112229290-112262869 GCA_017589665.1 Selenicereus undatus | reverse complement strand
TTCATAAAAAAGTCACCCTAGAAATAAACCGTGTCACAATAAGCCGCTATGAAACGATCTATTTATGTATATATATATCATGCATTGACTTTTCTAAGAAGATATTACAAGGCCATGGGTGAGATCGTTTCACATAGGCTTATTGTGACACGGTTTCTTTCAAGGGTGACTTTTTTTTGAGATTTTATGGTAACTAATAATACAATTGTGCGGTGATTTTTAAACTTAAGGGTGACTAATAGTTCGTTTATATGTAAAAATAATAACAATCACCCAAAGTGACGTATTAGTCACCCCAATTAATTATCAATAGTTACCATAAAAGTATCTATGTCATGATTAACTTATGTGAGATGGTCTTACACAAGACTTACTATTATAAGGTATAAATGGATGAATATGAAAACCAAATTTGGGAGCTCATTTTGCAGCCAAATGGCAAAACTATTAGGCAGTATTTTGATTTTTTATTCACTATTAAAAAAAACCATCCATTTCTACAGTCTTATAATACTATTAAAATTCTCTTTTCCAGTATCTTGTTAATATTTTCATCAACTAAAAAATCATTTGAGCACATTTTCAAAATTCAACTATAACTATAGGGACGGAGGGAGTATTGACTCGTGTACTGGGATTTACTATGGGCATGTAACAATAACAAACTATACATTTTACATTACAAAAGCTAATACAGATTGCCATTTACAAGTGGGTTATCTTTTAGTATCCTAGCTCTCTATTTTAACAACTGCGATAAAGTTATCCCAAGTGCTTTCACTCTTCACAGACATCGCGGTTCACAAGTGGTTCAGATCTCACATCAATCTTCGTAAGGCCAAACCTTTGAGTATAGATCGAGTAGCCTTTAATTATGCATAGACCGTAAATACAATTATTATTAGAGAAGAAAAGCAACTCAAAGCTTTTTATTTGAACACAGACGCAAAATGAGCGAAACAGAAAGCATTAGATGGAAGGTATATAATCATGTTCGTCTCAAATAGTATAATTCAGCGGTAAAATTTCGAAATGGTTACGAACAAAGAACAGTAGTAAAAAACCTGTGTAAAGGAGCAGTAAGAAGCCATATAATTAAAACTTACTTGTATGCCACAAGAAGCGGTACAAAGTCTATATGCAATAATTGCTGCACAGAAATCAGATAAAAAGGTTTTCAACATTTTGTTCGCACCTTGGACATCAGGGACCCGACTTGCTATTGTCTTCTCTGCAAATCTAAGGTGCGCATCTTTGTGATATACTCTATCTTGTTTTATCCATGTCTAATCTTTACACAGAATAGAGAGAGAGAGAGAGAGAGAGAGAGAGGGACATACATTGAATTTCATGCTCTGTACTTCACAATCATGGCTTGTAATTTACTTCTTCTGCAAGATCGGCCCCTGCTTGTCCGGCAACTTGTCCAAACTCCAGTTGGGCTTCTACTCACATTCGTAGATTCATAAGCTGTTTATTTGAACACATACGCAAAATAAGCAGAAGCAGAAAGCAAATACACATGGATTACCTGAGTTTCCTGCTATGCCTTGTGATGGCATTGGTTGCTATGCACTTCCTACTTTCAAAAGCAAGGAAAAGCAAAGAGTCGAATCCGAGGCGACTACCCCCAGGTCCATCCCCTCTACCCATCGTAGGGAACCTCTTCAGTCTTGGAAGCAAGCCCCATGTCTCCTTGACTGAACTTGCCAAGACCTATGGCCCTCTTATGATCCTCCAGCTTGGGTGGGTGCCAACGGTTATCATCACTTCACCTGCTGTTGCCAAAGAAGCCCTTCAAAAGAATGATCTTTCCTTCTCCAACCGCACGGTCCTTGATGCTGCCTGTGCGCTCGACCACCATCAAAATTCAATAGCTTTTTTGCCAGCAGCATCTAGATGGCGAAATTTCCGTAAGATCTGCAACTCCCACGTCTTTTCTACCAGTAGGCTTGACGCAAGCCAAAGCCTTCGGAGAAATAAGGTAAAAGAACTCCTTTCCTATGTCGGAAAGTGCAGCAAAGATGGAGTCGCAGTGGACGTTGGCCAAGTAGCCTTCGTCACCACCCTAAATCTGTTGTCAAACACTTTCTTCTCAGTGGATTTGGCTGACTTCAGCTCTGAATCTGCTCGTCAATTTAAAGAGACTGTACGAGGTCTTCTGGAAGAAGTGGGAAAGCCCAATGCTGCAGATTATTTCCCTCTCCTCAGAAAGATGGATCCACAAGGAATCAGGCAGCGCGTAGGTGTTCATTTTCAAAAGATGATCGATACATTTAACAGCATGATTGACCAACGGCTCCAGGGAACGAGGCCATCAACTGCGTTGCAAGCTAATGATGTTCTGGATGCATTGTTAGACATCAGTCGTGACAAGACTAAAGACATTGATCAATCACATATCCCTCACATACTACTCGTACCAGCACAACTCTCTTACAACCCCCACCCCCAATTGGCATATGTATATAGACATATGCGTCTACTTATATCATTCACTGAGTCATTTGTTATAACTTTCCCTGACTCCAAAGGCTGAAACATCTATGTTCTGCAGGACCTATTTCTTGCAGGGACGGACACAACATCAAGCACCCTCGAATGGGCAATGGCAGAACTGCTCCGCAACCCAGATAAAATGAAGCTTGCTCAAGCAGAGCTACAAGAAATAATTGGGAAAGGGAACACCATTGAAGAACCAGACGTTGTGCGACTCCCATATTTGCAGGCAGTTGTTAAGGAAACCCTCAGATTACACCCAGCAGTGCCACTTCTAGTTCCCAGGAAAGCTGATTCAGATGTGAGTCTCTGTGGCTTTACAGTGCCCAAAAATGCACAAGTATTGGTCAATGTGTGGGCAATTGGGAAAGATCCAGAAATCTGGCAGAACCCCAACTCATTTCAGCCAGAGAGATTTCTAGGTTCAGCGTGTGACGTAAAGGGTCGTGACTTTGAGTTGATCCCATTTGGTGCAGGCCGTAGGATCTGCCCTGGTTTGCCATTGGCAATTCGGATGATCCCTCTGATGCTGGGTTCACTGATTCACGAGTTTAATTGGGAGTTGGAGGGTCACACTCAACCAGAGAAGATGGATATGGAGGAGAGATTTAGGTGCACTTTGGTGAGAGCTCAACATCTTCGAGCTATTCCTCTATGTCTCTGATTGAATTTCTTGTTCTTCAACACTGAACTGACAGCTCCTTGTGAGAGCCAAGAGTCCCATCTTGAAATTAGGCTGGTATTAAGTATAAGGAATTGTGCCTATTTGACTTGCAAGTTGTATGGAGTGTTTAACAAACCATGCTCGGGGCACGCAAAAGCCTGCACCCCACCTTGTTGCACCTTGGAATGGGTCAGGCGCAGCCCATTATTTAAGTCCATGCCTTTTTGGAGGCAAGGAGCGCGAAACCCATAGTTTACAGATGATAACAGACCATTTAAGGGGGAGAAAAAAAGAAAAAACTACCCAAAAAAACAAAAAAAACTTTAAGGGGGCCTCGACCCCTCTTTTTCTTTGCAGAAGCCTTTCAATCTAGCTGCTACTGGAAGTAAACGAAGCATATTGTTGGTGCTGAACTGAAGTTTGCTCCTAGAAACCCTAACCCTAGTGACAACAATTTGGTAAGTGCTTCATTCTCCTTTCATTTTTCCTTCTTCATCCCTCCCTTGTATCTGTTACACGACAGCCATGGAAGGGTTGTCTTTGCTTTTTTTTGTGTTTTTGCTTCAAGGAGGTTGATAATGGCTCCTACTACAATGCTACCAACTCCTCGCTCTTTTTATTTTTTATTTGCTTCTCCCCCCCACCCCTCTCTCTCTGTGCCTAGCAAGCTGGCAGCCATGTTTTATTTTTTTGGAGTTTAATTTACAGCAATCGAATTGAGATGTGTGTTTAATGCTTTAATTATATTTTGAGCTGTGTTTAATTGATTATGTGTTTATGGCGTGTGCTTGGAGCCACTATGATGTTATATTATCGTGTCTTATGACTATTTGCAGCGTTTTTTGTGGTCATCAGCCTCATATCTGAAAAGTCTGCACCTTTGTCTTGAAACCCAAGCCCCAGTCCACAGGACCCTTAGTGCCTTTTTATGCCTCAGGCTTTTTTAATCTAACGAACTATGCACTAGAAACAATGAAGCATAGCTAAATCATTGGTTTTGTTCAGTCCTTAGTGTTACAAAAGATGCTCTTGAGCTCACCAAGGCTCAATCCACAAACTTCATAGCCTCGATTTCTAAAGTGATTGCATGATGCGATCTCCTAACGATAAGGCACACTACTTAAGCCAAGCCACTAGTCATGAGCCTCACATTGACACCTTCAGCATTACGTGATAATGCATTTCTATGTATTTCTACAAATGGAACTTGAGTCTCACATTCGATTCCACCCTCCTCTTGTATGTAATGATTCCTCCCTCCTCTTGTATGCATTTCTATGTATTTCTACAAATGGAATGCTAAGGCACACTATGTAAGCCAAGGCCCAATTCTAGAGAACTTGAGTCTTACATTCGATTCCTCCCTCCTCTTGTATGTAATGTTAAAGAAATGTATTTCTGCAAATGGAACGCCACCAATCCATACTAATTTATCAGCATCCTAATTCTCAACTATCTATTTTGCTAACTGCTGCTACATATCTTAAATTCTTAATCAGTCTCATCTCAGTGCTAAGAAAGACAGGCCATGCAGGGTCTGTTTCCACTCTCCTGTGCTCCACTCGAGGCCTATCAATCTATTAGGCCGCTTCTCCTACATACGAGGCCAAATGGGAGTCCAAACCACCCCCCCCCCCACTCCACACAAAAAAAGAATGTGGAAAACTCAACTCAAAATTATTTTTCAGGAGCAAGGAAGAAAAATATTCAGGGTTTGAAACAACCTTGGTACAATTTGGGGGGGGGGGGGGACCAAGTAGGTACTAGTAAACTCGCTTTGCTGGAATGATTTGAAAGAATATGTAGCCATATCGCACTAGGTTGCCCACAAAATGAACTTTATAAGAAGATGTCTGATACTTTTCATATGTCAATAATGCATTTTTATAGATAAGAGATTATTAACTATCTCATTTAAATTACCATCGTGTATTAAGTTCAAATCGTCAAATATCCTATCAACTTTGACAGCACAGAAACAAAGAAAATGAAGTTACAACAAAGATCTATAGGACTTTACACCAAAAAAGGCACCAATAGCATTGACTATTGAGTGAGAGGGAAGCATGAATCACCTGAGTGTTCTGTTATGACTTCAGTTGGCATGGATCACAGTCCACCTCTTCCGTTCAGCAACAAAGAAAGACAGTGAATTGAATCAAAACTCGAAAGAGACTAGCATGACCAGGTCCTCCCAAACCTCTCCAGTTTTGGAAGCAAGCCCCACGTCTCCTCGGCTGAACTCGCCAAGACCTATGCCCCCCCCCATAACTCTCCAACTGAGGCCAAAAAAGCCCTTCAAAAGAATGTGTTTCAAAAAAATAATGATAATATCGAGCATAGAATATACAGAAGCGCATGGAAAGATGTGAATATTCGATAAAATAAAGGAAGATCTAGACCAAAACAATGGGCACACAAAATTTAATGTGGAAACGCAAATAGGAAGAAGACCACGGGCGCCAAGTGCAACGGCAATAAATCCACTGATATGAGTACAAGAACGATCCTAGCAACGTTGCGCCGAATGAAATCAATATAAAACAGAGTATGGATCTTAAACCAACAACAAGATCATAGAAATAAAAACTTTCAAACAAACTCTCACTCAATTCTAACAATACGGAATAGAAGAGGCGAAAATTGGCCCTACAAATGCCTCACAAGATCATATAACTTTATGTTTTATAAAAGTCGACTTGTTTTAAACAAATGTTTGACCGTATTTCTTATTAAAGTTTTTGAATAATACGCGTCCCATATTTTTTCTGTTTAAAACGTGTACCGTATTTATTAACGCTGATGTGTGGGCAATCAGAAGAGACCCAGCTGGAGAGATTTCTCCCATCAGAAATTGATGTAGAGGGTCATGATATTGAGTTGACTCCATTTAGCACTGGCAGCCGGATCTGCCGGGATTGCCACTGGTTATTCAGATGCTCCATCTGATGCTAGGTTCATTGATTCCTGGGTTTATTGGGAGTTAGAAGGTGGGACTCTTCCTAAGAACACAGACATGGAGGAGAAATTTGAGATTGCCTCAGAGAAAGCTCATCCCTTCATACCATTCCTGTACATGTCTGATTCAATTATTGCAACACCAGACTGCCCAGTTTGCCACTCCCATTCTAGACCTAGAGGGGTGCAAATTATGTCAATAGATACATCTCTCCTGTTAATTATCAAGAGATGATTTGAGCTTATGATCTATATTATTCTCCTATGCCTCCATTAAATTCTTGATTGTGTCAACAATCAACATATTGCATTTCTGAGCATTTTGCACCCAGCAGTTCCAGGATTTTGGTTACCTGAAAGGCAGGCAAAATGTAGCACCTCTGGCTTTGAGCTGCCAAAGAAGGGCACAAGTCCTTGTGGATAATTCGTTTCAGCTGAAAAGTTTTCTGAATCCAGAGATTGATGACAACGGCCATGATTTTGAGCTCATTCCTTTTGATGTGGGCTACAGATCTGTCATGTCTTGCCCAAGGAAGTTTAGATGCTTGGTGTTTTGATGTGGGTTCAGTGACATTGACACTAGGCTTGGAAGGTCAAGTTCCTCAGAAGAAGATAGGTATACACTGTATTGGAGAAGTTAAAGTATCACATAGCATAGAATCTGAACACTTCTATGTAAGATACCAATTTTTGTAGGCCATTAAGAGTTTCCTAGGACACATCTTGTGGACTGCTTACAATACCAAGCAAGAGGAAACCCCTTTGATAGTAGTATGCAATGCAGTGCCTTGCAGTTCTCATCTCAGACTGCTGGAAATCCTGCTTTCCTGAAATTTTCTCCTATTAGCTAAACATATCTTCTACAACGTCACATTTGCCACAGTATAAGCTAGATTATGGAATGACACTTTTGCAATTTTTTATTATTATTTTTTTCAGTAAGTGCAAGAACTGGACCAAAACATGAATGAACATGGACTTGAAAATGCCACCACTCAGGTCAGCTCAATCGCACCTCCATACCTTATCATATCAGTGTCTGCAGTTCATCTGTTACCCTTTTTTTGGCCTTTTATTGGCATAACTTGATACCACTCATCTTCATGAGCGCAATCTCCTTCCCCCCCCCCCCCTCCCCCCCTCTCTTTCTTCATACTATGATACACTGACACAAGTAAAAGAAAGGGGGCAAAAGATAAGAGGCGCTATTACCTGAAATTATTTTCTTGGCATGTTACTGAGCGAGTTAATAAACAAAACCATGTTCAGTATAATTGCTTTGCTATTCGAAACTACTATGTTATTCCTATTGTTCATTGAAAAGTGTTCTATTGTTCACCAAAAATTAACCTATTGTGTACTAAAAATCAGAAGAATTTCTTCGGCCCCCTCATGACTCTCCAGCTTGGGCGGGTGCCAACAGTGATAATTTCTTGGGCCCCCCATGGCAAAAGAAGCCCTTCAAAGAAATGATATTTACATATCCAACTGCACAATCATTGATGCTGTTTGTGCACTCAACCACCATCAATATTCAGTAGCCTGGTTGCCGGTGGCGCCTTAGTGGCAGAACTGCCATACCCCATGGCAGAAACTGACAGTAAGAAGAAAGTTTTGAAGTATGTGGTGGAGGAGATAACATCCCATAAATAAAAGAGTAACTGTTTTCTACTTCAAATGGGAAAAGATTAACGATTCATGATATCTTGTTACCATGGCAACCGGGTTGGTCGTGTTGGGTTTGGCCGTTTGGGTACATGCAAGGGTTGATACTCCTGACAAAATTCTGAATCTAAAACTGACCCCATCACAAATAGTACCAGAACATTTAACCATAATAGAGGCACAGTGTACATTTTTTTTAAATGTAACACATAACGAGTAATTGTTATTTTTTATTTGCATTTGTAATTTATCTCCTCATGAAAAATCTGCATTCATAGGTTAATCCGAAGCTGTCAACCCCTGCACACTTATAAAGATTAAAGCAGGCAGCAATTTAAAGGCATGCAAAAAAGAATGGCGTCGCCCGGACTCGAACCGGAGACCTTTAGTGTGTTAGACTGACGTGATAACCAACTACACCACGACACCAGCAGTGGTAAAATTTAGCAGTTTTGCTTATTGTATATTGTATGGAACAATTAATAATACAACTAGAACATTCAAGATTCAAAATGCCCTCTCTAGAATCAAACCTCGATCTTTATTTTGGAAACAAACATCCTATTGCTAAGTTAGTCCAAGGGGCTAGAGTAGTATCGGTTTTCTAGAAGGGGAGCCTTGGAGCAACAGTAAGGTTGTCTCTGTGTGACTAAAAGGTCACGGGTTCAAGCTGTGGAATCAGTCACTGACAAAGTCAGGTTAAGCTGCCTACAATTCACCCCTTGGGGTGCGGCCCTCCCCCGAACCCTGTATGAACGCGGAATGCTTGTGCACCAGGCTGCCCTTTTTTAGAATGCATCCCCAGTTTCCGTGCTCCCCTCTCCATAAACAATCAGCTTTATTAGTTGTAAGAAGATATTACAAGGTACAATGGATATATACCATGCATTGAACTCTACTTTTTTAAGAAGATATTACAAGGTACTATGGATGAATATGAAAAAATCCAATTTGGAAGCACATTTTGCAGCCCTGAAAAGATGGCAAAACTATTAGGCACTATTTTCATCTTGTATTCACTATAAAAAAAATATCCATGTCTATAGTTTCATGGTACTGTAAAAATTCTCTTTTTTGCAATGCCTTATTAATGGTTTCATTGACCAAAATTGCATTTTAACCATATTAAACTGACGCACATCTTCAAAATTTAACTATAACTATAGGGACTGAGGGAGTATTGAACTGCGTACTAGGATTTACTGTGGGCATGTAATAATAACAAACTACACATTTTGCAGTACAAAAGTTAATACAAATTGCCTTTTACAAGGGGAACAATATTCTAGATTCTTTAGTATCCTAGCTCTCTGTTTTGACAACTTCGATGAAGTTATCCCAAGACCCACATGTTCACACACATCGTGCTTCAAAAGTGCTTGATATCTCAAACCAATCTTCATAGGACGGAACCTTAGAGTAAAGATCGAGTAGCCTATAATTATGAATGGATCCGCAAATCTTTACACAGGAGAGAGAGACAGAGAGAGAGACATATGGTGACATACCTTGAATTTTCCGCTCTGCACTCACTAGGATGGCTTGCAATTTACTTCCTCTGCAGATCGGCAAGCCTGCTTGTCTGGCAACTTCTCCAAACTCTAGTTGGGCTTCTACATACATTCGTAGATTCGTAAGCTGCCAAAGCTGTACAAGTCCTTGAAAAAATAGTCATTTGGGAAGAACAGCAACATTGTAACTATTTATTTGAACACAGACACAAAATACACAGAAGCAGAAAGCATATACACATGGATTACCTGAGTTTCCTGCTATGCTATTGTGATGGCATCGGTTGCTATGCACCTCCTACTTTCAAAAGCAAGGAACGGAAAAGAGTCGAATCCAAGACAACTGCTCCCAGGTCCATCCCCCCTACCTATCATCTTAGATTAAAAAAGCTTGAGGCGCACAAAAGCGCAAAAGGTCCTGGGGCCCGGGGTGCGGGTTTCGAGGTGAAGGCGCGGACTTTTTGGACATAAGGTGCACTTTTACTCAAAAATGCTTGAAAATCATTACCAAACTATATTTTGACAGATACGTTAGATGATAGTATTAAACAAGCGATTAGACATCACAACAGACCATACTATAATATCTTATATTGGATTCATCATTTCTAAAGGCATTTTAGGAAGGAGAGGGGAAAAAAAGAAGGAAACAATATTTGACAATTATTAGGACGGAAGAGAAGTATACTCTTTAATCCTTCTTTCCATATTATTGACGGCACCATATTTCCCATTTAGAGAGAAGGAGAGACCACGTGGATCGGCCACCAGAAAAGTATGAGAAAAGATTGGTCAACTATGTCTTTATTAGAACACTATACAAGCCTTCAACTACAGCTCAACCCTCCATCCAAAAATTAGGGTTTCTAACCTAGGTTTCTTCAGTCTAGTCTATACTCGAACCAATTGCATGCAATTAGACAAGGGTTTCTATCCAAACTTGAATAATATAGCAAATGTAAGTGTCAATCCAAAGGTATTTGTGTTTTCCATGGTGTGTATTCTCTTTTAGCTCTTTCCCACGATCTTTTTCCATAAACGGCAAGCTTGGGTCGTTTTGAGCCTTGGTCTGAAGCCAAAAAAAGTGCGGGCTTTGGTCGGCTAAAAGAATGGGATGCGGTTGACCCCTTGCAAGGCGCAAGGGGTTGGGCTTCGGGCTTTTCTGAGCCTAGGCGTGCCTAGGTGCGCTTTTTTAAACACAGCCTATCGTTGGGAACCTCTTCAGTAAGCAAGCCCCGCGTCTCATTGACTGAACTAGTAAAGACCTATGGCCCTCTTATGATCCTCCAACTTAGGTGGGTGCCAATTGTGCTCATTGCTTCAGCTGCTGTTGCCAAAAGAAGCCCTTCAAAAGAATGATCTTTCATTCTCCAACTGCAGAGTCATTGATGCTGTATGTGCACTCGACCACCATCAAAATTCAATAGCTTTTCTGCCAGCAGCATCTAGATGCCGAAATTTCCGTAAGATCTGCAACTCCCACGTCCTTTCTACCAGCAGGCTTGATGCACGCCAAAGCTTTCAGAGAAATAAGGTAAAAGATCTCCTTTCCTATGTCGAAAAGCGAGGCAAAGATGGAGTTGCTGTCGACGTTGGCCAAGTAGCCTTCGTCACCTCCCTAAATCTGTTGTCAAACGCTTTCTTCCCAGTGGATTTGGCTGACCTCAGCTCTGAATCTGCTTGTCAATTTAAAGAGATTGTACGACGTCTTCCGGAAGTAGTGGCAAAGACCAATGTTGCAGATTATTTCCCTCTCCTCAGAAAGATGGATCCACAAGGCATTAGGCAGCGCGTAGGTTTTCATTTTCAAAAGATGATCGACATATTTAACACCATGATCGACCAACAGCTCCAGGGAACGAGGCCATCAACTTCGTTGCGAGCTAATGATGTTCTGGATGCATTGTTAGACATCAGTCATGACAAGACTAAAGACATTGAGCAATCCCATATCCCTCACATACTACTCGTACCAGCATTAACTCTTCCCCCCCCCCCCCCCTTTCTATTGGCGTATGTACATAGACATATGTATCTAATTATATCGTCCACCGAGTCATTTCTCAAAAACCTTCCCTGACCCCAAAGGCTGAAACATCTATCTTCCACAGGACTTATTTCTAGCAGGGACAGACACAACATCAAGCACCCTCGAATGGGCAATGGTAGAACTGCTCTGCAACCCAGATAAAATGAAGCTTGCTCAAGCAGAGCTACAACAAATAATTGGGGAAGGGAACCCCGTTGAAGAACCAGACATTGCACGACTCCCATGTTTGCAGGCAGTTGTTAAGGAAACCCTCAGATTACACCCAGAAGTGCCATTTCTAGTTCCCAGAAAAGCTGATTCAGATGTGAGTCTCTGTGGGCTTTACAGTTCCCAAAAATGCACAAGTATTGGTCAATGTGTGGGCAATTGGGAAAGATCCGGAAATCTGGAAGAACCCCAATTCATTGCAGCCAGAGATATTTCTAGGTTCAGAGTGTGACGTAAAGGGTCGTGACTTTGAGTTGATCCCATTTGGTGCCGGCCGTAGGATCTACCCTGGTTTGCCATTGGCAATTCGGATGATCCAGCTGATGCTGGGTTCACTGATTCACGAGTTTCATTGGGAGTTGGACGGTCAGACTCCACCAGAGAAGATGGATATAGAGGAGAAATTTGGCTTCACCTTGGTGAAAGCTCAACATCTTCGAGCTATTCCTCTATCTCTCCGATTGAATTTCTTGTTCTTCAATACCAACATCTCCTGTTGAGAGCCAAGAGTCCCATCTTAAAATTAGGCTGGTATTAACTAGAAGGAATCGTGTCTATTTGACTTGCAAGTTGTATGAAGTGGTTAAAAAACCATGCTGGGGGCATACAAAAGCCCGCAGCCCACCTTGTTGCGCCTTAGAATAGGTTAGGTGCAGCCCATCATTTAAGTCTGCGCCTTTTTGGGCTTCAAACCGAGGTGCAAGGAGCGTGAATCCCATGATTTATAGATAATAACAGACCATTTGAGGGGGGGGGGAGAGAAAACTAGAAAACCCCTTCAAGAGGGCCTCGAACCCTCTTTTTCATTGCAAGAGTCTTTCAATCTAGCTGCTACTGGAAGTAAACGAAGCATATTGTTGGTGCTGAACTCGAGTGCTTCATTCTCCTTCCATTTTTCCTTATGCATCCTCCTCCTTGTCTCTGTTATACGACAGCAGTGGAAGGGTTCTCTTTGCTCTTTTTTTTTCTTTTTTTTTTTTGGCTTCAAGGAGGTCGATAATGGTTCCTGCCACCATGCTACCGAAAGCCATGTTTTATAATAATCCAGTTGAGATGTGTGTTTAATGCTTTAATTATATTTTGAGTTGGGTTATTCTATTTTTATGGGTGTGCTTGGGAGACATTATGATGCTATATTATCATGTTTTACGACTATTTGCAATGTCCTCGTGGTTATCTTGGCGTTTAATCCCTTATTTGTATCACTATCTAGCTTATTTCCAAATAAATATGGTTTGAGAATGATTTTGAAGCCATTTTAGTAAAAGTGCACCTCGGATAAAAAAACATCCGCACCTTTGCCTCAAAACCCACCGCGCCCTGGGCCACACAACCCTTTGTGTCTTTTGCACCTCGAGGCTTTTTTAATCTAAGGAACTATGAAATAGAAATAATGGAGCATAGCTAAATGATTGATTCTGTTGAGTCTTATTGTTACAAAAGATGCTCTTGAGCTCACAAAGGCTCAATGCAGAAACTTCATAGCCTCGATTTCTGAAGTGATTGCAAGATGCAATTTCCTAATGCTAAGGCACACTACTTAAGTCAAGCCACTAGTCGTGAGCCTCACATTGACACCTCAGCATTACGTATCCATAATATTAGAGAATTTGGCCCAATACTGGAGAACTTGCAACTAACATTCTATTCCTCCCTGTTTTTTTTATGAAATGATAAAGAAATGTATCTATAAATGGAACGTCACCAATCCATACTATTTTATCAGCATCCTTTCTCAACTATCTTTTTTGTTAACTGCTGCTACATATCTTAAATTCTTAATCAGTCTCATCTCTGTGCTAAGAAAGACAGGCCATGTAAGGTCTGTTTCCACTGTCCTCTCCTTGACTTGAGGGCTACCAGTCTATTAGGCTGCTTCTCCTAAACTGCATACGAGGCCAAGTGGGAGTCCACACCACCACCAACAACCCCCCCCCCCAAAAAAGAAAAGAAAAAAAAGACGAATGTGGAAAACTCCACTCAAAATTATTTTTCAGCAGCAAGGAAGAAAAATACAGGGTGTGAAACAACCTCGGTATAATTTGGAGGGAGGGGGAACGAGTAGGTAATAAACTGGTGATCTTTCACTTTGCTCGAATGATTTGAAAGAATATGTAGCCACCTCGCACTAGGCTGCCACAAAATGAACTTTATAAGAAGATGTCATATACTTTTCATATGCCAATAATGCATTTTTTATAGAAAAGAGATTATTAATTAACTATCTCATTTAAATTATCATCCCTTATTAAGTTCAAATCGTCAAATATCCTATCAACTTTCACAGCACAGAAACAAAGAAGATGAAGTTATAACAAAGATATATAGGACTTCACACCAAAAAAGGCACCAATAGCATTGACTATTGAGTGAGAGGAATGCATGAATTACCTGAGTGTTCTGTTATGACTTCTATTGGCATGGATCACAGTCCACCTCTTCCGTTCAGCAACAAAGAAAGACAGTGAATTGAATCAAAACTCGAAAGAGAGTGCATGACCAGGTCCTCCCAAACCTCTCCATTCTTGGAAGCAAGTCCCATTTCTCCTTCGCTGAACTAGCCAAGACTTATGCATCCCCCCCCCCCCCCCCCCCAAAATGACTCTCCAGCTTGGGCAAGTACCAATTGTAATAATTTCTTCAGCTGCTGTGGTCAAAAAAGCCCTTCAAAAGAATCTATTAGAAAAAAATAACTATAATATCGAGCATAGTATATACGGAAGCGTGGAAAGATGTGAATATTTGATAAAATAAAGGAAGATCAAGACCAAAACAACAAGCACACAAAATTTAACATGGAAACCCAAATTGGAAGAAGACCATGGACGGCAACAACAATAAATCCATGAGCGAGTACAAGAACGATCTTAGCAACGCTGCACAGAACGAAATCAACATAAAACAGAGTAAAGATCTTACATCGCCAACAAGATCATAGAAATAAAAACTTCCGAACAAATTCTCACTCAATCCTAACAGTATGGAATAGAAGAGGCGAAAATTGGCCCTACAAATGCCTCACAAGATCATATAAATTTACGTTTTATAAAAGTAGACTTTTTTTAAACAAATGTTTGACCATATTTCTTATTAAAGTTTCTGAACAATATGCATCCCGTATTTTTTCCGCTGAAAATCTGTACCGTATTTTATTAACACTGATGTGTGGGCAATCAGAAGAGATCCAAGGATCCAAATTCATTTCAGCCGGAGAGATTTCTTGCGTCAGAAATTGATGCAAAGGGTCATGATATTGAATTGACTGCATTTAGCACTGGCCGCCGGATCTGCCGGGATTGCCACTGGCTATTCGGATGCTCCATGCTAGGTTCATTGACTCATGGGTTTATTGGGAGTTAGAAGGTGGAACTCTTCCTGAGAACACAGACATGGAGGAGAAATTTGAGATTGCCTCAGAGAAAGCTCGTCCCCTTCACGCCAGTCCTGTACCTGTCTGATTCAATTATTGCACCACCAAACTGCCCAGTTTGCAACTCCCATTCTAGATCTAGAGGGGTGCAAATTATGTCAACAGTTACATCTCTCCCGTTAATTATCAAGAGATGATTTGAGCTATGATCTACATTATTCTCCTATGCCTCTGTTAAATTCTTGATTGTGCCAACAATCAACATATTGCATTTCTAAGCATTTTGCACCCAGCAGTTCCACGCTTTTGGTTACCTGGAAGTCAGGTAAAATGTAACGCCTATGGCTTTGAGGTGCAAAAGAGGGTACAAGTATTGGCACTGTTGTGGTCCTTGAGGGTAATGCGTTTCAGCTGAAAAGGTTTCTGATACACTGAAACAAGTAAAAGAAAGGGGGCAAAAGATCAGAGGTAATATCCCTTGAAATTATTTTCTTGGCATCTTACTGAGAAAGTTAATAAACAAAACCATGTTCAGCATAATTGCTCTGATATTCGAAAGTACTATTTTTTCCTATTTTCTTCAGTTCCAACAGAATACCTCACACAATTCAAATCTTTGCTAACAGCCACCAATTATGCCTTTTATTGAAATATCACTAAAAGTGACTTCCCATCTGCATGTAAACCCATAACGCACACTTATAGCAGCAGTGTTGTCAGTTCCAGAGCTTTGGCTCGTTTGAGGATGATACAGCATTATTTGTAGATCTTTATCATAAGATGGACTACTTGAGAATGGAATTTGTTAGAAACGTGCTCTTCATCCATATAGCCAATAACCCCCCCCCCCAACACAAATACATACACAAACAAACAAAAAAAAAAGGCAATGGAAACCTCCTCAATGAAGGCTTTTGACCCTCTGGCTCTCAGTCTACTTACTTCCCATCACTTTGCAGTTTGAACTTGCATGCAATCAAGTCAAGCTACCAAGACAGTTTAGAATGCAGTGGCTAATAATCCAGTTTTTAACTTGCCGCATTGGGGCAGCCTAATGGTAAGTTGTTTGGCTTCTACGAGGACCACCAAGTTTCAATTCTCCATGTGAATATGTGCAAAACTTATCTGGCAAAAAAGAGAGAGAGAGAGAAAAAAGAGTAAAAAGAACAAAAGTTTCCAGCCTCATCAAGTGAGTGATAAGTAATAACTATTACCTTAATCCGATAGTAGTAGTCAGTTCTATTTTAAAATAAAAGAATTACTTGATAAAGTAAAAATAGTGCTTTCATATGCTATCCCACATTGGAATACATATTTAACTATTGAACATCTTTCTAATAACAGTACAACAACACCACCACCACCTCCCAATGTGGGTCCGGCTTTCGCAGGCTCTAGGGAGATCCAAATGTAGGCAGCCTTACCTCTACTGACATCCCTGCTCATAGAGAGGCATACAAAATTTCAACTTGTACGCTTATTTCATTGAGACGCATACAAAAGTGAGACATATTTTAAGAAAAGCAAAGCAAATAATTAATCCTTTGCATTATTATCCATTTCTTAAGATTTTGTCAAAGTAAAGGTTATATATTTTTCAATATTTGAAACAATATATGTGCTTGCCATTTTAAATTAAACATGACAGTAGGCCAATGATGCCTGTTATCTAATTAGAACCCCAGCATTCTGTTTTTACAAATGCTACACTTCGTTCTCCATATATAAATCAGCCAGGGCCCATCCCCCGCAAGTTGTTGACATTGCAATTCACATCCCTTACATTGTTAAATACTTTCTATCACCCGTTGTCATATCATATTACCCTATACAGTACTGCCGACTACTGTACACCCTGCAGCCCAACCCAGTGAATAACAGACAATGCGCGGCCCCAATTGAGAGTGCGGAACGGAATGCCCAATCGAGAGTTTTTTTAAAAGTTTTGTTTGTGCATCTACTCTGTCGTTGTTAAGATGGGTGCATCAATTAATGACTACAACGTGGTTATTGAGATCCCGAGTTCGACGCTTGTGAGCCACATGTTGCTAGGTAAGTTTATTTTGACATCTTTACCTTGCTAACTTTTTTTAAAAAAATTTCTAAAAGTTTTGTTTGCACAATCCCATTTGGTGCTGGCCGTAGGATCTGCCCTGGTTTGCCATTGGCTATTCGGATAATCCATCTAATGCTGGATTCACTGATTCATGAGTTCAATTGGGAGCTGAAGGTGGGGTTCCACTAGAGGAAATGGGCATGTAGGAGAGATTTGGGCTAACCCCAGAAGAAGCTCACCGCCTTCGAGCCAATCCTGTACGAGTACGATTGAATTTCTTGTACTATAGCACTGATGCCTCACTTGGGGCTCCAGTCGTCAACTTAGATAAGTTTCATAAATTGAGAATCCTAACAAATGTAATGCTACTTCTATAGCTATAAAGAACTTTTGGCATGAACTCAATGAGTTGTAAGAACTACGAAGCATGAAAATGAAGTCCACAGCTACCGACTTGTTGTGTATATCTTTTGATGTTTGTTTTTCATCTCATTTCTTATAAAATGAGGTCCGTAGCAACTTAGTTGTAAAGAGCTTCTTTTGGCTGAATGTTGCTGGAGATGAGATTTCTAACTAAAAAAGATTTTGACACAGATGTTTTTTAAACTTCTCAAAAAAATCGAAGGAGTAACTGATGGAAGTTACAAGTGTGGCACCTAGTTTCACTGCATACAACATGTTTGACATGTATTTTAGCTGACCAATACATTTCTTAATTATTCAAGCCCAAAAAAAAATAAAATTGCTACATCTTGAAGTATCTCAGCACACTAAATAATTTTTTTGCTCTCACAGCAAATTTTAACACAAAATTCAAAATCCTATTCTCTTCCTTGTTATTTCCTAGAACCCTCACGCTCACAATAAGAAGAAAGTTTTGAAGTATGTGGTGGAGATTATTCTCTTTTCTACTTCAAATGGAAAAAGATAAATGATTCATGCTATCTTGTTGCCATGGCCAACCAGGTTGGTCATATTGGGTTTGGCCATACCAGAACATTTAGGGTCTGCTTTTTTCGTTGTGAAATGAGTGAAATTGGTCGAGATTGATTGAAGTTGATATTTTTTTTGTTGAAATTGGTAGGAGTAGGTTGAAGTGGATTGAAGTAGGTTGAAGTGGGTTGAAGTTGGACAAAGTTGGTATATTATTTTTATATAATGGGTAGAAGTTGGTTAGTTTTGAAAGAGATGGGCTAAAGTTTGTTTAAGTAGGTTGAAGTGGATTGAAGTAGGTTGAAGTTGGAATTTTTCTGCTGAAATTGGTAAAAGGGGGTTGAAATTGATTGAAGTTGGTTGAAGTTGACAAATTGGGATTTACCAACGAAAAGAATTGGCCCTTGACCATAACTTGACATTTATTTTTTCAAGTGCCAGGCTCGGATTTGTTGATCTGTATGTCATGCTTGTTTGGAGAAAATATTTGCGTGGTTGCAAGCTAAAAGTATAATCCATCTTACAATGTCAATTAGGTATTGACATGTGACAAAATATGAAGATCACGCACGTATTCTCCCCAAAAATAAGCAAGCACAAAGCCACAAATCCATTAATGAGTCTGCTCCTACCAAACAGCACATGTTGACATTGCACATCACATGTCTTAAATGGTTATATAATTTAGAATGAATTGCACAGGGTAGGAACATAATTTAATGCATAGTTATGACTGACCTACGATTGCCGGGAAGAAAGCAAGAAGCCAAGAACAGAGCTTTTATACGATAGCACAGCACTAAGTTTAAAATATATAGACAGAACAAGAGATCCATTTAACATAGAGCTGCACAGGTACATGGATTACCTGAGTTTCCTGCTATGTCTTTTATTACTGTGGATTACAATCCACCTCCTCCTTTCCACGACTAGTGAATCAAATTCACATAGACAACCACAAGCTTCTCCTTTACCCATCTTTGGGATCCTCTTCAGTCTTGGAACCAAGCCCCATTCGGTGCTGATGTAAAGGGCCATGATTTGGAGCTAATCCAATTCGGTGCCCCGGTTTGCCACTGGCGAATTAGGATGATCCCTCTAATGCTGGGTTCACTGATTCATGAGTTCAATTGGGAGTTAGAAGGCAGAGTCCTACCAGAGAAAATGGACATGGAGGAGAGATTTGGGTTCACCTTCGAGAAAGCTGAGCGCCTTCACGCCATTCCTACACAAGTATGATAGAATCTCTCATACTATAAGACTGATGCGTCCCTTAAGGCTCCAACCTTAATCCTAAACATGTACAATAAATTGAGAGTGTTAATAAATACAATGCTACTCCTATTGCCCCAAAGAGCCTCTTTTGACATGAATTGCAAGTAGCAAGAACCAAGAAGCATGGAAGTCCATAGCTAACTTTTGATTTTGTTTGTTTTTCCCTCTCATCTTTATTGAGTAAACCTGGACCATGTTCTCCACTCTATGTGCCATTAGACATGAGCCGTTTTACTCCAAAAGGTTTTGATGCAGGTGTTTTTTGAATTTTAAAAAAAAAAATCAAGAGTAACGATGGGAGTTCGGGCATATCATCTTGTTTCACGTTATACAACATGTTAAGCATGTGCATTGACCAATCAATAGAATAATTAATTAAAACAAAAAAAAGGCTACATCTTGAAGTGTCTTAGTATATGAAACAATTTTTTCATTTCCTATACACCAATGCCGACACAAATTCTCAAGTCCCTCTCCACTTAAGGTTATCTCATACAGCCACTCATAGTAGTAAGAAAGTTTTGGAGTATGGTGGGGGAAATATAATTCCGTAATTAAAGAATATAGTATTTGTTTTCTACTTCAAATAGAAAAGATTAATTATCCCACCTTTTTATATTGCCAAATGCTACTATGCACTCTAGGAATGGAAATTAGATTAGTCATGTTGAGCTTGGATACTACTACTGACGAAAGCCCTAACCTAAAACTGAGCCCTTAACTAATAGTACCAGACTATCTAACAAAAAACTGACCTTTCTTTTGCCCGTGCCAGGTTTAGATTGATTGATCATTTGATCAATACGTCATGATTGTTGGGCACAAAATGTTTGTGCGTTTACATGCTAAAAACATAATTTGTCGTACAATAGCAATTAGTAATTAGAATGTGATAATAGATGAAGACCACAATATATCCTCTCCAACCTAATAAAATGAATACATTATTTCTACAAGTCTTAAAAACAAAAATCACAGTGCAAACACTACAAGATTGCCAACAGAATGTTCATAATGGAAGAAATAATGGTCCTAACAGTTAGACACATATTTGCTTCATTACCAAATGCCAACTCTCCACCATAACTAGACAACATTTTAAGATTGAAGTTGAAAATCTTCTTATTTGAAATCAAAAGGCAAAGAAGTAGTCTCTTTTTCCCAAAAAAATCAACAAGAATTAAAAAAAAAATCCCCAATAATCCATATAGCAGTGTTGGGTCTGGTTAGATCGAGCCAGGCCTGAACTCAGCCTATCCCGTAATCTGGTTGGGTAGGTTGATCAAAATTTAACTCTTTAATTTCATGTCCACCTTGTACCAGGTTAGCAGGTTATTTTTAACGTTGGTGCCCCACATGCACTCTATCCCGTCTTCATCAGTTTACTTAAGAAAATTAACAGTGCCGAAGTCACCCTTCACTTCTTCTCTTTTTTTTTTTGGTGGGGGGATGCATATCTATCACGTTGTTACTTATGAGTTATGACCTATCATTAAAAGGGAAGTGAAATAATAAATGAGTATTTGCTATGGCCAAATCACATAAACAACGATTTATATGGACACAACAAAAGGCCGCATATCGCAAGACGATTAGAAAGCAAGAAAAGCCACAAAATAACATAGAGCAGCAAAGGCCACATGGATTACCTGAGCTTCCTGCTGTGTCTTGTATTGGCATGGGCTGCAATCCATCTCCTTCTCTCAAAAACAAAGAAAGGCAGTGAATCCAATGCAAGAACACTGCCCCCTGGTCCTCCCTCTATTCCCATATTTGGCAACCTCTTCAACCTTGGCAGCAAGCCCCATATCTCCTTGGCTCAACTTGCAAAGACCTATGGCCCCCCTCATGACCCTCCATCTTGGGCAGGTCCCAATGGTGGTCATTTCTTCAGCTGCCGTTGCAAAAGAAGCCCTTCAAAAGAATGATGTTTCCTTCTCCAATCACAATGTCATTGATGCTGTTTGTGTTCAGGACCGCCATGAAAATTCAGTTGTCTGGTTGGCAGTATCACCTCAATGGCGAAGTCTACGTTGACTCTGCAACTCCCTTGTCTTCTCTGCCCGTAGCCTCGAAGCCAATCGAGCCCTTTGGAGAAATGAGGTGAAGATCTCCTTTCTTCTGTCCAGAAGTGCAGTGAAGCTGGTATTGCAGCGAATATTGGGCAAGCATCCTTCACTACTAGTTTGAATCTGTTATCAAACACTTTCTTCTCAGTGGATTGGGGGGACCCCACTTCCCAATTATCTGGTGAATTTAGAAAGACTGTACAAGGTGTAATGGAAAAAGCCGGAAAGCCCAATTTCGCAGATTAGTTCCCTCTTCTAGGAAAGATCGACCCACAAGGGATCAGGCAACGTATGACCCTTCACTTTGGGAAGATGCTACACCTGTCTGACACCATCATTGAGCAGCAGTTACAAGGCAAGAGGCCATCAACTTCAGAGCAAAGGAAATGATGTTCTGGATGCACTGCTGGGCCTCAATCAAGAGAAAACCGAAGAAATAGACCCATGAAAAATCCCTTATCTATTACAGGTATTTGGACTTCTGTTCTCTGTTTCTAATTCACCAAAGCATTTCGTCGAACACCTTATGTGCACTTCCCCAAAAGCTCAACATCTATCCTCTGCAGGCCCTATTCGATGCTGGAACAGATACAACATTAAGCACCCCTACAATGGGCAATGGCAGAACTACTCCACAACCCAGAAAAGCTGGAAAAAGCTCAAGCAGAACTCGAAGAACTCATAGGAAAAGGCAACCCCATTGAAGAATCCGATATAGCCAGGCTCCCATAATTGCAGGCCGTGGTCAAGGAAACACTGAGATTACACCCACCAGTGCCATTCCTAGTGCCCAGAAAAGTGGATTCAGACGTAAAGCTGTTCGGGTTCACTGTACCCAAAAATGCCCAAGTACTAGTCAATGTGTGGGCAATTGGGAGAGATCCGGAAATCTGGGAGAACCCGAATTCGTTTCAACCAGAGAGATATCTGGGATCCGAAATTGACGTAAGGGTCGTGATTTTGAGCTTATTCCGTTCGTGGCGGGCCGTCGGATCAGCCCCGGATTGCCCCTGGCAATTCGGATGCTCCATCTGATGGTGGGGGTTCGCTGATTCATTAATTTTTTTGGGAGCTTGAATATGAAGGTGAGGAGAAGATGGACATGGAGGAGAGACATCGGTTCACTTTGGCGAAAGCTCGCCCCCTTCGCGCCATTCCTACGCGCACCTAATTTGATTATGTCTTGCTTCTGGCCAAAAAATTGCAGTATCATGTATTAAATTAAAAAAATTGGTATGAATTGTAAATTATTAAAAATTCCGTACGTAGCAAGGTCGATATTGTAAGGATCATACCCAATTAAATAATCGGAAAAAAAATGTGGATATTACCATTATAATTTATTACGTTCTTCAATGACGTACGAATGAAGCACCAACTAATGGTTTCAGCCCATTTTTAACATTAGAATCATACTTGAACAGTTAAAAGTAAATTTATCCACGCCAAATGTGCAATACAAATACCATAAGACAATTCATATTTTGTATATAATTTTCTCTTCATTCCACCTACTTTTATGTCTTTGAAATATACTTTTATGGGTAAATAATGCATATTTTATGAAATTTTGAGGTAAAATAAATGTAGAAGAATTTGGGTGGAATGGACTAATTCTACGCAAACCTCCAACATGTGCAAAGCCTGAAATCCAAGCTCAAGCCCAAGAGGAAGAAAAAAAGAAAAAACAAAGACAAAATCACAAGAAGAAATCGGTCGTGACCCAAGCGTGGCAAGGCCCGCCCAACCAGTGCGGCCCACCGTCCAACCGCAGCCCGCCAACTCCCTCTTCTCTCACCAGTCGTGTGGCCCTGTTCAGACAACCCAACCGAAACCCAGCAGCCATCTTCCACTACCCAGCTCCTTCTTCTCTTCCTCTCTCTCACAAATCAGTTGGGCCTATCTTAGTAGCCCATCAGCATTCATCCAACTTCTCTTTAGCAATCCACTCCTTTTCCTAAATTTTTCACATGGCTAATTGCTAATCTAATCAAAGCTAATTAAATTTGATTAATTCTATGCTTCTGACTAGCCATGTTCATGTGTGTAACATCCCAAAATTAATTAGAATTGATTCTCATTAAATTTGGAGTATCCAAAGGGGTTGGATTTTCCACTATAAAAAGGGGCTATGGGTTGGGGATTCACACACTCACACTCATATCCATACACACTCCCACTCATACATTCATCCATTCTCTCATTCTTCCATCTTCTATCTTCTATTTTTTTAGAGAGTTGAGAGAGTCTTTGTAAGATAAGATCATTTGGGTTGAGGAGTTAAGAAGAAAATAAGCTTTGTTAGCTATTTTTCTTTCCTCTTCTCACTCATTTGTGAGTCAAATTTGAGAGTTTACACTAAGTTTCATAATTTTGTGTAATTGAGTATAAGGTTTTGACATAGGAAGTTAAATATACCAATTTCAATGGTGTTTTTCCTAACTATGGCCGGCTAAACTACTCATTTCTAAGACTATGATGGATCCCTGGTAATAATATTCTTTTGCTAATTTCTTATGGGGTTATTTTTGTCTCTTTTGCACAATCTTGAGTTTATATTTGATCATCATCTACTTATGCATCTTAACACTAATGTTTAATCATGTTGATGACACTAGTTTAATTTACTATCTCAAATGAATATTAGACCTTGTAGGCTAATATGATGATTATGTAATTTGGGTTTAAAATTATAATTGTTTAAATTGAATAATTTATACTAGAAATTAGATGAGTTATGTCTAAAAAGAATAGTTCATGCTAAACCACTAGATAAATCATTTCACTTTATAATTATAATCATCTTTTTAATTTATGGCTCAATGCTTGTAACTTGGGCTGAACAAGAAACAAATTGAATCCCCATTTGAATTAGTAAATCAATATTGGCATCAAAAGTGAAATCCAAAGTCCTAGAACTTTCTCCTATTTGATTTCTCTCTACTTTGCTACTCATTTGCTCTTCATTTTGTTCGTTAATTCATTTTGATAATCCAACTCTGAAAATTAAATTATTCTTTATAATCGGAAAGGCCAAGTCTAAAATCACTATTGTTCCTCGTGAGATCGACACCCTAATACTCACTAGTCTACAATTAACCTTGTGCACTTGCAAGTAAAAAGGGTTTTAAAACTAGAACATAAAATCCACATCACTCTCCCCCCTTCGCGCCATTCCTACGCGCACCTAATTTGATTATGTCTTGCTTTTGGCCAAAAAATTGTAGTATCATCTATTAACTTAAAAAAATTGGTATGAATTGTAAATTATTAAAAATTCGGTAAGTAGCAAGGTGGATATTGTAAGGGTCATGCCTAACTAAATAATCAGAAAAAAATGTGGATATCACCATTGTAATTTATTACGTTCTTCAATGACATACGAATGAAGCATCAACTAATGGTTTCGGCCCATTGTTAATGTTGGAATCATACTTGAACAGTTAAAAGTAAATTCATCCACGCCAAATGTGCAATACAAATACCATATGACAAATTATTTAATGAATGCTTTCATTTTAATACAAAAAATATGATTACTTACATTTAAATCTCCTCAAAACCTTTCCACATCAGACCACAGCATCGTTATCAGGCTGCAGGGGTTGCAATTATTGTAATCGAAGGTAGCATGATGAGGACGCAAAAATGCGGACAAAAATAGCCAGAAAGAATTCGATGGGAAAAATTGCATATGATCTATATTGTCACACAATTTTCCGGCCCTACAACATTTGATAGTTCATACTACTGATTTACAGATCCGTCCTGAAAGAAATTTTGAGAAACAATCAGACCCACTGCAATCCCCCATGCGTGCTTTTCATGGAAGACACCTCTCCACCACCACCAATCATTACTGTCAACGAGACGTCAACTGGCTCCAATGACGCCCCCAGTCTCCAGCTATGCCGTATGTTGGTTGCTTTTGATGGGTCTGATCTCTCATATATGCGGCCTTTTTTTTCTTTTTGAGGCAGGCAGATAACTATGGTTGATATCAACCTACATTCGTACTTTTCAAGGGTTCACTCAGCTATCCTGGTTTCCCATGGCAGCAGAGATCATTGTTTATGAAGTAACTATGTAAAAATGTAAGTTTGAAGCCATCATCAGCTACGTAATTACCCTCGTTAATGAGGACTTGATAACAAGCCATCAACCAAACCCCGGTGGAATATCTGGATCCTCGTCAGTGTTATCAGAAGGCTGTTTGCGTTTGTTGAGTGAAAAGCCTGGGGGTGGACTAGGATCGCCATCTTCGGTCTGTAAAGGATCATTTGAGCAATGAGGATGAGGTTCTCTCCCCTGTTCCTGAGGTCTTGAACTGCTAGGACCAGCTTCTTTTGTCTGAGATTGTGGCTCATGAGGGTTACTGCCAACATGATTTTTCAGAAAGAAACCCAGAGGTTCATTTACCTCTCCCTCAGGCAATGGACCATTTCTTTCTCCAGAAACCCTGGCAGAACCACTGAATTCAGCTCCTTTAATTGGCAGCACTTGACCGATGGAAGGGTGTGATCCACTGTTTGCTTGCCCTTGAGGATTGAGCAGTTTATTGTAGACAGATTGCACGGTCTCTGTTATTTCAGTTTTCATGCCATCACCAGCCCGGATAATTTCCCATAGACCATCTGAAATTTGACTCATGACTTTTGCACTGTAATGAAGACAAAGCAGAACAACCAGTCACAAAACTTAGAAACATCGTAACGGTACCGCACAAACAGAAAAATAGCGAAAATGATAATGCAATCCTAGATTGTTCGACAACAGCATCCACCTAGATCTCACAAGGACATAATCTTCTATACGACTTCATTGCTCCAAGATTCTTGCGGCAATTCTGAGTGAGACCATGCTCTGCCTTCGGCCACTTAAACCTTGATTGCAAAATACAGGCAAAGCATGATTAACATTGGCCCGTGGCAGGGTTGCAGCCGAATAAAGTCGCTCAGCAACCCTCTTACTTGAGTCGGACAAAATTCAGTGAAGCTTGTTCTAAACACGCCCGAGTCAACTAGGCTTAAGTCCTTTGTTTGTTTGTTTTTCAAACGCACAGGGATGGTAAAAGAACTACATTTAGAATCACTTTCTTCCAGCCTCCCACAGCCACAGGTAGAGCTGGGTAACGGGTCGGTTCGGGTCAGCCCATTCAATAAACGGATCAGTTTCGTGTCTGCGTTGAAAACCATTTAGATTTACTCAAAATTGAAAAATAACTTGTTTTCAAGCTAAACAGTCAATCTTGTTGACGTCGAGTCGAAATTAGTTTGGCTCATGTGTCTCTCGGTAATTTCAGGTCGGATTCAGGTCATGTTATAGTGTCGATCAGACTTTCCCAAATCTAGCCACAGGGAACAGCTCTCTCACTTCACCTTATCCTTTCTCTTCTACCGTCATCGTTGATAATTATCTTTCCATGGCAATCTCTCTCACTTTCCATTACCACAGGCTATTCCTTCATAATAGTCTGCCAGAGCTGCCATTTTACATGAACAATCCACACACTTTCAAACTCGGAATAATAGGTGTTAATATAGGGTGCCTTTCCAATATCATCATCGACGACAACAACATAACCAGTCCCAAACAGTATAAAATTCTCTCAAGCCAAGGCATGAGTTTGGCAAGCCTCAGTTCAGCTCGAATCAATTACACACTCATGTGGCAGCAGCAGCTGTTTCTTGCTGTTGGACATTACATCTATAGATTGTCTCCAAAAACCTAAGATGAGCCATCTAGTACTTCACCAACAGCTATTCCAAGCCAACAGGTAACCAACCTTTCACTGTGTTGAAAAAGCTACGCTTGGGTATGCCAGATGTGTGACAGAAACATACACTCAGCTCTCAATTACCTAGCTTTAGAAACATTTAGAATACTTCAGTGGTAGAGTGACATCCTCAGTCAATACCACAGAATTCCTTATTTTTTAAAACAAACACCCAAAAGAAATAAAAAATAAAAAATAAAAGAGGCACTCAGAAGACTAAGGACATTGCATCTACTCTCCCTTAATCTGAACCTTCCAAAATCACCATGATCACCATAACTCCCTAACCCCCAATGTATGTTTACCTTCATTACCAAGATGCCTGCTATCCTTTCAGACTATGACTAGTTATTGACTACAATGCTATATCTGTCGTTCAATTAAATAACAATGGGTTACTTCATCTTTTGCATATTTCTCAAAGAACTCATAATAGATTCTATGCAGAGAATCACTTGGCCCACCTGAGCTACAGATCATGTCCAAATCTTACTGCCCATGGTTCCTTATTACAGGGTTGGGTAGTTGTGTACGCAAGATTAGAGCTCCTACATCCTCCAAAGACTTCCTTGCATGCTTTTACCCCCAAGACTAAGATGCCTCTAATGATCCATACTACGGAAAGAAGCATGATGTGTGATGAGTTCCATTAGATGCCACACGCTAACGTTCTTTTGGGAGGAAGGGGGGGGGGGGCAAGCACTAAGAATATTGTTTGCAATTATAGGCACACAAATGTTTGCAAGACACACCAAGAAATATTATGTGCAACAGACAAAATCACTTTCAAATACAAACTTTACATTCTTAACAAGCAGCAATACTAGAAAAAAGTGATATCTTAGTTGAGCCTTTTCATCATATAAATCGGGACATCCTAGAACTAGAATAGAAACCATATCACACAATGGGATGGACAGACATTGCATCCAGCAGATGTACTGATGCAGTAATGAGAAACTCACCGGACCTCATCATGAATTGCATCACAAAGTTCCCTGGGCTTCATATTCTCCGCACCAGCACGATTGAGTGCTGCAGACTGCTTAACCACTGAAACAATATTGTTCCGCAAGTCCTCCTGCCGCAATCAGCAAAATCACAGAGAAGCCACATTTAGAATTTCAAAACAGGTGAATATTGGCTAAATGCAGTAATGCATCTTCTTCGACAAATTCCTCAGAAAAGTAGACAAGTACACCCTGGAGTAAGCTCACCATAGTGACTTAAAGGAAATCTAACAGCCTCTTCAATGATTCGATCATATCAAAGAAACCCAGAGACCTAATGATCGACCAAACACTAGGAGGATACATTGATGAACAATGAGAGCTGGCCATGAGCTGGCTTATCTGTGAGATATAATGCTCAGCTCTGCAACATTGGCTGAGACAGTTATTGATCAGCTTCATGAAACATAGAAATACATACCCTGAGTTACATGGGTTCTCTTCAGCTAAGTGAACTAACCAAAATAAAGCAAACTTCCAAGTTAACCACCAAAATCCCAATACAAATTACAATTAGCAAGTGTCAAAACTTAAACTTGAGCCTCAGTTGAAGAACAAAATCGGATTGGAGCGTCACGAAAGCATAAAATAAGTTCTACATTCTCCCTATTCCTGTTTTCCACAACTCCAAATTTGTTTTTCAGCGAATTAAACTCAGAACTGAAACTGCAAAAAATCTCAAATTGGGAATACACATCGAGAAAGAGAGAGAGTACGCTTTGCTTGAGCTGACGGATGATTTTAAGACGAAGACGATCGAAATCACCATCATCCTTGAGCTTAGAAATCACGTCTTCTGCGCTGATTTTCCGATCGCTCGCCATGGATTTAGGGTTTCTGTCCGCCAATAGGGCCCGGGAATCATTTTAATCGCCTTTTTTTTTTCCGGGAAAGTTTTGTTTGGGTTGGTTTTGGGCCGTGGGTGTCTGTTTGTTTTGGACTATCCACATCTTATTGTTGCTTCACTTGGAAAGGCACATGGACATCTGGCCCAGTTTGTTTGGGCCTGTTTTTTTCCCCACCATCCTTTTGGTGAATCTGCTTTTCTTCCACTTTAGTTAATGGCTCATATTGGCCTCTTTGTCGGTAACGACACCCACAACGATAAGGTTGTTTATATCTGAATCTCACTATAGCTCCTGTAAGCAAGGCACATGTTGGAGGAGTTGTTGTAGTTCATGACTTTATATTGCATGAAAATGTCATATCTTACAGTATTATCATTTTTTAATTTTATTCGTGTAAGGGGCTTATGCATATACTATAACATATTCAAACACTAATCTAAAATATCATAATGATGCTTCTCAACTTTCAACACATTTTTGTTACATATATTTATCGTGAAGTAAATATGGTAGCTGATTAGTTGGCAAACTATGGTTACCTAGTAAGAAATTTGTGTATTTTCTTTCCCCTCCTAGTATGAATTTTCTTTTATTTTAGCTAATGACAATTTAAGCAAAAACCTCATAAAAAGGACTGTTTAAATCTTATACATTTACATTCTTTCAACCAAAAAAAAAAAATTTGACAGAAATATTAGAATATCACTATATCATGATGAATTGTGAGTGTCATTGTCTCAAATCTTAAGTAATAAAGTTCTTGAAAATTGTTATTAGAAATTTGAATTCAAATTATACCTATATTAATCTCGTACCTCATTTATATTAAAAAATCGTGCAATATTACCATGCAATGATAAAATAAAGTTTATTCTATAGAAACTGCCTTTTTGAAAAAATAAAAAATTAGTTTAAGATGCATGGCTATGTATTCTTTATCATTTTACTATCAAGTTTAGCTTGCAATTCAATGTTACTCCCCTTGAACTTTTCAAATAAAATTTCGGATACATTGTTTGGACTTATTTTCCTTTTTTTTTTGCATGGGTGTAAATTCATACCTGTACATTAGTACATATATTTTATATTTTCACCTTCCAAAGCCTTTTTTTTTTTGGGTTTTTTGTTTTTCAACACCTAGCTCATTTAATTTATGGCTATATGTGCAGACATTAGACATGAATTGTTAATGCCTGGTTGCTTACCATTTTGCATTGATGATGGCTAAACTCTGCAGGTCATTCACGTACTGTACTGTCCATACTCATACTCATTGATGCTAAAAATTTATTAAATCTTGGTTGCTTTGAATTTTTTTTTTTTTGGGGGGGGGGGGGGGGGGTGTAACGCAACAGATTATGGCCATTGGCTATTTAACGCAAGTTTTTTTTTGGATAGTAAAAGGGATATTGGAGCATTCCTAGCTGGAGTTTCAGTTTTGAAACTCTGACCTACCACGTCGGCAAAAGGTCTACAATTTTGAAACTTACATTCCATCACTTCTCCAACTTATGAAACTCCAATTTTAATAATCCAACAAAAATATTTGTCATGGACCTACCTTATAATCTACAATGTATTTTTTTAATCATTTAAAAACTATTTACTTACTCAAAAAAAAATAAAAAACAAAAAATATATTAAAATAATCAAAAAGTTCCTGGACCATGTGGCATTTGTGGGCTTGCGTTCCTGTTCCCCCCCTGCACTGCTAATGCCCTTATATTAAGTTCCTGAAAATAAAAGCATGCATGTCACCAGGCGTCCAAAAACGGATATCGCTCGACTTGGAAAGTCCAATTCCCACAACTTACTATCTAGGCATAGCGGTTACCAATAGGTGAACTCATGGGCTATCATATTCCCCTCTCTTTTGACAAAAGACCGAGAGTAAAAATCAAAGTTCGAAGAAAAAATTTAACACAAGTTGTCCACAATATCAATTAACTAGGGCACCAGAAAAAAAAAAAATCAATCAGCCACAGTTCCAACAGAAAAAATTCACTCAATCAATTTTTGATTAATTGGTTAACGTTCAATATGATTGAAATTTTAATTTTATTTATATATTAATATTTGAGTTTAGAAACTATTATTGTCATTACAATTCCAGTTTGCATTTTTTCAAGGTGAAAAATTCAATTAACCGAATGGAAACTAAATGAACCAGACAGAACCAACCCGTGAACACCAGTGGGGCATCGAGAACAAGCGGAAACAAGAAAACGATTGCACGTTGCTGGGCTAATGCGTTTTTCACTGTACGTGCCAATGTGTTTGTTTTGTCAATCATAAAAGGGCTCTTTGTACTTGGAAAGATTCTCATTCTTAATTATTGAGGACGATCGACCAAGCTTAGCTGTTGCTAAGTCGGAATGGTACTGTGAGCCGTAAAAATGTTACCATCGGTCGACAACATGCTTTGTAGCTGCTACTGCTAACCAGGGGCCATGTACAGTGGGCTGTCGCACACATATGATCGTCGATTCATCATTATAGTTATTTATTTTAATGACTTAAGGACAAGACAATAAATGGCTCTGTGATCCTTAATAGTGTTTCATCATGTGTAGGGGTGGATGACGGATTGAAAACTCATTATATCAAGCGGGCTGACTCATTTAAAATATGATCAATAAAGAATCGGGTTAATAATAAATCGAGTTTATAATTGGTCGGTTCATTAAAGTATATTAACGGGTTGGACTGAACCGCCTATTAATGGCCTGTTTAGTGACTCATTATTTTTTCAACTTACTTTAGACACTACTTTACATGTTAATCAAACTTATTTCCGATGCTTTATACATAGCAATAATTTTTATACACAGTTTTTTTTGTGCATGTTTATTCCATTTCAAAACGGGCCAAAAGCGGATCGCTCGTGAGCGGACCTGGCCCAATCCGTTTATTTACACAAAAGATCCAACCCGGTCCAAATGATTACCGAACCGACCGTGACCAAACCCGATATACTTTGTAAACGGCCTCACCCTAATCCAACTCAATCCAATCCATTATCCACCCCTAATCATGTGTTAAAATAAAAAGGCTATATCTCAAATAAGCTTTCAATATGGTACAATAAAATTAAAATTTTAAAGTGATGTTTAAATGAATTTAAATAAATGAAGCAATATCTCAAATAAGTAAAATACATTCAAAATTATGTTTATAATATTTAAAATAACATCCAAAGCCTCAATACTTGAGTCATGTTGTCGTTTCTCAGTGATATAATCTAAGTTATAGTAAAATGGGTTTGTCTTAGGCAAATATCCAAAAGGTTTGATGTATGTTGTGCAAATACTATAACTTGAATTATTTATACATTTGCCTTATAATTTGGATGATTTGGAACCAATTGTTCTAAGATTTAAGGGGTGATTTAGTTCATCATTTTTTTTCCTTGACATGTAAATAGAATCATCAATTCCCATATTTGACATTGGGTTCATGTCTTTTTTGTTGGAATCCCATTCTTAAAGATCGACTCAAATCTATAGGCATGAGTGTGACTGCTCCTTTATATTTATGTAAACTCGTACTTTTAGAATCAAATTTTCTCGGTTTATGGGCTGAACCAAACAAATATTATTAGGAATATGAAATCATTCACGTACCCATTGGCATCGTTACTAATTTTATTTTATCTAATTTTCTGAACCAGACATTCCCTTAATATATAAACTGACCATCTCAACTTGCATCCTATTCAATTGAGACAGGCTTGGGCAGGCATATTCGTTTCAGCAGTTGTAAGAAGTGGCCAGCAGTTCAGAGCGGTCATAAGTGACTTAAATTATTGATTAGCAGTTGCAAGTATTTAAGAGAAGCAGCAAGCATTGACGATTAGATAAATATTAAAACAAACAGGCCCTAGATACTGATTGTGATGTTGGTCGTATTTTCGTAATGTCACTCGGACGAAGTACTTGTCTGTTTTCCTAATCTAATCCATTATCGTTTTCTTCCCAAAAAAAAAAAAAAAAAAAAAACAAACCGCCCAGTCACAAAAGCCCTTGTGTAGTCCGAAAACAAGCAGAGGAGCCCAGGTCAATATCAAATCTTTCCAACTCATGCTTGACTAATCATTTCTTTAATTAATTTTTTTTTTATGAATAAAGAGAAACAATTGCTCAATCATATCATTATAGGATCAAAATTGTATAATTAAAATTTTTAAAAAGCATTATTAATGCAAGTGTCGTTGTGGCAGCAAACAATACCTCAATATTTGGTCCTGCCATCACATTATCCTTTCCCCCTCTTTAATTGCACCATCCACCCAATATTTCTTTGATTATTTTTTAATTAATTAGTTGCTATTTTTTTAATTAATATCTGGGTTGTGGTTCTTATTAATACACGCCCCACAACCCACAGGCCATGCTTAAAGGTGCAGTGCAGCGAGATTTGTTTTTTATTTTTTCTTATTTTTTATAATTTGAAGGAATTATAAAGAATTATACTGTCAAAAAGAGATAAATTGAACCCAAAAATAAATCAGAGAAATAGAATAACACACACACACACACACACACACACACACACACACACACATATATATATATATATATATATATATATATATATATATATATATATAAGGTGTGAGAAACCCCAATTATATACACACACACATACATACATACATACATATATATATATATATATATATATATATA